>CM074130.1:3088851-3501375 GCA_037178625.1 Skeletonema tropicum | reverse complement strand
ACTCTGAGGAGCAACCAATGCGATTACCCCGGTTAATCGGCACGTATATCTCCCGCACACCCCCAAGATCCCGTTCTTCCGTCTCAACGTATTGCCCCAGGAGCGCACATTGTTGTAGTTGTAGATGGGTATTGATTGCCCGTCTGTCCCAGTCTGAAGGAGTGCTGACATGAAGAAGGAGGTGAAGAAGTAGACCCGTTGGGAGTTCACCTTTGGAAAGAGAACCCTGCGGAGGAAACTGTTGATGATTTCGTCGTTTAGCCATTGTGGTGGTCGCAGTGAGAGCATTGCTTCCCGGTGAACCTTATCTCCTCCTGCCATGTCAAGGGTGAAAGTCTCGGGGACCGCTCTGAAGAGGTCCCTTGGGGAGAATGTCCTTGTCTCTTCATCCGTATTACGTCGTAGCAGCTCCAGACAATCGGTGCGTTGCGTCCCTAGGTCTGGCGGTAGCCTTGGCCTCTGCCGGGTGGAGGAGGCCCGAGCTTCTGCCCGAAGTTGCTGCTGAAAGATAGGGGCAAAACGCAAAGGAGCCTTCGTGGCAGTCGTCTTGTCGGTGCTAGTGGCTGCTGTCACGTCTGTTTCCTGTGGAGCGGTCCTTGGTTGAGCCATCGACGGATTTTCATTGTCCAGTCTACCTCCCGTGAGGTCTCCGGCCGCTTCTCTACTCGCCACCGCCGCATTCAACCAATACTGTTGTTGCTCAGTGCTCTTGGCAAAAAGTTCCTCCGGTTGGATTTCCAGCAGACATCTAGCTTCTTCCGGCAGGCCGTCAGTTCCTAAACTAAGTTGGTGCTCTATCTCTTTCTGGATTTGTTCTCTCGAAGCCAGGACCTTCGTGCCTTTGGTTTTGTGGTGTTTGGTGAGGTTCCTGCAAATCCATTGGGTGTGCGTGAGGGAGAGTAGCTGGTCCAGGAAGCCCTTCGTCCAACTGTCGATGGTCAGCCGGAGCCGCATGCCCAGAAGATAATTTTGTTGCAGTTGTAGAAGCCCGACGGACACTTTTCCCTCCGTGAAATGTCTCCATCCGATTCTATCCAAACTATTACCAACTTGTCTCGTTTCCTGGGACATACTGTCGCCATACTTGTCCGGCAGGTCCACAAACAATCGCTTGCCTTGGGCTGCAATAAACCTTGGGATCCAAATCATTAGGTCGGGGTGGGTGTGGTGGTCTCTCATCCAGTCCAATAAATTCTCAATGCAGTCGCTGAGTAATCCCCGTCTAATGTCACTTGTACACCGATTCAGGTGGTCAGCCGTTTCGTAACACCCGCAGTTGGGACACAACGCTGAGGCTTCCTTGTCCCATCTAGTAATCATTTGGCCAGTGCCGCAGAAACCAGAACACTGCTTGGCGTACCAAAGTCTGAACATCTGAGGCCGACGCCCTAGAAGATCCCGCAGGGGCTCCCATGCCACGGTGTCGAAGATAGAGGGTGACATGAGTCCTTCATCGGAGTAGAACTGTTTTGCTCTTTCTTTGCCAATGTAGTAACGGAGTTCTTTGGCCATATCCGCGGTTTGCTTCTCATTGCCGATAATTACCACCGCTGACTCGAGAGGTAGCGATAGCGTTGCAGGGTGGGCTGCCGTCGTATTCACTGCCCGCCGCAAAGCCCGTTTGGCTCTGTCATCACAGATAACATTGAGCTGTGCCTCTATCGACAATGCATCGTAGCCCACTATGTCGTCCTGATGTGCCTTAACGTGAGACAGTCTGTGAACCAGTTTGGAGCGAGACTGTATCTTCCGCAGTACCCGTAGAATATCGTTGTTCTTGGCCGCAGCTGCGATCCTGGCATACTTCGTCGAAAAGGTGTGGATTGTCCCTAGATTGTCGCAGAAAATGTTGGCGTTGGAAAGAATCTCGTAATGCTCCTCGGCCGTCAGCAGTAAGATGTGGATGGCTAACATTCCCAGCTGCTCCCCTCTATAGCTGCCTGCCCATTTGGATCTCTCCGTAAAATCACCTTGCAAAGACTTCCCCGTCTCCTCGCAGTACATAATCCAGGCCGCCCCGCAGACGTCCACTGAAAGCTCTTTGATATAAGAACCATCCGTGCAACAGAAGAGAGATCCTCTGTGGATGGCCTCCACTATCCATGCTGGATCTTCCTGACACGCCAACTCCTGCCACATCCACGTGCCTCCTTTGCTAAATAGCCTCTCCCAGAATGAAGCAAAGACTGTATGACCTGGTGCTGCCACGAGAGGTGGGCCTCTCTGCATCAGTCTAACTGAACCATTGTCGTATTCAAGGATGGTAGCTGGAGCCAAGGTGGTGGAGGGTCTATCTAGCTGTCTTGACGGGTGGAGCACATGTGATCTATCTCCGGAGTCCCTGTCGTGCACGTATTCCTGGATCGTGCTGTCAGTATGTATCTCCACTGCGAAGGTTTCGGTGTTCCAGAAATGCCTCCATTTCCTATGTGAAGGATGTAGCCATTCCCTCAACGGCTCCTCCAGCATCAGATTGAGCGGTGCGATCTGGAGCAGATATTTTTTCCATAGTTTGAAATCTGCCGCAGTTGGAAATTCTGGGCCGAAGAGCAGTCCAGACCTATGCTTCCCTAACAGTCCTTCTTCAGAGTCCATCCAGTGCCCGTCCAGTAAGTGCTTCTCCAGGTATTTTCCATTGGCCGAAGTGATGTCAGAGAGGAAGAGAGCCTCTTGTGCCTTTCTGACTCTGTTAACACGCAACAGATCTTTCCCTCGTAAGCCCATTTCAACCATCATGTGCATGATGACCTTGTCCCCTCTCCGAGGGAGTGGGATATCGTCACACCGCAAGTCAAGAGTAATCCCCAGCTCGTCAAGTTTTTCCCAAAATGATTTGATCCACGAGTCGGTTGCAAGATGCCCCCACGTACGGAAGTCATAGCTAAAAGGACAGTCCGGTACCCCCAATTCAATTTGCAGATGACGAATGACCACACTCAACGTAAATCCAAGATGACGGTCCTTCACCGCTGGATGGGGTTTGTCATCGTAATGCTGAAGGAAAGACGCGAGTGTAGCGGCCGTTGTCTCGATTGTCAGATCATTGAGGCCCATGCCTCCAAATGCTGGTGGAAGATACCTCCATTCTCTGGTGATAGAACGGGTAACCCCGAGGCTGCTGAGAAGATAGAAATCCGCAGAAGACAATCCCTTTTTTAGCTCAGCAATTGGTGCCGAGCATGCCCCAAGACCATAGCGCAATCCTGACCACAGTTGGCAGGAGTAGCTCATCCAGACCGACCTAACCGGGATGTGCCCACTTTTAATCTGAGCGGTCCACGTTGTCACTCTTTCTTTCATCTGTTCGAAATGCTGATCCGCCTTTCCATCTGGTCTGGCAAATAATCCGAGGTTGTTGTCTGCCTTATTGGTAGGGAGTTTGTCGATTGGTTCCGTAGCTCCTGAGGTTGTCGGGACATGGAAGGCTAGCGAGGACAGATCATTGTCCTCCATCTCGGCTCCGTCTGTCTCTCCCTGCCGTCGCTGTTGCTGATCAGTATACACCCATCCCCCTTTGCCGTCCGCTGATTGATGATGGATAGTTACCCCACACTTCTCGCCTTTTAAAGCACCCCCTGTCGCTCCGAGTAATCCCCCCCAATCCGAGATTGAGGCTTGGCCTTTAGCTGCTGTCGAGAACAGGTCATCATCTTCGTCCAAACCAGCCCAAAGGTTGGTGTCGTCAACGTACAGGATCCCCACCTGCCGGACAGATTTCCTAGTTATCGGGCATTCTATCGTGACACCGTGTCCGCTCCGACGTTGCACATTTACTATCGTGGTACTCGTCTGTTGCCAAGTGGCAGGAGCCGCGCCATTACCTTGAGCGAGCCCCTGCTTGCCGTCCTCTTTCCCGCCGAAGTAAGATTCAGATTGCCCGTAGCCTGTACGCAGGAAGAACTCCATGTTGTGAAGGGGACGTAGCATCGACAGTACTGCACAGTTTGGAACTTTGAACGCTTGGAGGGTGAGACTAGCGGCTGGAAGGGCCACCCTGTCATAGCACTGTGCCGCATCGACTTGAGCAACTAGAAGCGGGCGTTTGGTGACCCTGGCGATGTCATAAAGTAAAACCTGCTGCAGAATGGCGTCCTCTGCGGTTTTCCCTTTGGAGCTGAAGATCTCCTCTGGAATCATGCCTTCCTCTCTCGCTGAATTGATCATCCTGTGCCCGAAAATGAGTTTGTTGCAGAAGTTGAAGTCTGCTTCCAGTAGGAGGATGGCACGCAATTTGTTCACCACAGCTACCCCTGCGATTTTTTCCAGCATTACAGACAGTCCTCGTGCCCATCTATCAGGACTTGCTCCAGTTGTGGTGGTCAGAGACAATTTCCTAGCCATCAGCTGTGACAATTTGTCATCATGTGCCATCGACTTGTAGTGCCCAAAATGAATCCCCGATAAGGAGGAAGAAGTTCTTTCCTTCACGTGTCGCCAGTAGTACTGAAAGTCCTCTTGTGACACCGAGATCGAGATCTCCCCGTTTCCCATCCGGGACCAGATCGAGGCCATTTCATCGAATAAGAGGAGCGTCCGAGGATCCGTGTCTGGTGGTGGCACAAACGTGCCTTCCAGAATCTCTACTGCGGCTGATGTGTCGGCGAAATTACCCAGTAGTTCAAATAGAGCACCTTGACAAATCGGTGCAGAGGTGGCCCGTCCAAATCTTGTTCGCAGCTCGGTCTTCAGCGCCTCCTCAATCGACTCTTTGGCCGTATGCTCAACCACTGAACCATCGTCCTGCACGACCTCCACTCTTGTTACACTCATCACTTCCTTAGCCTTTGTGGCTCTTTTGATGCCTTGCCAACACTTGCGCTGTGCCTCACCTCTGAGGATGGCTTTCACTCTGACTGCCTCTGCTTCCCTCTCATTTGCTATTGCCTCGTTGAGTTTCTCATTTAAGAAGTGCTTCCGCAAGTAGGGAGAATCCGCCAGTAGCTGTCTCGTATGCTCTTTTGTGCTTCGATACAAGTCCACCAGTTCCTGAACGGGGGTAGACAGCCACTGTTCTAGACCTCTCCTTTTTGCGAATCTCCGCATATTCCCCATATTGACCTGCTTCCCTAGATGGTGCCGTAGTATCCATTTCAGGAGGTGGCGTTTATCTAACCAAGATTGTATCGCTGGAGAATATTCATAATGAGCTGGATAAAGGACTCTGCACTTGGACTCCGCGTACAAGAGTACATCTTCGACAATGTTGTCCAGTGTTTCCATCTGGGCAATGAATTCTGCGTCAGGCGGGAAGGAGGCAAGAGCCTCTAACTCGGAGAGTTTTTGGTCAATCTGTTTCTCGTGGAAACCCTTTCTTACTAACTCGAGATATTTGTCTCGTACCCGCGGGACCTTTGAGTTCAACTTCCTGGCCTTTGGAGGCACAATACGACAGAGGGCAGTGCCAAGGACGGATCTGGTTTGCAAATCTACCACCACCGGCCGATGATCTCCCAAGTCTGGATCAAAGGGGAGGTAACAAGCGCTGATCAGTTCGATATCGTCTGACACCCAAATACCGTCAATCGCCCCATTTCCATTGTCGTTGCCTCTGAAGTGTGTGAAGGGCCCTTTCTGTCCAGGCATGATTCTGTGAACAGCCTCTCGCATGTTGATGTCATTGCCTGCTAGCCGCCTGCTCAATTCGCCGTCCAGTGCATTCTCATTAGCATCCATCATTAGTACCACTCGATCTCCTAATGTCCTCCACTTTATAATGGCCGCGACGAGCTCTCGACGAAATAGGTCTTTGGGGTTTGTATCGAATTGATGGGATTGAATGTACCTCACGATGTGTTGGTAGTAGGTGCCAACCCCTTCCGAGCGGCAGGGTGCATACGCTGAGATGAACACCGTTCCCACTCCATTTGTCGGCTCGGTGCGGTACCAGCAAAACATGCCTAGCTCCGTTTCATCCTGCCCCCTAGTGGTAGGTAGGCCCGCCAATTCTTCTCTCAGAACCACCGCTGTCCCCCCTGCTTGGAAGTTCCCGATGTTGTGGAGTTCCCGCGTATTGTGAGCATGAACCGATGCAATTCTATCATCTCCGTGCCGAAGGGTGTTAGCAATCTGTAAGGATGGATTTAACGCCCGAAAATTGGTGTTGGTCTCTTGGAGCCCCAACACGTCGACCCTGTATTCTCGTAGCACGTGCTTCAGTCGTTCTATCTTGGTGTTGTTGGGCTGCCACAGGCTGAGGCCATTGATGTTCATGGACAATACTCGAACCGTCTCGTGTCCTTTGTGGGCCACCCTAAGCGGGCCGTACACCGGCACCTTGATGCTGCTCACTGAGCAATTGTCTGCCTTATTATCTAGGCCGTCCGACCGCAGGCCGTCCAGCTCAGTAGATCTATGCTGCTGCGACTCCAATAACTCGTCAAGCTCCCTGTTGGATGGATCATCGCGTTGTCTTGTACGATCCGCTAGCAACTGCCTCATTGTGTCTGTATCCAACGCATCCTCCAGCTTGGTTCCTCCTGCAATGGTGTTGCGGCGTCTCATAGAATCTCGATATTGTTGTGCTCTTTGTGCTGACTTCTTCTTCTTCTTTGTTTTGGATGGCCTATTAGACTTATATTCACGTTGCCTCTGTCTGAAATGGCTCACCTCGGCCTCCCGGGCAAAGGAGGGTGGAGGCTGCCGTGGATCCATTACACCGCTCGCCCCACAACACGCGTAAAACGTGGAGGGGCGTCCTGCATCTCTGCCGTGGCTTGTGAGGCCAGAGCGAAGTCGTTCATACGAGCACTATCATCCAACTTTTCTTGGTAAGAATCACCTAAACTACATTGAAGAAAGCTTTTGGTGTTGCCTCTCCTAATACTGTAATACCTGCTACTCAGATGTCTCGAAATCTGCAGCGTAACACCTGTATCTGGCACAGAAAAAGTTGTTTCCCCATCGTCGAGGAAGTTGTTAATGACACTGTTGTTGTTTGTGCTGATGACATTATTGTTGTTCATGCTAATACGGAAACAATTGTCGATTAAGGTGGCACGACCAATGAGATTGTCGATCTCTAAACTGCTGTGCCGTTTGTGGCTGCTGGCTTTTTTAATTACCCGCCAGAAGGTAATCTGCACAATCCTCTCTGCTTTTCCCAATCCACCCCTGGCAGGGGGTGGCCACGGCGGCTTCGGGGGGGGTTCTGGTAATAAACCTGCTATTTTCCTAATCTGGTCCACTGCCGTAACTGGTGCTCCCTCTCCATGATGCTGGTAATCCCATCTCCGGTGGGATGTTCCCTCCCATTTCTTATCCATCATATCCATATCCTCCATCGGTGCCCATCCAACTAATGTCTTCTTTACAAAAATTACCTGCCAAATTCCCTGCCTTCTATCCGTTCCATGCATGGTCGTCTCTCCATGATATCGTCTCCTGTGTCTCTGCCCGACGACGTGTAACATCAACGCCGTGACCAATTTTCCATCGATTCTCTTTATCTCCTCTAGTAACAAACGAATTCTGATACTGTTTTTCAACCATGTAGCTCTCATCGTTGTCGTGTCCCCTGTATGTTTTAAAGAATTATTTCTAATATCTCCTAGTAATGCTAAGGTGTGTTCGGTGGCTGTTCCGGCCGCCATGGTTATTATCTATCTCTGTACGAGGTGTACTAGTTCCTACGTAGCAATTATTTTCCCATTTTTCAATATTTTTCGACAATTCAGCGCGGATTGTAAGTAGGCGCTGCTTCTATTGTCCTATTTGGCTAGTTGTTGATTTGACGCATTCGTATAGGCTTTTTCAGTTGATGTTTTAGCTATGTAGGAGGTCTGACTTCTTGTTTGAGTTTCAGTTTAGGGTCATTTCTAGTTGTACCTCACGAGGCTATGTTCTTGTTTGATTGTTGGAATGACATTTTCTTGGTTCCTTTAATCTCTGAATCTATCCTCATTTTCTTTTACATACGTCTTTTCGACTAATACTCTTGCCTCATCGTTACGGATGAAAGAGCGAGGAAGGGGACTTATTCTGTTATTGTGAACTTGAAAATTTTGTACATAATTATTACATTGCTTCTATTTTCTATTTTAGTATTATTATCATGTGATGTTTGATATCTTGGTTGTCTTGACAGATCCTTCCTCTGTGTATGTTGATTCAGTACCAACACTAGCACTTATGCTTGTACCAACACTAGCACTAATGCTTGTACCAACACTGCTCCACATGAGTTCACTTGTCCCGTCTCCGAAGCTTGTTGATGCATCCAGAGATTGTTGGTTATAGTCAGTTGGAATCCAGCAGCTCATGCCATCCGTATTTTCACTTGCAGCTTCAGCTATCTCCATCATATTTTGGGCGAAGGGATTCGTACTGAGATTTTCTGTGTCAAAGGATTCTGATCTTGAATTTTCCACCGATACTTCAGCGATTGGCTCATTATTCCTATTTTGGGATTCAGATCGCTGTCTAGATCTGTGGATCAATGCAGCAACAAAAAGTAAACCTACCGAAAAACCTGCGACACCAATTTCCAAAAAACGATGAGAAGCTTCTGCTGGTTTTGAGTTGGTGAGATATGCTTCGGCGACCTCTACTTGTACAGCGCTTTCAACCTCTGGTACAGACTCATCACTAGCAAACACAGATTCAGTAAGCTTGACATCATTATCGTCCTGTAAGGTCGAAGTCTGATATACAGTATAGTTGTTTGATGTCAATGTAGGTGCCGAAGTTGGTATTGTGCTTTTGACCGGTTGTCTCGTGGGTGTATCTGTGACGACAGGAGTAGTCGTCGGTACATTTGTGGGGGCAGTCGTCGTCGGTACATTTGTTGGGGCAGTCGTCGTCGGTACATTTGTGGGGGCAGTCGTCGGCGCATTTGAGGGTGCCACAGTTGAGATTTGCTCACACGTGACACGCACCTTGGCCGACCAACCTAAATCATAGGTTGTCTTTTGCTTGTACGAGCCACCCGTACTCCAATAGAGAGTGTCAAACTTTGAAAAGCAGCCCCGTCCCATATTTGAATATCTGCCGCTCTTGAATTTTTTCAAGCCCAATTCATTCTGTCTCTCTTTGCAGTCGTCCCGAGTAAGGCAAAAGATATCACTGCGGCCAACCACTGGTATCGCCAGCCCACAGGCAAGCACGATCATACAAAATTGTGAAAACGCCTTCATTCTATGACATTAATTCGAAATGAAGTTTCTTCGCACTCTCTTGCTTGTTAATAATGAGATGACCATGTGTTCTTTGCGTCCGTATCAGTGCAATGTACCTGACATTTTTCAATCTACTTACGTGATTGTGGAACAAATCAATTTTGTGAGTAGATGGGAGTGGTCGGGTACGGCATCTCAAAAAAGGGAAAGCGGCACTCCTCTCCTCCATTTTTTTCATATATATATCCCCACGCACTATATAACTCGCACTCTAGCTTCTAGCTCGCACTCCGCATCGTCGCTGCGCTGGCTCTTGGCTCAAGGTTGTAAATAACTGTAAGTAGGTTTGCATGCCGTTATTGTTTGGGCTTTGGGCCATCGTATTACTAAAATCTTAATCATTACAGAACTATTACATCATACCACGACACGATGGAGGCTAACCCGCATGCACTGGATAGTGCGCAAGACCCAAATGAAGTGTTCGAGATTATGGAGCCGCCGCCAGAGAATTTTGATCCTCATGTTGATTCTCCAACATCGACAGCTTCATTCACCACGCGTGAAGTATGTCATAAGCAAGGTCTTTGGCACTGTAGCGTTCATATATGGATTGTAAATACAGCGTCGTCATCGATTCTGCTTCAAAAGCGTTCTATGAAGAAAGATACATTTCCAGGCAGAGTAAGTCATCATGTTGCTGTTGCAGAATCCGTGATACACACCAAATCACAAACTCTAGACTAATTGTTCAATTCTATACAAATTATTAAGTGGGACATTAGCTCTGCAGGCCATGTGGAAAAAGGAAAGAGCATAATAGAAACTGCACTTGCCGAGTTGGCCGAAGAACTGGGGATAACCGCTAATGCTGAAGAATTACAGTATGCTTTCACGATACCAGCTGAACAAGCACCGTTAGGCGGATGTAATGCATTCGAGCATGTGTTCTTTCTACACGGGAATAGCGAGACCAAGATGGCTCTGGGAGGGGAAGAAGTGAGTGGAGTTTCTTGGGTTCCAGCTTCGAAGTTGTTATCAGCATTAACAAAGGGAGATGACAATTATGCGCCGAGAACTGAGCAATATTGTGAAGCTATGGGATCTTTCTTACAAAAGATGTTGAAGGGATCTGATTGATAAACCTCAAATGAAATCATGCAATTAACAGTCAACACTGTGGTTGTTATCATCTTCTATCACACCCATCAACGCAGCCATCCACCTCAGAAAGTCTTCTTCACTTTGTGCAGCACAACACAGAGAGGGAGAATCTTCGCTGGAATTAATAACTATTTCAAATCCGTACTCAAACCGGTTTGATCTCTCTGTATGCTCAATTGAAGAAACGCCGGTAGTAATAAATTCATGTACACCAGTGCAAGCACTGGTGAACGTGTCGCCATATCGAAGCTGATACAGTCCGTTGGATCCGTGCAGAACACAGTATTGCTTTTTCAATCCCAGAGAAGGAGACATCCGCCTCCTAGAGGGTGTTTTGAGTAGTAATTTACGCTTTGGTTGTGATGCAGATGGCGCCATGCTCGCCTGTGGTGATAGAGGTTGATCATGACTGTCGAGTAGTAGTAAAAGATGTCCTTTGATAATAGGCTGGTGCACAGCTGGCTCGACACTTGCCTGTGGCGTCGATACGCTGCTGGGTATGTTCGGCAATGGTGTCGCATTGTTTGATGTGGAATAAGAAGAATGTCCTGCTCGGATCGGAGTCTTCCTTTGATTTGATGGTATTCCACTGTTTGACGTTGAGTAAGAAGCATGTCCTACTCGGATCGGAGTCTTCCTTTGATTTGGACTCTGATAACCACTTGTAGACGCCGGCGACTGCTGCTGCTTCCCCTTTTCCTTCTCAGACTCTTCCCTAGCCAATGCAGCATCGCTTTGTAACAAATTATTCTGCCACATCAAGGTATTCTCTCTCTCTTTTGTTCTCTCAGTTTGCATCATATCAAATGCAACGTAGAGTGAATTCATCTGCTGTTCCAAATCATTGATTTGACCTTCTAGAAATTGAACACGATGTTGATATTGATCTATCTTCAATTCATACGATTTGTTTGTCGATTGCATTTGAGATTCCAATAGGGATCGTTGCTCCTTCTCACCCGCTAGAGCAGTTTCAGCGGCTAGAAGGCGATTTTGATCAACCTGTGACACCTGTGTATTACCAACGGCGAAGTCAGAATAGTTGTAACTCCCAACACTGGGCGAAGCCATCGGCACAGCAATCATACTGCCCTTCTTTATTTCTTCCTCTTCTTTTGCCCTCCATCTACGTTCGCTCTCCTCCAATTGCGCTTTCTGCTGCAAGGTCTCGGTCTTCAGAGTTGTGTTATTTTCTGTTAGCCGAGCAATGCGCTGATATAATGATGACAATTCAGCCCGCAGTGTGTTCTCGAGCTCCTCTAACTCACCAACACGCAGTTCGAGGGCGAGACGTGCACGTGATTTATCTTGAGGAGCAAAGTCCTTCTTCCCGAGCCCTCCACTGCTATCAATAAGACCAGCGTTGTCAACCTTTGCTTGCAGCTTCCCAACGACAGCACGTAGTTCACCATGTGCTTCACCTTCACATGCCAACCTTAGAGTATCACGTAACTCATGTATCGATACCCCTCTCAACTCCGATAAAATTCGTATTTGTCTTTCTAGACGATCAATTTCACTTGCTTGAGCATTATTCTCGTTCTGCAGCTTGCGCAGTTGAACAGACAGCTCGGAGAGATGTTGATGATTATTGGACATGATTTAATCTTATATTGCTAGCGCCGTACACAACGTCGGTTATTCTGACTTGCTTTGTGGGATATCTTCAGTGTTACTTATGTTGAGTGGGTCATAACCATACTTCATAATGGGATAGACATACAGTGATCAGTACATATTAGGCTTCGTTGTGGTGATGGACAGGCAAGCGGGTGTCCGGACTCTATCCCCACTTTTCCGTCATCCCCTGGTCTGAGCGAGCTTGCTTGCTGCCGCCCTGCCATTCTCTTTTGGTTGTTCGTGCAACCAATGCATTCATTGCATCGTGTGGGTTTTTCGCATCGGTTGTCTAGATAGTTTTAAGCGTAAAAGCACTAGTGCATGCAGAGAAGGACAGAGCGATGATGAGCAAGAACCGAGGTCCAGTCTATGACTTGATTATTTTGATCGTGCACCCTCTTCAACAGGGCTTTAAGTAGGTGCTTTAGTAGGCTAAGCGGTAGAGGCAACTAACACAACAACACACAGATGGAATAATCACCTTCTGACAGCCCTCACGCTACGAACGGCATTATTTTTTTATTGCATGCAAGTATTTCTATGTATTGTAACATTCATGTTCATTTTCTTCAATGTATGTCTCTTTTGTTCATTGAATTCAACTCAAATCAATCACCTCTGGTTCGGATCGAGGTTCTCTGTTGACTGGAATTTCAGCCTTCGCCACCTCCACCTGTTGCTCTATTAGTTTCCATCTGCCGCTGGTATCAAAAGAAACCTTGTGACGTGTACTAGACACATCTGTTTGAAGATCTCCAAGCATTGCATCAAAGAGCCCACACCGCACCAAATCTTCACAACACAGAAAGCTCTGGCAGACTGCACACCTCCACCTCCCAGCAGAAGGATTTTTGTTAGCATGAAGAAAGTTTCGTAGATCAAAGCATTGCAAATGATTGCAATCTCGTCCTCTCACTGGAGTATCAATCACAGTCTTCGCAATAGGACAAAGCAATGAGAACACGTGACAATCACTGTTATTACCAGCACTGTCAACGATTGATGCAGTTCGTTGCTTCAAGGACTCAATAGCCTTTTGCTTTACAGATTCAAGTGATTGTGCTGGGATCACAAATCTTCCAACTATCTTTCCAGTCAGTTCGTCAAACACACGATCAGGATCTGCATACTCACAAATGGCAACATGAATTGCATACGATCCAACTGTTGGAGGATCTTTCGATCCATGATCGACTTTCGTAACCAAAATTTCGGATACTTCATCTCGCAAAAGATCCTCTTCATCTTCATCCTCGTACAGAATGCGGTAATACTTCGACAGATTGTCATAACTTTCCACAACTCCACGAAACGGGCGCTGCTTTCCTGTTTCATCCTCAAAGAACTTGACAACTTCTGTCCCGATTCCGTACGCCGGGAGCTCTTGCTTTCGCACTGCCTCTCTGCAGCAAAGTTTGACATCAATAGGAAGATCCGTATTTTGAATGTGAGGAGTCAAGTCTAGCACCTCCGACTGGCCCCTCCACTTTTTCGGCTGAAAGTAATAATATGGAACTATGTCAGAAGTGACGTGACAAAAGTCATGCGGGCATTCAAAGAACAACAATAAAGTACTTACTTCATGACGCTGTTGCTGACGCTGCGAAATCTTTACCACCCGTTCTTTTACTTCATCACCGATTTTGAGTTGTATGAAAGTTCCCTTCGGCCAGAGATGACAGTCTGCTCGCTTTGTTGACTCTTTTGAAGAACGCGAGAGTGGTAGAGTACGAAGCAGTAGGCGCCTGTCTCCACTCTTGTACTCTTTGCTTCCTTTGCCCCATTCGACCCCCCAGACTCTACTCATGTCTTCATTATTTGTGGTCCTTGTGGCAGATGTAGAGTTGCGACCTTCCTTTGCCAGATCCACGGTGACCATCGCGCATGATGAAGGTGGGTTCGAGATGCCAGTTTCATCTTTACATGAGGCAGTCTTTGTTGACACTTTTGTTGTCTGACCAATATCAGTCACAGTGTCTCTCCTGCATAGCACATCGACAATCTTCCAGTAGGGATCCCACTTGGCCAGCCTATCATTGATGCTAAGAGATGTTTCGTCATCTAGTGTAGCACCATAGTTCAGACGATGATATCCAGTATCATACTGAATTGTGCAAGGTCCACGAGGATGAAGGCTACCACTAACCAGAATCTGCTTTTCGGGATCGTTTTCAGAAGGGACGAAGTTATCAGCGTAGAAATTGAGGTGGCGCAACCCAGAATAAACTCGTGGAGGTGGAAGTGGCGTTTGATCAATCGGCTTTGTACCGGCTACCACCTCCAACACTGGTTCAATAACGTCGATGGTACCTGCATTGTCAGTTTCATTAGTCGGTTCAGACGAGTGAGAGGATGCCTGAATTCATCGAGGATAATATCTATGTGAGTAAACATGTCAAGCAAAAAATCGTACAGCATGCACAAGACAATCATAAATCTATTGATACTCACCGCTTCAGTTTCTATCACCTCATCTGCATTTTCTGCCTCGCCATTCAACTGAGTTTCATTCCGAATCGTGCCACTTTCGGCAGGTTTGGCTACATTGTTATCTGCAACTACGGCTTCCTCAACAGAATTATCCAATTCCTTGTTGGGTAGAAGTTCAGCCTCATTAGTTTCTGGTATAGAATCACCCCTTTCCTTGCTGGGTAGAGGTTCAGCAACTTCATCCTCATTGTCAGCAGCAGCAGCACCACCTTGATTTTGAGGCACAATAGACTTGTCTTCCTTCCCTCCAACAGTATCCTCTGTAGTTTTTTCAGGTTCATTCCTCTGCGTTGCGGTTTCCAAATGATCATTACTCCCATCAACATGCATTTTATCCGCTGCGCCTTCATCGGATTCGTGATGTTTTGAAGTTGACGCAGATGGACCGGGAGAAGTAGCAGATGTTTCACCTCCCTCATTAGCTTCAACAGTTGACGTGTTGTTGTTACTCTTCTCCTCTTCTTCATTAGAACGGCCAGTCTGGTTGTTTTGAATACCATTATTATCAACTATCTCAGCATTATTTGACTCATCCATACGAGGCGGATCATCTTTTCTAGCATGTTTTTTCTTTGGCATCTCAGCCGCATTATGCTCTTCTTTTCCATCCTCCTCCTCCTCCTGTTCGTCTCTCCCACGCTTTCCTGCAACAGTATCACTGTCAGTTCTACCTTTCCCTTTCAATACATCATCAAGCAACGAAAATGCTCTCTTGACAACATCAAGAGCGTATTGTCTCTCTGGCGGAGAAATCCGTTCATCAATGGCAGTGTAGAACAGGGCTAGAAAATGAAATGCAATTTGATGCGCAGTGTTCTTATTATTGTTGTCACCCACCGTCGTGGTGGTGGCAGAGAGAAGGAACTTGGAGTATTGACTTTTGGAGAAATCTATCTGACCACTACTCTCGCGTAAACATTGTTCGTAATCTGACGCGACGTCGTTGGCAAACGAAGTGAATGTGGAAGGAGACAACGCTTCGATTTGCCGGTATCTTCGAAATAGTACTCGTCGCCATAGCTCCAGTTGCACCGGGTGCGACGATGGAGGGGGCTTTGGTAGGTTGCTGAGATTATTCATTTTGGTAATTATTCTCTGTGATGATGTCGCCGATAAGAATTCATGGATCTTCTTTGCCAACGATAAATAATTTCAATTATGCTGACATGATATTATTATTTGACGGCAAATGGCATGCAAGTAAGCGGCGAGGTCTCCAATGTTTCATTGTCACAGTCACAGTGAAAAGTGAAAGTGAGAAATGCGAGAGCAACGAAATATCAACGTGTACCGCTTGCACAGAAAACATACCATAAACCTGCGTAGGAATTCGAGAGAAGATGCCGCGCACAGTGCCGCACGCCTTTTGTTTGAATTTGAGGCGCTGGAGCGAGAGCTGAGAGAGAATATGTAGTGGAGATGACTTACTGATGAGGTGAAGAGCTGATGGCTGATGGTGAATGGTGACGGTGCTGGTTGTTGTGTTCCCAAGATTTCCCAAGGCACAAGCTACACAGCCCAGCAAGGGTCCTTTGATAATATAATATCACCTGTGTGGCATGAACGATGAACTCATCGGCCTCACGGCCGCATTCTGCGCCGCTCTATCTTTCGGAAGCTACGGCGTTCCAATGAAAGGCGAGGCAGCAACTCGTGTCGATGTCGACCCTCTAGTGTTTCAATCCTACAAGGCATTCACGGTGTTTTTGACATCTTCTATTTTAATTTATTGCAACAACATCATGGCGGATGAGGATGATACGTTTCGCAAGTGGTCACTGTCTGACTTTACGTCTTGGGCATTCCTATCAGCAATTTTGTGGGTGCCTGGTGGAACAGCTGGGGTGTACGCAGTTCGTCGAGCTGGGTTAGCGATCAGTGTAGGCATCTGGTCCTGCGTGATTGTAATAATCAGCTACATTTGGGGAGTTATGATTTTTGGTGAGAAGCAAAAGAGTGGTGCTCTGGGTGGGGTTAAAACAGTGTCGATCTTGTGCATTGGGCTGTGTGGTATTGCCTACTTTTCCTCAAGCGAGCCGGAGAGTAAGAAGAAAGTAAATAGCAGCTTGAACGAAGCAGTAGATGAATCAACACCACTCTCGCCAAAGGAGAGTGGGGACAGCTCTACAATTGAAGGAGAAGATCAGGTGTCTTTAGACTTGGAGAGTTTTCCACATTGCGGCATTTCACCACACTCTCATCAAACGCTACACCTCCATCTACCACCTCTGATTAGTAAGAGGACAATACATATCCCCAAGTATCACCTGGGGCTCTTCTTTGCATTCTTGAATGGATTGTTAGCAGCAACAATCATGGTACCACTTCATTATGCTCCACCACACAGCACCCAGGGAATAGGATACTCAATGAGCTTTGGAATTGCAGCTATGATTGTGGTTATGTTTGCTTGGCTACTCCGCTGGATTGTTTGTGCTGTACAATGTAGGTCAGTGGGACAAGGTTATCAATTGTTACCTTCATTTCACTTCAAGGACATGCTGAGACCTGGAATGCTGGCTGGACTTCTCTACTCAATTGGAAACTTATCCGGCATTGTTAGTATACAGAAGTTGGGAAATTTTATGGGATACTCTCTGAATCAATCATCAATGATTGTATCAGGGATGTGGGGTATATTTTACTACAGAGAAATTCCAGGCCTCAAAAACATTCTTGGCTTCATTCTATCATCAGTCATTGTCTTTGTTGGGATAATACTCATGGGTAGGGATCATCAAGCGTGACTCCACACCACGCTAATGTATATAATGTAATTCAAGTTTATTGTAGATTGTATCAGTAGTCCTCCGCCCGCAGCACTACCAAGAAGTGTAAGAGGACAAGGGACAAGTAGTTTTCAGAACGACTTCCATTCGACGCTGACGGACCTCAAAAAATGTAATCCTTATCGGGACTATCACCTAAATGGAACCACTGACATCTCGTGCACTTTCGCACTTTCCCGCCACCCTCGCTCCATCCAAAGGTACTCCTCTTCCTTCTCACAAAATCTCATGCTCTTGCTGCTTGCTGCTGATAGCTGATAGTAGGCTCTGTTGATGGCACTGGAAGGAAGGCAAGGAGTTGTCCCTTTCAACAGCCAAGCAAGTTAATGCGCTTGAGGCAATCATCTTGCATAGATAGATCGAACATGGCAGCTCCATCGGCGGTAGAAAGGTCACCCTTTCTGAGGCCATCCAACCCACGTCTCATCAAAAAGGCGCAACAAAGCCAAATCACCAAAACAGATGAGCGAAAATCATCTGCTTTGGGTGCCTATGCAAACCTATGCAACGTATGTATGGGTGCAGGGATTGTCGGGATGCCATATGCACTTAAAGAAGCAGGATTGGTGTCAGGGACTGTTATGATTATCATTTGTGCTTTCCTCACGGAATATTCATTACGGCAACTAATATCTCTTGGGAAGGTTGCTGATGTCAACTCATACGAGACGCTCATGGAAGCATCTTTTGGTCGGCCTGGATTTGTCTTTCTAAGTGTCAATATGTTTCTGCTCTCACTTGGCAGCATGATCGCTTATTTGATCATTATCAAAGATACCTTACCAGTGCTGCTTCATGCACCGGACGACGATCACACCAAGAGACTGATTATGTTCATCAGCAGCCTGCTGATAATCCTTCCACTTAGTTTGCAACGCGACATTTCTGATCTAGAAAAGACTTCGAAATTCAATGTCATTCTGAACTCAATCTTGGTTGCGTTAGTCGCGTTCTACTCTCCAGTCAAAGAATCGGTAGCAGCTGCGGGAGGTATGATGCAGCTAATATCAGACGAGAAGATACTTGATTTCAGCACTTTCTTTATTGGTTTTGGGGTATGCAGCTTTGCATTCGTTTGCCAAGACTCTTCATTCATTATTGCGGGTTCAATGTCAAAGCCGACCAAATTTCGTTGGCAGAAGGTAACTCGTGGAGCTATGCTTACATGCTTGTGTCTGGAGATGTGGTAAGGACTTCTCTTCATGCATTTTTCATTTATTCTTGTTGTGCTATTTAGTAACGTTGGTTCCTTGATTGATTTCTTTATTGTCGTATTAGTATGGGAGTTTCAGGCTACTTAGCGTATCAAGAGAACTCGGATGGAAATGTATTGAACAATATGAACCCAAATCACTGGTCTGGCGTAGTAAGCAGAGCACTCTCGTTGACCACGATGTTTTTCGCATACCCGATCAATTTGTACATAGCAAGACATGCTTGCATGGTCCTGTTGTTCAAGGGAGTCAGCGCCCACGAGGGAGACGATGCGCGGGTTCTGACACGCAGTGATAGAAGGATCATTCTTACCTTGGTACTGTACTTCTCTTCACTACTTGCTGGTACCTTTTTGGAGAAGACAGGCAGCGTGCTTGCAGCTACTGGTGCAATAGGAGGCACAAGCATTGCCTACATTGGGCCAGGGGCGAGCTACCTTGCAGTTTATGGGAACATATTTTTGAATTTAGTTCGTTCCCGATGGCATGACCCGTCGCATAGTTGCTATGGGTTCCCTAGGCAAGACGGGCAGCACAGTGAAAATACAATAGAAGCTAATGAAGAAACTGCAACACGAGACACAATCTTATGGTATGCACTAGGGATGCCCATTTGGTGCCTTGTCGCTCAAATTGGAGAGAAGCAGTTGGCTGCTCATTTTGAACAAGAGATGCTCATATCGCCTGGCATTATATTGCCAAGAAGAGTGACTGTGAAACCAATACGTGCAGGCACACAAATGGCTCAAAATCATGTAATCCCTCCTTCGACTCAAATACCGGTCGGTAGTTCAGAGACATCATCATTGTTGGATCAAAATTCGGCAACCCGTTACGTGACTTCTCTGGAGAACCCTCAAGATTCAGAGATGCAATCAAAGCCATTTTGCCGTATTGATTCAATGACCTCCGTCGAAGTGAAGATTGAAATGGACAAAACAGTACCAACCATGACGGAGTTTTGCATTGCAATTGGCTACATCATTCTTGGAATTGTTGCAATGACATTTGGTTTGGGATCAATTATTGTACAGAATTAACAAGAGACAATTGTAAGCAGCATGTAATAGTTTTAGTGGAAACTATCTTTGACAAGTTTGTTGTTGTTGAACTTGCTGCTGTGACTGTTGAACTTGTGGCAACTGCTGTTGATTTTGTTGTTGCTGAGTAGTACTTTGGGTCGTATGTTGTCGAATCACTTGAATTTCAGGCTTTCCAGAACCAAATGCTCCTACACCAGTTACGCCCGTATTCTTTCGAGAGAACCCACCTCTATAATTGGGAGGTAGACCCGACTCCAGCATTGTCCACTTCCCAGTCCGCTCTGGAGGCACGAAACCCATGTTGAGGAACCAATCCAGAGGACTATATTTTGGAACGTTGTAGTTCGCCATGAGTTCTTGACCTTTCTTCAATGGCTTTCTCCGACCATGTCGACGACTCCTAACAATGAAGGCTCCCGCATCACTCTCTTCGGCATGTAAGGCAAAGCTATCTGGATCATTTTTCGTTTCGTTCCCAACCACCTCATGAAACTTGTCTGCTGCCTCATCATGATTGATCAAATCCATCATTGGCACAAGTCGTAGCCTCCCATGAGTCTCCCTCCCAGCAACAGCCCTGCTTGCAACATGGCAAAGCGCCCATCGTATAGAATCGATAAAGTTGATTCCAGGAGGTGAAGCTAGAAATATTTTGTATTGACTGGAGAGAGTCTGGATGATTCTCTCAGCGACGTCAGCCGCTTTGCTTATCTCATTTGGCCACCCAACAACGTCAGTCCCCATCTCAACCGAGAGAGCTGTCACGACATCAACAACTGATTGTCGAGATGCAGGATGTAATGCGCATGTTGGACGAGGAGGCAGAGTAGCAATGTATGGCCAGAAGCGAGAAGCATCCCCAAGACCTCTCTCATGGGCGAGAAGAACGGTCAAGACAAATGCATCGTCAAGATTAGCTATTTGATTTTTCATCACTTCCTCGGGTAGGATATTCTTTAAGATGTCGAGAGCTGTAGAGCGTGTTATCTGCGCTTCTAGTGGGATGTGAAGAAGAAGCTCAGTCTGTGAATAAGGTTTGGTGGTAGACGACGTCGCTTGATGTTGTTCACCTGTGTGTTGCGTCGAAGGAGGAGAGGGCCGAGGTGGTAGGCTGCTATCATCTCCTTCATTCTCAGCAGTGTCGGATGATAATTCAGGAAATTGTCGCTTCATCTCATCCATAATTTCTTGTTCGGCAATCTGTTGATCCTTCAATTCCTGTCTCCTTTTCCGTTCTATCATTTCTTCCTCTTCCATCTCCTTGGCAGTTCCAGGGAAACAATTTCGTTGACAATTTGTATACGAATCACTCACCATTCCAATCCCACGCGCGGCACCGGATGGAGCTGGAATAAGAAATCCCAGATCTGGATGCACGTATCCATGATCATACCTGATAATGTATTCACGGAGAGCGTAGAATCCCATTGGATGATAATACGCGTCAACGGGTGCATTCTTTTGATGAAATGATGAGGAACCGAACAAAAGTCCCTTTATTCGTGACGCAAATGAATTGGGCGAAGAAGCGCTGTGAAGACTACTATCTTCGACCAAATTCCCATCTGCATCACGAAGAGTAACTTTTTTCTCCTTGCGTGCCAGCGCCTTGATGAGATTCCGCCTCCAGGGTAGCACCAGTGACAAGAATTTCATCATTGTGGGAGACAGTCCCCCCTCACCCACTTCAATATTTGACAAGTCCACCTGTCGGAATAATATCCAATTCGGTGGCCACATTGGTGAAGAGGCAAACCAACCACCACCACCATCTCCAGTAGTAGTTTTGTGCATGCTACCCACAACACCATTGGTTGTGATGTATTCGAAAACAGCCCATGGTGCCTTTTGAAACGTGATAATCTCATAGAATAGAGTACCCCTCATCCTCTGCGCCATCGCCATCCTCCACGGAGTTATGATAAACTTTCGTATATATTCCTGCTTCACTCGTCCATCCGCCGATTCAGTAATTGTCGATGGATCCTTGAGCACAAAATGCCAGGTGCCATAGCCGCGAGTGAGCCATCCGGCGCCTACGCCAAATCCCAGTAGAGCTCCGAGGGCGGCGCAACCGAGGATCCAGAGGAGGCTTTGTCGTTCGTTGTGGATCCATTCGAGGAGAGTTAGTGATGGAGTTGTGTTTGGTGAGGATGGAAGAAATTCATCTGGCAATGACATTTGCAGCGGCTCATTACTATTCAGCACTGCTCGTAAAGCGGCAACCGCTTCCCTGCTGGCGCTGGCGCTGCTAGACGACTGGCGCTGTTTCTTCGCCATGGTTTTTATGTGTGTGTTGTTCGACTTTCGACTGGATGATGGCAGGTGAAGGTGGCACAAAAGTAATGACAGCATGGTTATTGACTGCATTGCCTTCTCCGGCCGCGCGCGCGCGCTACATTTTCCTCCCGTTGGTTCAACTTTCAACGTTCGTTCCGTTTCAGCTCACAGCTGTGGAGATGTCGTTGTATCATTGGAGACCACAACTCGACTTGATAAATAACAACCAAGATGCCGCCTCTCGCTCAATCATCATCTGCGGGCATCTTTCTAGTGGTCACCGCTCTTCTCACTGATTGCCTCAATTTGGCGTCTGCAAATAGGGCACAACATGATGTGTACAGAATATCACCATCAGCCGTGCAATCGTCACGACGAGGTTGGTACAATAGGAGAAACTTGCCCTTTGTCTCCTCATCGGCTGTGTCATCGTCGCTTGATGAAATAGTAATGAACACACGTGGTGGAAGCACTGTAGAAGAAGACACCGTTGCCTCTGAAGTTGACAATGAAAAACTTAATGATAATGAAGGTATTAGTTCCGATGATATTCTGACACCTGACGAAACAGCTGAAGAAACAGACGAACCACCACCAAGGAACTTGACTTTCACTGCCACAAGTCCCAACGATGGTTCGGCAGAAGACCCCGATGGCCTCCCAACTAGATGGCTTGATATGAAGAAGGGCGACCGTGAAGGGGCAAAGGAGGCATTTGAAACTCATAAAGCATGGCGTGAAGAATTTACTGTGGATACCATTTTGGAGCGTCCTCACCCCAACTTTGATATTTGTAAGCAAATGATACCTCATTATTTCGCAGGAAGGGATCCACATAATAATATTATTTTCGTGCAACGACCTGCACATGTGGACTTTGAGTTGATGAGGATGAACAATCGAACGATTGATGATTTGTTACTGCATTATGTGTATGTGATTCAATATTGTTGGAACATCGTGGAGGATGCTCCAGATGCCATTATGACGAACGTGGTGGATATGAGGGGATCATCGTTTCGACAAATGAGCAACAGTGAATATATTGAATTTGGGAAACGGTTTGTTTCCATGATGTCAGCCAACTACCCGGGAAGGTCTTACAAGACATTGATTATCAATGCTCCTACTTGGATCAATGTTTTGTACAAGATCTTCAAACCAATGTTGAGAGAGTCGACGAGGCAGAAGATTATCATTTTGAAGGCAGGGGAGGAGCAAGACACTGCATTGAAATTTTATTTGGGCGATTCCTTACCTGATGACTTGCTATCGGCAGGGGATTCTAAGAAAGAAAAGAGAGATATGGGCAAGCGTTACTATACTCCCGTGGAAGAGGAAGAGCAGTGCACGCCTGGTCCTAATTCGGAAGTGGAGTTTGGAATGAGAGAATTCGTAAGTTTGATGTGTACTCGTGCTGTGTTTTATGATTTAGAGTATTATGTTTCCTAACCTTTCTTATAACCGTACGATAGTGCAAACAACAACTCACATTATACAATGAGACATTGCAGGAGGTGAATGTAATGTGAGCTCAAGCGGTGAAAAAGGTTTAAACGGGGTATAATTCATACTTGGGAGGAATATGATGTAGCTATGTAACGATCTCTTTCGACGGGAAATAGAAGTTGTATAAAGTATGGAAGGGACATAATTATTTAGTAAATCGCAATTCTATGCATTAGTAGTTGCCATAAGTGTATGAGACTGGTGGCCACACCGGAGGATCGTAACCCTTACCCCCAAATGGACTACATCGTGCAAGTCTCCATGCAGTTAAAATCAATCCTTTCTGTGGACCATACTTTTCGATTGCCTGGACCCCATATTGCGAACATGTCGGCAGGAAACGACATGCTGGTGGTAACAATGGTGATATAAACTTTTTGTAAAACCCTATTGCCATAATCATGGAGGTTGATGCTTGATCAGATTCGGTTGCCTTGGCCACCTCACTGTCTTTCTCTCCCCTTTTTTCTACAGAGTCATCTTCAGACTCACTAGCAAACAATATTCTTAGCCATCTCCTGTGATCACGTTGTTGCCGCAATAGTGCATCTTTTTGTTGTTGAATCGCCAGAGCATTCCTCTCCAACAACTTCGTATCGGTTCCTCTATGATATGCAACAGCAGCTGAAATACATTTTCGAACCGACAGAAATCCAAGCACTGATGCGTCTACGCCTTTTCCACTCAAACCTTGTCCATTGAATATTGGTCTTCGAAGAGCAAGAGGCAAACTGGAAGTGACAGGCGCAACTGCATTATTGAAGCGTTGATTCTTTCTACCCACGTGTTTGTCATGGTCATGATGATCTTTATGTTGTTGCTTCCCTATCCCCGAATTGCCTCCAAGAACTAAACCACGTGTCAGGTCGGCTAAACATGATTGGCATGCATCACTACCTTTGCCACAGAGTGCCACAATGAAGGCCAATACGACGCAAATCTTCATCGTCAAAAGGAGTTGAAGAGGGTTTGTTTTGATGTTTTTGAGGAGGAGGATGGCGAGCGCGATGCAGCATCGTAAAAGCGCGGGCACTTAGGAGGGGACCCCTTTCCAGCCAAACTAATTATCACCGAATCTGATGAGAAATCGTCAATAATGAACACCAGTGATGTGTCTGGTACCCATTATACTTGCCTTGGGGGGATTCTTGGGGCAAGAAGCTCCCCGCGAAGAGATGTTTGGGAAAGTATGCTGCATAGGTAGGAATTAGTAACAATTTTTCCCTCATCCACCTCATCCTCTGAGACCTCGCTATCAGCGCAAGGGAAGGCAGCACTTACTTAGCACTGAAGAAACACTATCAACATGGCTGCTGCTACAACGTGCTTGCTCGTCTTCTTCCTCATCTCCTCGCTTGTCTGTACTGTCGAAGCATTCGGATTGCAGAGCACTGGAATAGCATCGAAACGAAAATGTACACGAGTGCGTCTACACGCTGTTGAAGACCAAGACACAAATCAGTATGAGGGAGATTATAATGTGAAGAAGAATAGTTTTCCACGTAGATCATTCCTTCTTGAAGCAGTTTCGCTGACAGGAATGGTTGTTGTAGCTCAAAGTGCACAAGCTTTCGAGGTTGACCCAGATAGAGACATTTCAAATGGAAACTTCGACTGTTTACTTGATCTCCCTCCCATAACTCCTGGCTGTGTCCGACTTTACTTATGTCGACATGGACAAACAGAAAACAATAGACTGCGTAAGATGCAAGGGGCTAGAGTCGACCCAGAAATAAACTCTAATGGTTACGAGCAAGCTCAACGGCTAGGAATGGCGGTCGGTAAATTGAGAGAATCTGGCAGTAATGCTCCGACTTTGGTGGCACACTCAAAATTGCTGAGGGCAAAAGAAACATCAGAAATACTTTCGGGTGCGGCAAACTCATTACTAAAGGCAAATCAAGAGCCTATACATTTGTATGGCGAGGTTTCATCTCTTGGAGAGGTGGATTTTGGAAACCTTGATGGTAAAGATGTTAACTCTGCCAAATCGGTTATGATGAGTACTTTTGCCTCATGGGCGACTGGAGATATTGATAAAAGAGCAGGCGGAGAGGGTGAATCAGGCAGAGAAGGTAAGAATGGATAGAACACATTTTTTCTGGACGTGCAATTCAATGTTAACTCATTCTTGGTCGTAACTCTTTCTCGACAGTGCTTGAGCGATGTGTTCAAGCATTAGAATCTCTTTCGCAAGTTGCAGCATCGTCATCTTCACCACAAGACTCTTTGTTAGCAGTGTCGCACTCAACTTATCTTCGAATACTATTGGCACTGGTTGCAGACACATCGCTTGCAGAGTCTGTGATGTGGAAAATCAATAATGGATCAATTAACGTGGTGGATGTCAACATTGAAGGTAAACAACGACTCGTCAGTGCTAAATCTGGCATTTTTGGTGGATTAAAACGGAGCAATGACTTACAATTGTCAATGCCTGAATGTTACTTGATTCGTCGCAACGAAGTGAGACATTTGGATGGAATGCAAGTATAACTTCTTGAAGAACAATACCAATACAATAAGCACATTGCATCAACCTACTGTTTAAAAGTCGAGGTCACGTCACAACATCTTCTGTTATTGATATCAATGAAACCGGCACTGTATCTGTCCGTCCGCGTCTGCCTCGAAATTGTTGCAACAAAGCCGCGGACCGCGGACCTTGCCTTCGTGTTGTTGTTGGGTGTGAGTTCGGTGTCAGTATTGGTTATTATTGTTGCCTAAGAATTGCCGGCCACATTGTAATATAGAAGTATTGTAGCCTTTATCCATCTGCCCATACTACTACATATTGATCATATATACATATCTAATAGTTCATTTCCTTTACCAAGGGAAAATAAATCTTCTACCAAAGTAAGACTGCTATCTGGCTGGGAAGCTGGATCTTTTGAATTGTTGGGATAGTTTCATTTATGCAAACTGCTTTGAAACACCTTCCAGTAAAGTGCTTAGTGATGGGCTGGGCTGTATTTATTGCAAGCCTACTATTCTTCTTCTTCACAATCGTTGGTGCGAACGGAAAGAAATACTTGTACCACGAAGAAGAGCATGGGGGTACATCTTCATCCGGGCCAGTCATAGAGCTCCTCGCTCCGTCAAAAACGAGTGGCCCAATCAAGCCCAATTTTCTGTATGAGCCATCGTCTGATCATTTACCACCACCTGCAAGAGTGGTTGAGTTTTACGCTCCATGGTGCCCACACTGCCAGCACTTTGCACCACAGTATATCAAACTAGCAAAAGCTGTAACAGCAAAACACCCTGAAATTGAGTTTCATGCGGTCAGTTGTACGGCACATAACCAACTTTGTAATGACCAGAACATTAAAGGCTACCCAACATTGAAGTTATTTCGTGAAGGTAGCTACGACGCGTTGGAGTTTAAGAAGAAGGACGCAAAGGTGAAAAATGTCTTGTTTAGATTGGGAATTGATGTCTCTAAAAAGTCACAGTCTCAAGACAACCACGAGGATGAATCAGATAAGAAAGAGATTGCGAGAGTTGTGCCTTTCAGAATGCACGATGTCCATGATGCTTGGAATGATGCTGCGCTGAGCTTTGAATTCGCTTTGAAAACCGGTATATTTATGACGAACGGTCCACTCTCAAAAGAAGAATCGTCTTCATTCCGAAAGTGGTTGGAGCTATTGAGCAAATCACTGCCAATTCAAATGACGAAAACCCATGACATCGTCACAATGCTGTTAGAAAATTTCGAAGAAGCAAGTCAGAGTCAATCCAATTTGAGCAAGCTGATTCGCCCTTACACTTCTCCAGATAATTCACAAATATGGAGAACTTGTACGAACGGCGATAACAAGATGGGATATACATGTGGACTGTGGCAACTGTTTCATATAATGACAATTGGTGTGGTCGAATACAATAGGCACAACACCCCCATTATTCCAACAAGGCAAGTTTCAGAAATTCTGAGGAACTACGTCGAACACTTCTTTCAGTGTGAAGTTTGTCGGTTGAATTTTTTGGACATGTATGACAATTGTGCTTTCGACGGATGCCATCGATTATCTGATAAACCATCATCAAATGAACACGATTGGAGGGAGTTGCCGATGTGGCTTTGGGAAACTCACAATGACGTAAACACAAGACTTCTTGGTGAACGGATGGATCAAAACAATCAGCCAAAGCCGAGTCAATGGGAATCACAGCAAGCTAGATGGCCATCTCTCTACATTTGTCCAAATTGCTGGAGAGAAGATAAGAGCTGGGAAGAAGATGAGATATTCAACCATTTACACTCCATGTACTGGGCTGGCAATCCGAGCTACATCAAAATACCAAGCAACGAAAGTGAACCGAAGGAATCTCTTCCATCCGTCTGGAAAGTAGGTGGCTTACTAATTTGTGCAATTTTATTACTTGCATGGTTTGCAAGGTTGTCAAAAGCGCATCATCACACAGGCAGACACAAGAAAGTTGATCACTAGATGAATTCTGTAGCTGTAGAGACTCCAAGTAGTAAATGTAAATTTTTTATTTGAAGCGGTCAGGTAACTTACTACCTAATAATGAAATGTAAGCTTCCAAAAGAAAGCCAACAGCACCATTTGAGCAACAGCCCTGCCATAGTGGCCGTTTGGGTATGGAATCGGTGGGATGCCATTTTCCATTTCTGCGTCATGGGTGTACATGTAAATGTTGGCAGGAGTGATAGCGAACACCAAGAGTCCTAACAATCCAGCAGGAATCCTAACGTCAACATCGAATATGCCCACGCCAGAACCAACAAGAAGTAAACCACCAGCTGCTTCGGCAATTCCGGTCCAGTAAGTGTGATACTCTGCATAGGAAAGCCCTAGTTCTTCCGCCAAAGGAGCAGGAACTTGCCACAGTCCCCCCCAAGTTCCCTTTGGTGGAACTATTCTACAGAACGCGTCGGCAACAGTAAAATGAGACACTCCTGCAGCCATGAATATCAAACCAAGCCCAGCTGGCCATGTGTAATCCCTCCATGCCGCAAACCACCCAGCAGGTAGAATAGATTCAAGCCCGTTCAGTAAGCTGACAATGATACATGTACCCAAGGCTATAGCAGCCGTAATGGCAAACACAGCATTTTGTTGCGTAGAATCATCTTGTGCAGAGATCAATATTGAGGGATCCGGCCTTGGAATTGGTGGCGGCATGTTGTTGAATTTATCTTGATCATCGGGTGACATGGAATTCAATCTAAATGATGCACTTGCTGTGCGCGGTAACACAACGCTGCCGCGAGATGATGGACTGAAACCAGCCACGCCATGGTAGATGAGACTGGCATAGATACAAACGGCTCGAATTGACATGAACATGGTTGTTCGTTAGGCGAAGTGTTGTTGTTACTGCAAGTATGTCAGTGAGGCGAGATAGGTGAGTTGATGAAAAATCGACATGTCATATGTCGACATTTATGGCGGGAGCGGATTTTGGAGCGCGCATGAAAAATGATTTTTTTGAAACCACGAACCACGGGATCTCACGGGATCTTCACCATCACAAGTATGGTAAGTACCATTGACATTGACCTTGACGCCTATGCTACACTACCTGCTCTCTAGAGGACGACGATGAGTTCATCAGAAGACGATGACATCCCATTGAAGGATCTTGCAAAGGGCAAGCGATCACGCCCGAAAGACGACGACAGCAGCGAGGCCGAATTTGATGACGAGGCGTCAGCATCAGATGAACCTGCCGAGGAGGAAGACAATGATGATTTCATTGTAGAGGACGACGATGATGATGACGATGAGGATGGAGATTATGATAGCGACGATAGCGATGACGTTCCACTTTCGAAATTAAAATCTCCCCCCGAAAAAAAGAAGGCGGCCAAAAAGCCAGCAGCAAAATCAAAAGCTAACAAGACAAAGGCGAAGGCCGCACCAAAAAAGAAAGCGACATCGGCCAAGAAGAAGCCAGCTGCTACGAAAAAAGCGGCGCCCAAATCAGCAGCAGCTTCATCTTCTTACGTCTCAGCCTCCACGGAACTATACGCTAATTGTGATAAGGGAAAACTCATCCAATCTCTCCTAGCACGATGGTGGTATGTCTATACTTGGCCTGAACCGTCAACCATACCCTCCTCTACGCCCAAGGGTTACGACGCCCTTGATGGATTTCCAGGTGTGTACATTTGCACTTCGGGGGAGAATGTAGGAAAGTTCAAAGACTGTCGCAACCACAAAACAGCTCCATCATTTCAAAATCTATCCAAGAAAACCTCTGAGGAGTTGAGGGATGACTTGCTAAAGGCAATTGAGAAGCAAAAGGCTGCCCTGATCAAAGCTGAGGGGGGAGGGACCAAAACTGAGAAAGATTTGAGAGCTCTGCAGAAGTGGGCAACCAAGTTAAACTGCAGCAAGGCGGATAAGGATGCCACAAAGGTGTTGAAGGCGGCGAAGCTTACTGTTTAATATTTGACAAAAGTGCAATATAGCAGAGGCGAGGAAAAATGTTACCATAAATAGGTTCATAATCATGTAATACAAAAAGGCATTACTCAAATAATTGTGGCAACAAAGCTAGGGTTTATTGCAAAAATGGTAGCAAATGGTGCAAATACAACCATTGGACTTCCTTTCTCATCCCTTGCCTTCCTTCTCCGTCTTTCCCTGTGGCTAGCTTGGCTTCATTCGGCGATAACTCCATAACAAAATCTTTCCATCGTACTCCTACTCTCCTGCAGGCGTTGGCATAGTTGGCGTTCGCGTATCGACTCATTGCGTGGAAGAATTGTAGGAACGACATCGGATGAAAGATGAAATATAATACGTGGACATTGTTGCGCATATTTGCTGCTGCTTCATACGTCCTCAACTATGTCGCCGCTACGAAGCACACGTTTAAAACAAAAGAAGATTTACGTCATTTGATTGGCCCCATAGGAGCTCCATTTGGCTTTCTAACTGGTGGTGTTTATAATCTGACCATATTCGACTTTGAGCTCACTATCGGAAAAGCATCAAAGAGGAAAAAAACCAACATTGATGGAAAGGAGGCTTTGAAATATGTCGAAGCGGGGTTCTACCTCAAGCGTTTCGATTCTGAAAGTGACTTCTCCAAATTCTATGAGACCGTGTTGGAAAAGCCTTCCTATTGCGCTTTTGAATCTCATCGGGACAATAATTATGTGCATCCCTCAAATACAAATAAAGCGGATGATGACGATGTGTTGTTAGAGGATGATAAGTTTCAAGTTATTTTTGAAGAGAATGAAAAAGACAACTTACAACCAGAAGATGTTGGCAACAATGGCATCTACATTTCCATGAACAATCCGGAGAAGACCTGGAAGCCAAATACACCAACAATTACGCATAGTTTCACAACTCCTGCTGATGAAGGGCTCTACTTTCTTTTGTTTCAACTTTGTCCCCGTGGTGATGATGACAAGAATATTGAAATGGAAATCCGTTCTTCATTTGAGCTTGACTTGCACTTTAAAAACTACGATACGTATGGCAATCCCTCCTATCTGACAGCAGGTGAAATGAAGCTACCTACAATGTATACCTACTTCAGCGTATCATACGGTTTGTGTTTCATTCTATGGGCACTAAATATTCGCAACATTAGGCTTGGACGTGATCCGATATGGTCTCCACGAAATGGGGGACAAAGTAGACCAGCTGTGCATGCAATTCATCATCTGATGACTGTGTTGCTTGGATTAAAGGTTTTGACTGTCTTCTTTGAGGCAACAAGGTATCATTCTATCAAAATGAATGGGCATGCTGAATTCTTGTCAGCTGTTTATTTTACGATGTCATTCATCAAAGGAACATTCATGTTCACAGTCATTCTACTAATTGGTAGCGGTTGGTCACTCGTGAAACCATTTCTGAATGAAAAGGAAAAGAGAATAATATGGGCAGTTTTAGTTCTGCAGATCATCGACAATGTAGCTGTCGTCGTCTTATCGCAAGAGACCGAGGGAGAGAGACTTTACGAAGACTGGTCTGCAGTATTACACTTTGTTGATATATTGTGTTGTTGCGCAGTATTGATTCCTATCGTGTGGCAAATAAACTCCTTCGAGACAACAATAGAAGCAGAGACAGAACGTGCAGAAAATGGCAACCAACAAACCACATCTAATGCAATTAGCGACGTGGAATCAGAAGCTCCAGCGACGGCCGAGGCAGCGCGTACATTACAGAAATTGAAACAGTTCCGATCGTTCTACCTCCTCGTGTTGGTGTATATATATTTCACACGGATTGCGGTCTACTTGTTCGCTACATGTCTGGGATACCGGCAAACGTGGCTGCGATACTTCGTGACGGAACTGGGTACACTTGTGTTTTATGCTGTTGTTGGATTCTTGTTCCGACCTGTTGCTGACAATCCCTATCTGAAGGTAGATAGAGATGCAGCAGCAGATGTTGAGATAGAGTTTGCGTGATCAATGGGTTTAAATTATGAACCATAACATGCACGAAGACGCTAAATTTGAGGAGCTAATTTTTGCAAAACAAAATTCTGGTTGTGTTCTATTCTCTCAAGCGAGAAAATGCAGCTGTCCCATTCGCGGTTCCACCCTTCTCCTTCTCGATCCACTTTTTTAGTTGATTGCGTCTCCTCTTTGCGTTCTGGAAGTAGCACAGCATCATTGTCATCACATCAACATCACCGACCATCTGGATAGACCCAACCACCAATATCTTTCATAATTTTTCAAATATCATGTCTCTCAACGGCACAGTGAAGTTCTTCAGCGACAAAGGCTTCGGCTTCATCACCCCTGACGACGGATCGGAGGATGTATTTGTACACTTCTCAGCCATCCTCAAAGATGGATACAAGTCGTTGAATGATGGGGAAACTGTTACTTTCGATAAGGTCTTCGATGACGTGAAGCAAAAGTACAGTGCTGCCAATGTTGTCGGGAACGGAGATGGTACGCCAAGGCGTCGTAGGAATTATTGAAGAGGATGAAAGATCGACGGGTTCGGTATCTGAGTAAGATTTCGAGCCCGGTAGAGAGAGGGATACACAACGGCTGTGCTATGGTCTGAAAGAGAAGTAGCGTGCACTAAAATTTGGAATGAATCATTTTGTTTAGATGTTAAGATAAGTTGTTTTTTACAGTGTATATATACTGAATAAGACTAAGGATACGAATCATGGATAAAATGTGACAATCTAACTGTGTGTTGTGATTTTAATGTCCCAGGCAGCGAGTACTCCAAATGGATGGTACCAAAGCGTGGCAAGAACAAGCAGAGCCTGCATGCAAAGCTAAATCACAACAGAGCTTATAGAAACAGCGTCGTTTGCAAGATTCTGAAGATGGCCTGATGATACTACTCGCACATCTATTGTAAATACATCTGGAGGCTACGCTTAGCTTATTGATGACAATTAAAGCCTAGATAGTAAATCAAAGGAAATCTCAAACTAAATAAGTGCGAAATGGAGAACTGTAACTGTACAAAGAATACAAGACGCATTTTGCTGTGAAGGTGCAGAAGTAGAAGTATACTTTCTCCATTAATCATGGGGGAGCCCATGGAGAGATTTGTATATGAACCTATTCGTGAAGACCAAACCTGCCTGCCTCGACAGGAGATACCTTTTAGCATAGATGTATCTTCTTACTTACCTCATGTTGGATGAATGAAAGTTCCACATGTTGAACTGGCAGGAGAAAGATTCTTGCTAACTTAGCAGCCACCTCAATGACTTTTTCCACGAATTCAAAGAGTCATTTGCACGCTTTTGGCATTTGGCCTTGGATTTGGGAACAAACATTCTCCCACATCCCACCAGCCCACGCCATACTTATGCACTCGCCGCTCACACAAGAAGGCAAAGGGCCTGAATCGGCGGCACTGCAGGGCAGGGAACTCGAAGACATAGACCACATTGCGGGACGCGCATTTATTTGTGTTGTAGAGAAAGTTCTTCCTTCGGGCTGCTCCAGAGGCTTTACTTCTTAGTTTTTGGTTCTCCTCTCTGGAATAGTGATCGCAGTTAATCCTCCAAGCTATCCCGTTTTCAACAGCAGCATGTCGTCTTATTACGGTCAGGCGTCCAGTCGCAGCGTTTGGTCAGAAGCCAGTGGACAGCAGGGTCAACTCTACGCAGACCCGCTCAACCCCAACGACGAAGACTATTACTACGATGCAAATGACCAGAACCGATTAGACGTCCTAAAGCTGATCCTCTATGACCTCAATTCCGCCATTGCCCCCCGAGAAGTGCGTTTAATGGCCATACAGGCCGCGCTAGATGAATTCGATCATGATGACGATGTTCTTCATGACGAGGAACTCGATTTACGAGCCGATCACATCTTACTGCAGAAACTGGCATATGCCATGTGCATAGATCCAGGCAGTGATGAAGTGGGGTACATCTGCTCTGCGTTGGAGATGGTATACAGAGCAGGGAGAGCGCGCCTAGCTCAGTCATTTCACGAGATCTGTGATTCACTACTTCCTCTAATTGTGGAGATGATACGCTCCCCCTTGCCTGGTAAGCATTCTGTTGCTGTTGATAAGAGTAGAGAGAGCACAGGGAACCGGAGCACAGCAGAGGAGGATCTGTCGAGTGCTGAGGAGAAAAGGGATTTATTGGAAGGTGACAATTCATTGAACAACAACCCATTTATGGAACCTGTTGATCCATTGAATGAACCGCGTCGGTTTACCTACGGCGACTCGGACGAATCTTCAGCCGAGTCGGTTCAGATTCCTTCAGGCACTGGAGAATACTTTGAGCAGATGAACAGGGCAACACATGAGCCGAATAACGTAGCACAGGCAGATCAAACAGAACAACAAAATCATAATCAGGGACTTATTCTGAAACCAATCGAATTAAGGGAGGAAGCCACCATGCCTGCTCCAACTACGGGGGGAAACACATCTGATGGTGCTTTGGCACCATACAAGCCTGTAGGCAATCCAAGACGCAGATCAGCTGAAATTGCTGACGATACAATTAGGAGAGATCTGACAAACGCAGATGAAGCAATGAGGAGGCTAACAGATGAGTCTGAGGGATTAACGCGGTTGGTGCCTGCACACAATAACGTGGCTGGGCCGATGGTCGCGGCAACTTCAAATAATGTTGGCTTTCAAGTTGAAAGTACTAGCAGGCCCACCCGCATGTCTGGGCTTACACTTAAATCGGACATCGATGAATTCAAAGAAGAAAACGAGGTGATGCACATTCGTGGTGGTGGCAGTGGTAGTGTTAGTAGCACCGATGACGTTTCTGAAAATGTTGGTCAGAACAGTCTTGTGAACGAAATCCGAGATGGTGTTCCTGTATTTGATCCTGCGACCATGGTGCTAGATTCTCAGAGCAATGAGTACGGAGGCTCATCTATGCAAGGGTCCTTTGTATATCCCGAATCTGAAGACAATCCCTTTTCAGATGAAAACGATTACTTGCGTGATGAAGAGAGCGATCATCAATCGATAGAACAGAAGGAGAGTGACTTTGATGTGGGTGGTGGATTCAGTGGCAGTGCACCTCAGATCAGACCGTGGGGGGAATCAGTTCAAGCCTCTGACACATATGACGCTGGGTATGATGAGGAAGAGAAAATCACTGATCATCCTAGGAAGGAGGAGATCAGTGTAAGTGATCATCAGGACAACCAGAATGACATAAATAATGGTGCATTTGATGTAGGTGGAGGTTTCAACGGTAGCGCGCCCGAGATTAGACCACTGAACGAATCAGCTCAAGTCACCGATTCATTTCTTATCAATAGAAACAAAGTGGAGGAGGAGGACGACGAAATCGCGTACCGTCCTGGCGTAGAGGACGCGAAAGACATTGGTAGTGATGAGTTTGATGTAGGTGGGGGATTCAGCGGTAGTGCACCCCAGATTAGACCGTTAGGCGAATCAGTTCAAACCACTGACGTATATGCAGTCAGCAACGGTGATTCAGAAGACTCGTATCTTCCTCAGAAGCGTCAATCAGAAGTTACAGACGAAGATTGGGGAGGCAGGCGTGAATCAGATGTCGTTGATCACAACGAAAACAAACGCCATTCGGGTGTTACTAACGATGATTGGTCTAGCAGAGGCTCTAACTCTGAATGGTCTGATAATAATAGACGCCAGTCAGATTATACCGACAATTTCTCGGCAGACCAAGAGTATGGGCAGAGGTTAGATAAAGTGGAAGAAGAAGAAGAAGAGTCCGAAGACCCGACATTTCGTAGCAGTGTTGTTGAGGAGGATATCTTCCAATTCCGAGAACCGCAGAAAGTGTCAAAGTCTGTTGATTCCGAGGCGTCTTTTCTGTCCGATCAAGATAATGAATTTGTGTGTGATCTTGCGATCCAAAAAGTGCTCAAAATTTTGCGATACTTCTCCCGTGTACTATCTGCGATGGAATTGCTGGCCCAACAACCTGGTTTAGTTGACTCCCTTCTGTACAGAATGAAAAAGGCAGCCGATTCGAATGACGAGAACGAAATATCTGCAAGAGTTGATGCAATCGCAGTCATCGTCAACTTGGCATGTGCAGAGGAAAACAAAATCCTTTTGGTATATCACCCAGGCCTATTGGATGCAGTCATCAATATTGCCAATCATGACCCAATCGAAGAAGCACGTGAACATGCTGCTATTGTATTGATGAACTTGGTAAGTTTATCTCGGACATTTTTTACGTCGTAACCTTATTCCCATTACACACACCCTCTTATTCTATCTTGGGAATGTTTCCTTGTCGACACACAGGCTTACGCGGAAGAAAATAAGGTCCATATGGTGAATCAAGACCATCTCCTTGACACACTTGTACATCTACTATCCGATGTTTCACCGTTTACTAGACGTTATGCATCTGCCGCTCTATTCACGTTGGCTTGCACTTATGCAAACACTGCAGTCATGACAAGACATTGTGATGGTGGCATTCTTGAGGCTCTCCGAAAGGTTCTGCTTAATGATCCGATCGACGAAGCTAGAGTCAATGCAGCGGAAGCCCTTTTCAACATGGCAAGGAACAACTCAGACGACACCATTGAGAATATGGGCAACCACTCAAAGCTACTAACTTCTCTTGCGCATTCAGTAATAACGGACTACAGCGCAGATGTCCGTGCCTACTCGGCTAGGGCGTTAGAATGGTTATCTGCAGACATACACCATCCTATGCCTTGTCATGGAAGGCTGCTCAAAGCACTTACTACCGCATCACAATGGACTAAAACTACGTGTATTGCTGAGGCTCTGAAGATGCAAGCAACGTTGGCCGAAAATAGACAGGCCATGGTACAACACGACGGATTACTGGATGCACTCGCGACCTTGGCCTTACTCGATGGTATTAACGATGACGAGGTAAAAACTTGCGCAATAGCAGCGCTTGAGCGGTTGTCAAAGGAGGCATCTACTCGACACATCATGGCGAAGAACGAAGGAGTAATGACGGCTCTGACGAAAGCAACATTTGCAAAAGATGGCGTTGATGATGATGACGACGATGATACCCAAGATGACGGCACTCCAGCTGCTCTATTGATGAAAACGGCTCTGAAAAATCTTGCTGCGCATTTGTAACGAGGGTTTTGGATTTGTAGTGGCGAATGAATGTTGGCATGTAAATATTATTGTTAAAGAACGTTGTCTAAATCAAATCATTTATTCTATATTTCATTTGCTGAAGCGTCATTTCGTTGTGTGTCATTCACCTCATCTGCAACTGTATCGTGCACGGGAATGTGCCGAGCATTTAGAGGCAAAAATATGGTCCATTCAGAAGGCAATTGAGCTGTCCATTCCGGCCACGAGAGCTTGTTGTACACTTCACGGGGGGTTTCCACACTGATGACGCCACTTGCTGCGCTGGATACTTCAAATGCTAGGATCGTGTATAGCATCGCATGACATAGGAACAAGAAAAGTGGGATCAGTGCCACGTCAAAGAACCCGTAAGGGATGCTATAAAAGTAGAGATGATAGCCCACAAAGTATAGCAAACACACTCTCGGGAAGAAGTGAGCACTCAACGCTGTTCGAACAAACACCATACTGAAGTACTCAAGTATCATAGCCATCCCATAGATCCAAACCGGCAGAGCTTCTGGAATGCTTTTTGCATACACCACAACACTCCAGGCTGCCTGACAAGCCTCGTACATGACGTAATAGAGTAGAATCTTCGACACATGAGCCCAAATGAGATGGCTTTGAGGGTGGATTTGGCGTCTTGCTACAGCCGTACGAGCAGAACCAATCCAAGGATAGCTCAAGGCTAGAATGCGCTCGTCCGCTCCCCTTTTGATAAAATAAAGTTGTGCAAATTGTTAGTGTTTGAAAACTTGGGCATAATCGCTGAGAGCTGAGAATTTGTATGGTAGGACTTACCTAATTCCCAAGGATCGGAAGAACGAGAACAGAGGAAACATTAGGACGACTCCAGAGGACGTCAATACTCTCACGATGAGTGATGTCACAGTTGTCACGAGAAAGAATGCAAGCAATGACATTATGAAATTTCCTGTCAACAGGAGATGATGAACAGGGGAGTTAGATGACAGGTCAGATGAAAGAGGCTTCACTAATCGTCTTAATCAGCAGATAAAACTCACCTATCTTTCTCAAAATCCAATCTGCAACTGATTCGTCGCCTTCATAAGACTCTAGCTGTTGCTTTGTCCATCCCCACCTTTCTTTTGTCTCCATATTTTGTAGATAACCCGATTGGAGTGATCCACTCGACCCACGTATACCGTACATGAACTGATTGATAATGACCGAGTCCATTCCATAAATCGGTGATAGAAACTCGCCAGCTGCAGTAAAGAAAGTCAACTTTCCATCATCCTCACCTGTACTCAGACATCTTTCAGTCACTGTAATATTGACAATACTGATATTGTGTAGTAAAGCTGATTTCTCGTCAAGGTATAATAGGGCATCATCCATTGAGAATCGGTAATGAGGCTCCTCCCAATATGCTGGTGACGAATATACATCATCGTCAATCTCCTCAACGCTGCGTCTATTGTTTTTAGTCCTCAAGAATGGATTGCCCCTCAAGCCTTTATCAAGTAAGCGAATCTTTTCATTTGTTGCTGAATTATCGTCTTCGGTCGTTGTATTTGAGTAGTCCACGTGACGAACACGCGAACACTCACCAGAACACTTCCCTCCATACATTATCTTGATTTGAACAATCTCATCCATTCCAATAATGGGTGTTGTTGTATTAGTTGATGTTGATTCAGGTCCAAGTTCTGGTTCAGATTCAGCCATGGATCTTTGAGTCGCAAAGAATTCTCTGTTTGCGTGCATACCTTCACCAACCACTTTGATGATAAAATCATCATCATCATCACCACCACTACTATCATCATACGCGCCCAACAGTCTCTCCCTCCTCTTCGAATCACTGTCACCAAACATTGAATAGTACCGGCTGCGTTCTTCGACTGGTCTTGTGGACAATGCATACGATATGCAATTGACTAGCGCTTGATCAGCGGGAGGAGTATTTTGACCTTCCGCTATTTCATCTTCCAATTTGCGCCAAAACGCACGCTTCTCTCCAGCAGGTGGTGTATGAAGTTGATCCAAGCGACCAACCAAAGATCTCACTCTTTGGCTGGCAGATGACAAGCGAGACACTCCCGGCTTTCGAAATGCAGCCGGGCCAATATACGTAACATGCAACGCCGTTAGTGCAAACAAGTGGAACACTCCCAACACAAACGACATTCGCATCACCCCATAGATATTTTGCTGAGTGCACCCAGTTTCATTTCTGTCATTGTTTGCTTCATCACTATTACTGGATGTGGTGGAACTACTACTATCATCCCCATCATTTGACGAAGATGATTCATCATTTGATAATGCGCCTGAGTCATCGCTTTCATGGTCACTGTCAGTGTGAATTTCACTCGAGCCACCACCACCACGAGAGGAGTGCAATCGAGCTTGGCGCATCTGTAACTGTATTGCTCGTTGAGTCAATGACACAGTTGGTGGAGAAATCGGAGCTGCTGCTGTTCGTTCTCCTCCTCCAGATGATGAGGTGGAAGAAGATGATGGCGAGCTCAAATTGGGTGAATTCGGAGGAGATGATTGATGTGTAGGACTGGTAGAAGCTGATCTTGCACGGCCGGTTGGAGTGGATGGACTTGTACGACGACGAAGTCCTTCGCTACTCCTAGATGAAGGGCTGCTTGGATGATTATTTTCTTCCAACGTTGGAAGATTCAGATTCAACCCCTCTTCTCCAATGTACATTTGTTCTACATCTCTTGGGGGCGTGGTTTGTCCTAAATAGTCACTTGAGTCACGATGATGACTGGTAGGAGAGGATCCTGGTGAGTGTTGATATATCGATAATTGTTGCGCTGGCGTTGTCGCTACACTCTCATAGGAACGATTGCCTCCTCTGCCAGACAGTAGATTACGAAAATTCCTCCAAGCTCCTGTAATGTAGTTATTGTCATTAGCAGCAACTCTAGAATATGCCAAATTGGCATTAGTGTTGCACATTGCATTCATTTTCTTGGCCATCCATATCGGCATGATGAAAGGCAAGGGCGCAGTCTGTGCTTGTGTGGTTCTTCTGGTATTCAACCCAGTTGGAATTTGTTGTTGCTGCTGCTGTCGTGCTCTATTCTGTCTTGTTCGTCGTCTCTGCCTCCTTCTCCTCCGCCTATTCCTGCTTGTATTCGTGGTAGTAGCTGCTGCTGATGCCTCTTCTTCTACATTGGTGTTGTTGACATCACTACTCGATAATGAGCTGTCATTCTCCACTACCTGCTGCGTATTATTTTGGCCATTTCCTCGCCTGCGACGCAAGCTACTGCTACCCCGACTAGTTACAGACGACGATGAAGAACTGCTGCTCGGTAAGACAGCTACCTGTGGATCGTTGATTTGAGATGATGATGATGATGACGTTGGCTCCTCCATAGGATTGGAAGACATGCTCAAATCTTCAATGATGCGCTCGTAAACGCGATAAAGCGCTCGATCGTACTCCATCTCTTTTTGCTGATTGATCTTTATGCCCTACAAGAACGAAGTAAGATGATTGCTACGTGTCAGCAAGCATCAGGATGTGCGAGCTCGTGTAGGCAGACAACGCAATAGCTCTACCTCTGCTATGCCTTGCTATGTACAATGTCCCATGACATGGGCCCACTCCCCACTCTAAAGTCTGAGAACGGATGCAGGTGTTGCCAAAATTGTCGAGGCCAGGTTCCCTCTTTTACCAAAGCCCCTCTTGAAAAACAGTCTCGATTTTCCTCGCCACGCACCGCCGATATGTATGCAACCTCTTTTCTTTTTTTTCTTATATCATGCCATACTCATCGCACGCCAATATAGGTTGTTCTTTGCTCTCTGTAGCAAGCAGCTGCATGGGCAGGCCTCACTTCGTCACTGACAGATCATGATGACATTGCTACTACTGTTACCGCTGGTCCTTCAAGGACAGTTTCTATCCGCAGCTGCATTCCTTACGTCATCACCACCTCCAATGATCATCAACAATAATGGCATGATGAAGCACTGTAACACTTGCAACTATCCTCCTCATAATAATCTCCTTTCCAAACCCTCATCCACTACTGCATTATTTTCCAGCAGCAGTGACGGCCCACAACCAATCGCCGTAACAATCAACACAACACTCACTGACGACAAGATCAAGAAACTGTTTGCATGGGTCAAGTGTGCATTTGACGATAGTAGTGGTGGGGACAAAGATGACGTGTATGCATATTACTATAACAATATTGAGTTGGCCATTGCTGCTGTCTTTGGAGATAATTTACCTAAAGATTCACTGCCGTCGAAACTGCTGGAAATGGCATTGAAGAAGGAAGGTTTGCTGGAACAAAATCAGCACAAACAAGAGGTTGTTATTGATGAAGAATGGGAAGAAGCATGTGTTGGTGACGTCATCGGCAGGAGAGATAGGGAGCAAGCATCATTAGGTGCCATGGGGGCAGCTCAGTGGTCTGGGCAGTGGATGACTCGTCCTCATTCATTGCTCCTAGTACAAAATTATACAACTGTTGATGATTGGATCAAACCTCTCAAACGAAAACGTCGAGAGACGCTGAAACGAGCTGGACGTGAGGCACAAAACTTTACTATTACAACCAAACCAATCAAGGGTGGGCATCCAGCTCCTCATTCGAGTTATGCTCACTTTCGATGTGTGGTACAGCACGAGGTACGACTGCTGTCAAAAATGTATGGTGCATCGACCAACGCATTTGTGAATGCCTTGGCGGAAGCGATTAGTAGATATATCGGCACAACACGAATGGCTGGTGTCATTCAAGAATACAGAGACCTCTCTACCAATAAGGTGATTGGGTTTGCACATGAGGTATCGAAAGGGAGGACTACTCGTGGTCAATGGTTCTACTGTGATGATGATGCTGCGAAACGATATGTCTGGTTCCACAGTGTGCTTGATCTGGTGAGGAGAGCAATCGATGATGATCGAATTGATGTTGTTGATCTTGGACCATCCGGAAGTGATGCATTCACTGATTTAAAGGCACAGTATGGATTTGAAGCTGTAGTTGACTGGCCAGCTGTGGCAGATTACTCGGGTGACTTTTTGTACGAAGAAGATCAAAACGAGGATGAGCCAGGAGATGATATGATTCGAATGATCGAGAAACTTGTACAGCGACAGGCTGCTAGAGATAAAAGGCGAAAGGATGATTAAAATGCTCCACAAAATTGTAAATAGAGTACGCCTAGTATTTTAAGTTGTTCACTGTAGCTTCGTACTTTTTAGCTAAATTGCATCAGTTGCATCTCATCTTCCGTGCTCCTCCGAAACTTTGCCATCTCACCACTTGACAACTTTACGAGTAAGTCAGCAACATCTGTTGCATCGTCCACATATTGCGAAGCGTGACTTTCTTTCTTGCCAACCGACACTGTGAAAGCATAAATTTGTTCATTCTGGTTGTTACATCGTACCACAGGTTTTTCCAAGAGAAATGGCTGTGACGCTAACAAGGTGCCCTGACTTAATGGTATCACTGGCGGAGACGGCACAACGTTAGCATAGTCCTCGTTCATCTCGGAAACGAATGAGAACACAGAAGTGAACATCTTTTCATCTGATATATCATCTCCCATACAGAGAATGAAGTCAACTCCGGAGTTGTTATTCCTTGCTGCAACATCACGCAAGATTTTCTTCACAATAATTCCCTTGTTGAGCTTTCGAGGAATTACCTCCACAATACCCTTGAGATTAACGAATCTAACATCAAACGCAGCCAGTTCTCGTTCGAGCTCAATGACCAAATACTTTGCCTGAAGACTACCGAATTCGGGGTCACACGAGTAATAGGACCAGCCGATACTAGAATGAGCACGCTTGATGAATGACCCATTGGTTCTTGCTGTAAACTTTGCCATGATTCTCAAGGCCACCCCTTCGACAGAAGCCCAATCAACACCAAGGTCCAACGCCAACCACGTTCTGTACGCTGAGCCTTCTTGCATCGGTGGTGAAAAGCAAGAACCATTACTTGCTGCGAGTCCAAGTCCAGGGATATGGCCAATGGCTTGCTCTACATTTTCCTTGTTGTCACCACTTACAACGAAAACAGTATTCTTTGGATCCGAACAGAGGACGCGAAGCGAGTTGATAACATCCGCAGGAGGCGCATCCATTGTAGATCCAGCATTATCTCGTTTCAGAAAACTATCGACAGCTTGTTTCATCACAATTGTTCCATTGAAATCCAATACAATCACTCTTTTTGACGTAGATTTGTAGGCCGATAGGACTGATTTTGATTTCAGACGTGTGAATTGCTCTTCTTGTTCGGCTGCCAGAAATGCCCCTACCGTTTTCCCTTCCGATGATGTTCGAATGCCTCCAGACTCTGTGTCTTCCTCGTCCACTGAATTCGTTTGATCAAACAAGTCACGCAAAACATTCTGTATCCATTTATCAGACCCTGAAGTTGAGACAAAGTCAATGTCTCGTAGGTGTCTGCCTTCGCGTTCCTGCTTGCTCATCGTCAAGGCTCTGTCAACAGTGGCAAGAGTGTTTTTCATATCAAAGGGACTAATTCGAAGTGCCCCGTTGAGAATACTAAACATCCCGGAAAACTCGGATGCTATTACAATACCTGGACAATCTTTCCCTTTCTGAGCAAATACAAATTCAAGAGGCATCATAGCCCATCCACTTCGAACATCAGCAGAGAATAAACAATCTGCGGCTTTCCATAGTGACACGCGCTGGTCTATTGGCATAGATGAACCATAAACTTCTTCGTAATCTATCACTGCATCACCGAACTTCGATCTGATCTGATTCACGATACCTCGGATTTCTCTTATGGTCCTAGCTTCGTCGAGACGACGGGCACCAGGAATTAAACAGCGTTGGACTAGGACAACTTTATCTCGCCACGAGGGAGAATCTTGGAGTAGATGTTCGTATGTTACCAACTTCAGACTAACCCCTGAAAGATACTGTGCAACATCAACGCCGGCAATAATGGCTCGGCCACTGTGCTTTGACTTCAACTCAGCTGCTCCACTTATTACCGTAGGGAAACCCATCACGGCATCCACGATTTCTGGTTCAACAGAAACACTACTCATTGTCACAACAACAGTCCTTCCCTTATATTTCACACCAAGCAATCCACCTTCAAGACTGTCATGAGATAGTCCGAGAATACGCTTCGCACTACTGAGGAAATGACGCGCATCAGTGAAACTGTGAAAGCCCACGATATCTGCATGCAATATACCTTCCAAAACAGTCGTTCCAAACTCAATTTCTTTGAATATCATACTCACTGGGAACGGTATGTGGAGATAAAATATCTTCTTCGTCAAACGGTGTCCAATCTTGGTCTCTTCTTCACTCATCATTTGAGGAAGCAGTGACAGATGATAATCATGCACCCAAACAACGTCGTCGGGCTGAACCATCTTGGTCACCTCAACGGCAAATGTGCGGTTGACAAGACTAAAAGCCTCCCACCATTTGACAATCTGCCGCTGATCCCAAGGGCTCTCCAAGTCAAGAAGTGTCCCATCCGTATACTTCTCGGTTGATGTGGCATTGAAATCCATACCAAAAGCGGGGTCACGCGAATCGAGAAGGTCTACGTGATGAAAGGCCATCCACAATACTTGTTTGCAAAAGCCTTTGTAGTGCGCATTGCGGACTTTTTCGTCAAAGAACAATACTGTGCAATCCATACTTGCTAGTAATGTTCTCAATGCTTGCCTGTCTGCCTCACTTTCAATGGGTTCGCTGGTGGTGCAAGTTCCGACCCAGTGTGGGTCAAAAACTGACACAAATGCACTATTCGCAGTTTTAGCTAGAATCGACTCTGCCCAACAAGCCATCCACTCTCCTGTTTCAGGATCCTTCGATACTATGACAGGTAAGTGGTAGCATACGATAAAGATGCGTTTCCTTGGCTTTTGAGTGTCAATAATCATGCCAGAATCACTATCGGCTGCCATGTCGGCATCTTTCTCCTGATATGCCTTTCTGAGCCCTTCGCGAAGGCGATACGCATCAAAGGTTACATCGTTGCAACCATTCCAGTTGTCAATGATGACGCCATCCTCTGTAAATTCAAGAGATTCTTCGTCCATGTTTGCATTCCTAATGAATGATGCGGTGTTGACATCGATATTCAGTGTACGATAAGGCAAATCTTCCAATTCAATCTGCCTTCTGCCTTTCACTTGACTATTACCCATGACAGAAGATGTCAATGCACCAAATGAAGATCCCGATGCCGAATACCTAGAAGACATCTCGGGTTCCGATTCGCACATCAGATCATCATCAGCTTGTTCCGACAGAAATGGATTCTCCCATAAAGCAATTGGGAATTCAGCTGCACCACTTTCGTTTGAAGTCAAAGTAAAGTTGTTCAAGGCAGATAATGACCCAGATGATATTTTCGTCTTGTTGAGCAAATTATAGATATCATCCATGTCACTATCCGAGTCAAACCTTCCTAGGCCGTGCGCGCTGTCAGTTTCAGCCCCTGGCGTAACGACAAGGTAACGATAGTGATGTTGAAACACTGTAGAGTCATTATAATCATCATCATCCATGTCATTCGCACTTTCGCGTTTGCTCTTCTTATCTGTCAATACCAAAACAACAGGTCTCCTAGTCCTCCAAATAGGATATGTCTCAGGACTTGTGACCATCTCTACAGACGACACATAGTACGGAGCATGCGAATCATGCACTCCAGCCAAAGCATTTTCAGGAGAAGCTACATCCCTGCCAAGTGGTGTCATGGTCCCCTCACCACTAGCAGCGGTCTCAGCTGCATTCACCACATTTGGCGCACCTATACCCAAACTTCCGCCGGCAAAGCCACTTCCACCGGTATTGTAGGCATTCTGGCCTGTAATGGCCACGACACGTCGAGCACCGGACATGTCAAGTGCAGAACCAGACTCGGATGGGTCCCAGAGGTGTGAGCCGGTAACTCGCAAAGTGCTTCCGATGGGGAGGTACGCGCGGCATGCCAAGTGAATGCGAACTACGCGGCCGGCAGTGCTGTTTGTTGAATAATTATCCTCCATCGTGAACCTTTCTCTCTCTCTGTAGATCGGCGTGCCTATTCCTATATTATCGTTATCGCCGTTGTTATAATGGAGATGGAGACTCTGGAGGAAGGGCGTCAGTCAAAAAAAATCAGCAAGCTTGAAGGTGCGTGAAAAGGTGGAAGGTGTCAAGATTTTGGCGGCAAAGAGTTTTGCATTTTTTATGTCATGTTGCATTGCTTTTGGACCACAAGCCACAAGAAGATTGCAACCATGTTCACCAAGCATCTCGCCCGCCTATCCTCTCGTGCTGCAGCGTCACGCTGCTCATCTGCATCCCGTCGGCTGTCAGCTGTATCATCCACTCTTTCTTCGTCGTCAGATGGGGCACTTCCTCTGGCCGGATCTCGGCCTGCACAAGATATGTCTTGGCCGTCATCCATCACCACCACCACCATCAGTCACAGTAGCCGATCCTTCTCGTCCATGGGTATGATGCCTCGCCGCGGCTTTCCCCAATACACAATTTTCGGTCCAGACGCCGCTCTATCCATACGAGCGGTGCTACCACAATTTAGACGTGCAGGAACCGATGGCGTGAGTGTCGAACGGAGAGGCAAATTAGTGTTCGAATTTGTCCCCCGAAATACCTCGGGGGCTGGATTTGCGTGGTCGGAAAAGACACTCTTTTCATTATCAGTGGAAGAAGTGGGGCTGTTACTGTCACAGCTTCCGGGAAATGGGGTGGAGTTATCGCATTCTATGAATTATGGTGTGGGGAGTGATGATGAAAGTGGTGGTGGAGTGATGCAAGAATCGGGTGATTTAGTGGAGAAGGTATTGACGATTGAGCCTGGGGAAGGGGCTACTTTGAATTTCAAGATTGATTACATGAAGAATGGTGTAGGTGGTCAGAGTCCTCCTCAGTTTGTAGACGCAATTCCGGTGAGTTGATAGTATGCATTCATGAGATGTGTGCCGTTTTGAAGTTGATGTTTGTTGTGAAATGTATCCATATCTTTTGGATATGATACACATACATGCATTCGTAAGTATTTCTATTGCAATTTTCTAATGTAAAAACTTTTCAATCCAAATGCAGACAACTCCTCTTAAGGTAACACTGCAAGCTGGTGAATTTGAAGTGGTCAAGTCAATCTTTCAAACAACAATCCCATACATTTTGGGCTGGAATACAACAATGGATATTGCTTCTGCTGCTGCCATGTCCAAAGGTATGAGTGGTGGTGGAAATCACTATTGATCAGATACACGGTGATGAGTATTCGAAAAAGCATAGTTATGGTACTTTAAACTGGATAGTTGGATGATTAACATGCTCTGATCATTTACAGTAATGGCGAAAAGGCAGATTAACAAGAAGTTCAAGTGCGTATCAACATGAGCCATTGTAAACGATAGTTATAAATAGATTATGAAATAGTATCGTTCTATGCAGCAATGGATCGCATCAAGCTCAAGTGGCTTACTACTTATCCTGGAATAGTTAGTGAGACACCCGTCTCTTTTTAGTCCTCCCTCCATTCTCACTTTCCAGTTCGGTTCCCGTTGAAAGACGTTAGTTGACGTTTACTGCGGTAGGTGCACCGTCATGAACATCCATGCCATTAGGATTATAGGACGGAGGGTCGGCGAGTCAGCCCGTAACTCACGTTTATGAGAAGATCATGGCGTCCATTTCAGCTGGCGATCAGCAAGGTGCAGGGGCGGTACGAAATTACCAGCAGAGGCGGCAGCGACAGAATGAAATGGACGCAAGAATAACGGCACAACAAAACCTTTCGCAACAGCAGGATTACGAAGAACAGCATAGATTGACACACCAGCGACAGCTACAAGAGGAAGAGTATAATCGTAGTATTGCTAGTCCCGGAGGGTCATCTTCTCGAATGAGCAGACAGCAATTAGCGCAGCGGCGGCTGGAACGGCGGCGGCAAGAGAGGCGGCTGAGAACAAATGATTTGCAAACTCAAACGACATCAACGCAGCCGATGCAACAGCCTCCACCACCTCCTCCGACGGAGAAGAGTCCTCGGTCCATCATGAAAAAAAGTAGTTCATATCAGACACTGTCGGATCAACAATTTGTTCATAACCATCAGCGGCAGCCTCAACATCATTCACAAAATACATATACATCGTCAAATTATTCGTCAGATTCCTCTGCCAATTATATTTCTCCACCAATACTGAACCGAAAACAACCCACTTTTCCAGTTGAAGCCGGTCATTCTAGTCAGAATAATCCCAACGTGTTCACTCAGAATGGCGTAGTGATTGATCGTACAGCATTTAGACCGACTAGAAATAGGCTGAGGTTACCCCACGAATCTCCATCAGATGAGTGGTCTCGACATGGAAGCCCTGCTACTACTCAAAGTAGAGTTCAACGGGGACAATACCAACAACGACAACAACAGCAACAGTATCAGCAAAATCCACAGATTTATGTTCCCGATACTCCATCGCAGAATTCAGGATCGTATGACAAACAGCCACAAATGCGCGGAAATAATAATCGCCAGCCGAATTGGCAACAACTTGATCAACAACGATTGATGCATCAGAAGCAAGAGGCTAACATGTATCGGGGACGCAATGATCAGCAACAAAATACGAGCTATGTTAGTGACGATGAGGATGCCTATAATGATGGCCGTGTCAATAACAGTTTCAATTCCCACGCCAACACAGTCAAGGCTCAAAACCGTACACGTTCCAATAGTAAAGAAAGTCAATTGCCAAGACGATGGAGGCACAATCGCACCTCTGCATCAACAGGAAGGGGAGGTATGAGCCAGGCATCTGTAAGTACTCCACTATCGGCAGGGGACTCTTCTCAATTTCAATACACTCCCCGATCGAGATTAGCTGTGACAGAGTCGTTGGGACAACCAGAAGCAAACACATCCATGTCATCTTCTCATTCACATGGAGTCAGGTCCAATCATTTTCAAAATAATGATCGACATGGGTGGAGGCAGGATAATGCTCAGAACATGCAAAATCAATACCAGCAGTCGTCAAGTGAGTATGGGTGGGACGATCGGGACAATAGGCAATCCAACCACGCGCACCGAAATGTGGTATCACCTACAAAGTCAGAAAATTCACAATACTCCCAAGACTCAGTCAGTGTAGCATCAATCAGACAGTCATGGGAAGGAAGAGTCGAACGTCAACGTGGGCGTGCACAAGACACTTCATACGACAGAAGACGCAACACTGGCGAGAACCAGTATGGTATGTGGGAAGGAAGAAATACTAATCGAGTGCATCAAGGAGAACAAAGACGGGAGCAACGGAGAAATGTTAACAATAATAAGTGGAAGCGCAATTCAAGTGTACCGCCGCCGGAACGACGACGAGGAGGTTATTCAGATGTTGATGGGTACCTATCTGATGGCGGTTACCGCAGTCAACCCGACAGGGCAGAACTAGATGCTGCCCACGTGTCTATTCATGATGCGAGAGAACGTCTATGGGATCAAGAAGAGCGTTTGCGAGCTGTTTTGCCCACAGATAGTTATGATAGTTATGGCGATGTTAGACATCACAGGCCCGTGCCTTCGGTTGGCATGGCTTCCCCGGGTAATGTTTCGACCCTATCGACGGGGAGTGCTCTTTTCAAGTCCAAATTCGTGCATGCTGCAGCGTTGGCAACACAAAAGCGTGATCTTCGTGTGGACGGGGGACGGCAGAACAACTTTCGCTACCCTAACAAAAGAGAGGATGAATCTCCCAAAGAAAGCTCTCAGATCACGGATTCAACTGCTGACACGACAGCTCCATCATCCAATCACAATTCTCACGGAGAGAATGCACGAAGACAGCAAGCCCAAAGTACTGCTACGATGCCGGCGATTGCAGAAGCCCCCCAAGCGTCCGTGGCGGACTTAATTGCCCGGATCAATGCAGTCAGTCGTGACAACCCAGCAGAAGCGCTTGCCAGAATTGATTCAATCATTAAGGGTGAAAGTGCCGGCAATGTTAAACCTCGTCAACAAAATACAGGTGTTTCCTCCCTTTTTAACTATGATGCTGCAAAGAAGCAAACAGCTGTGAAGAAGAGACCAAGCAATGGCAAGGTAGCAAACGACCCTCCAGCTGCCCCACATGCCGAAAACAGATTTGCATTCGGAGGCGACGATCATGAGGATGAGGAACATGGCGACCCATCGGTGAATGAAAGCTTTTCATCAGATGATTCTACTGTGTCTTCAATGACCAACCCGACCTATCAGTCTGTGAAGTTAAGAAAGTCCTCAAACAAACGTACAGATTTGGAGAGAACGCATCAAGTTGTCACAACGAGAACCAGGAGAGCTGAGAAACAAATGCCCTCGGGCAAACAAGAATTCAGATCTAATCAGGGCGAAGAAGATGGCGGCCCTTTGACGACAGCCAATCTCCAGTCTCACAACGACAATGATTGGGCAGCATCTGCCCCTCAGAGTGATTATTTTACTGAATTTGGTGGCTTCCGGAACGCATCGTCTCAAGCCGTTGCGTCTTCAAAAACAATGCAAATCAAGAATAATAGCACCTTTCAGGAACACAATGAGAGTGGGAACTCTCATCATCTTGAACAGATTGATAGCAGCAACTATCATCGTGAACGGAATGAGATTAGCAACTCTCACAAAGATCAGAAGGTTCCAAAGCGCCCTGCCACTCCTGATATAATGAATGCAGTTTCTAGTGCTTTCTCAGATGTCAACATCAGTTTTGGTGATAACACAGGTGCCACGCAAGACTTGTTAGCAAAGGCATTCTCTGACCTTGACAAAAAAGTCTCTGACATTGACAAAAAGGTCCAAGTGCAGAATCAGAATGTCGTAACCAACGCGTTTTCTGACGTTGACATCAGTATGGAGCGAAAGACAGTGAGCCAGCGTAGGAAGGAGCTGGAGCAATTGTCAAAAACTATGACGGGGACATCAGAGGATAATGGTGGTAACACGACTCAGAATACCAAGTCTCCTTTCGATTGGGACATTGATGATCCGGTGCCTGCCAAACAAATCAAAAAGACTGAGCCAACTCTTCGAGTGAAAGGCAACAAGAAGCTGACTCAAAAGTTTGCCAACCTGGTAAAGGCATTTGAAAGATAAGCATTGCTGTAACAAAATTTATAACAAACCATAGTTGTATACACTGTTCAAATTTATCACTAAAGTATAGATGTGTATGTAGGATCAACACAAGAGAAGAAAAATGTTCACCTACACATCATCTTGCAATGAGATATGTTCAGCAATAATTGGACACTTCTGACCCTATTGTAACATGGGTTTGATTACGCCCACTCAACCCTCAAGCCAGAAATCATAAAGTGCCGTTGAAGCCTCTGAGCAATCTCAAGCTTGACACTATTCAACGACGCCGCACTACCCTCCATCTTCAAAGTAATTGTCGGTTGAATACCCCCCTCTCCAGTAATACTATCCACATCAATCGTTCCCCCAGCCACTTGCAAGAATGGTCGAACTGAGTCCAAAACAATATTGATTTGTTCATCGTTAAGGTCGGGACTCTCCGGCATGGCCTGAATCACTTCTTGAATTTCTGGAATCCGTTCCAACAATTTACGTTCCAGTCCCATTTTCATTGTTTGTGTCGAACTGGGGCATGTACCACACGCACCCTGCAATTCCAATCGGACGATCGGGCCATCAATTTCGCTAATGGCAACGTTCCCTCCGTCTTGAATTAGGTAGGGACGCATCTCTTCCAGAACCAAGTCGACATTTTCCCAAGTGAGGTCTAATGGTTCGTCGTCTGAGGGGAGTGGTGTGAAGGTTGCAGTGGATACACTTCCATCACTGCCATCTTCCGAGTTGTTGTCAAATGGAGAGATGATCTCATCCGTCATGCCGAGCTTTGTTGTAGAAAATCGTGAGTGTATTGAGCACGCTGCGCCGTTGTGATGATGATATGATGTGGTGGTGAAGGCTTCTGCTGTAGTCAGAGCTGCGGCTAATGCATAGAGCTTCATGATGATGAGTTGATATGTTCTGTACAGTATTGTTAAGAGATACAATGAAGAGCGTAGAGCAAGGCCGCGAGAATAATGCCTACTGGAGAGCAGAGGTACACGGAAGCAAATGCATCGGCGGAAGATAGAATGAGGTGAGTGGAAGCTGATGAAGAAGTGGAAATTGGAACGGACGGCGGAACGAAGCGGCGAAGCTCAAATTAAATCGGTGGTCGGGAGGAAATTATTTCATGCCAAACGAACAGATCAGCGGTTTTGCATCGACATCATCGCTTGATTGATGAGCAAGCAATGAGATGAGCAGGAATTCTTATGGCACGCTGAACAATAATAGTTTCATTATTTGAGCAAACTACGAAGACAATCAATTGATATGTGGATGGAGATAGAGTAACGAAAGCAACATGAATTGCTTATATTACGAACTCTTTTTGGCTGCGCTGTTTTGTGTTGCAACCACATCAGATGCATTCTGCCAGCACAAGTCACTTCATGGAGCAACCGTTTACAAAAACAGAGCAGCAACAACAATAACACTCTTATCCAAGAATGACGACAGTGATGACGAGTTTGACAAATTGATACAAGGTCTAAGGAGGTCAGACAAGAACAATAAATTCCAAGGGTTTCTAGATTCGTTATTAGAAATACCCGACTCTCAACTACTAGCTGGTGATTTACTTTTCATCCTTGTCATCAACTTCTTACTGCAAATTGCCAATGAAGTAAGTGAACCATCATTTTGGCTCAGTGGTGGATTTAGTCAACCGGTGACAATGCCTGTAACGTTGTTGGGTGTAGTAGTGAGAGATAGTAAAATGAGCATATCATGGGTACTAAGTGCACTGTGGAATAGAGGCTATTCATCCTCGTCTGTGGCAGATGACGAAACTGCCGCGAAGAAGACATTGCAAATTTGGATAGACTATTTTTCGATTAGGATAATAATGGAGTTGGGAACAAGTTTGCTGATCACCCATTCTGCTGTTGGTGGGTGGCTTTTATTCCGTGAAGTTTGGTATACAGCGCTTGTGATGACATTCTTTCGTATTTGCTATGGGCGGTATGGCATGAGGTTTTGAAGCCTGAGGAATTGGATCTATTCGATAAGAATAATAATTAGCGTTAGGTACAGGAAAGATCTACTATGGCTATATGGAAAGAAGTTATTATAAACATCTAATATCTTTAGTTTTTATCGTGACTTGATCATATTTCTGTTACACTGACGATGTCATGCATCTGAATTCTTCAACAGATTATGGCGGAGGAATGGAGCTCCTCTTCAATAAGATATCATACACAAGAGTTGACCCAGGCTTGATCAAACATTCACCGTCTTCAAGACAAACTCCCTTCTCTCCGTATGCTAATTCTGGAGGAATGATTGCCTGTACTTTTTGACCAACAACCATTCGGGAGACCATCTCATCAAGCCCTGGAATGACGGATCCGGAACCAAGTTTGAACAAAAGAGCATTTTGTTTGCCTGATGAGTGAGTGGCATCGAAGATTTGTCCATTTGCAAGATATCCTGTGTAGTCGATTCCTACAATATCGCCCTTCAACGGTGCAACCGGTTTCTTGTCGCTTGGTTGCTGAGTAACTGCATATTTAATTCCAGATGGCAAGGTTATGATCTCGGGTCCTGCCAAAGATGATTGTGGTGCTGCGACAACAACTCCTGCTGCAGCTGGGATTGTTGCAATTTTAGACAAGAAAGACCGACGATCAGATTCTCCTCCGTTGATAGAGAACGCTGCTGTGGACGAAATACTAAAGAGTAGAGCGATGGCTGTAACAAAGGATTTCATGGTGGTTGTATTCGTATTGTATTGACAGTTCGTAGTGATATATTATGAGAGAACAATCTGCAAAGAGTTGACAACAACAACAACATGGTCAAATCATAAAGATGCTGATGAGTTTCGCTGACGTGTGGAAGGTCCTTGCTAAATGGGACCCAAACCCCCATCCAAGCGCAAAATATTTTGATGTTGTATCATCAGTTCCTTGTGCGTGAGGTGAAGAGACGACATGTCTACAGTATGCTCGTTTGCTTATCACTTGTATTATTTACAGATGTTGTGTGCCTAAACATTAAGCTGTTTGCTGTTTCTTCTCCTCTACGTCATCATCCGAATCATTACCCTTATCTTCTTGATTACTCTTCTCCTCCTTGTCAGTCTTCTTCTCATCGCCATGTCCAAAGATGGTCTCAAATGCTGAGCCAGCTGCCTTTGCAAGTCGTCCATATATACCTCCTCCACTATGCTTCATTTCCTCATCAAATTCTCTCAACAATTCTTCTTGTCGTTTCGATACCTTCTTTGGAATTTCAATCTGAAGATGCACAATGTGATTTCCCTTCCTTCCCTCTGAATGCAAGTGGGGAATACCCTTACCCCGAAGCATCAACTTGGAATCTACCTGTGTTCCTTTCGGAATCTTCATCTCTACAGTGCCTGTCAAGGTGCGCACATCCACCGTTCCTCCGAGCACAGCTTGTGTCATACTAATCGGACACTCGGTATGCACATCAACACCATCTCTATGGAAGTAATTGTCAGTATCTACAAGCACCTGAACAATCAGATTTCCTCTTGGTGCACCTGGATCACCTTCAGCTCCTTGGCCAGTGAGTCTCAAGTTCATACCGTTATCGATACCTGCGGGGACATCCACCTCCACATCTCGTTCCTTCACTTCCATAGTATTTTTCTTCTTGTTGTGTATCTGGTACCTCAAATGCAAATCCTTCTTGGCTCCCTTGACAGCCTCCTCAAACGTCAAACGGACGTGCATTTGAAGATCCGATCCTTTTCGTGGGCCGCGATTTCGACGTCTGGTTCCTGCACCAAAGAATGCCTCGAACAACTCCTCTGGATCAATCTCTTGACCTGAGGAGCTGTAGTGGAAGGAGCCATCACCACCCGAAAAGCCACTGAATCCTCCAAAGCCTTCAAATGGATTGCCACCACCACCAGGTCCACCTCCAAAACCAGCATTGGGATCCACGCCTGCATGACCGTATGCATCATACAATTGACGTTGTTTGTCATCCGAGAGAACCTCATATGCTTCCGTGGCCTCTTTGAATTTGTCAGCGGCAGTCTTGTCATCTTTATTGGTATCGGGGTGATACTTCTTGGCCAGTTTGAAATAGGCCTTTTTGATCTCGCCCTTGTCAGCTCCTCGGCCTACATTAAGGACATCATAGAAATCTCGCTTGGAGGAGGATGAGAATGCACGACGAGCTGCAGTGCTAGAGGATGATGTGTGTGGCGCATTGCTGCTGTTGCCAGCATTGCTTCTAAAGTTGTTGTTAATTTGACGATATAGCCGCTGCTGCTGCTGTTGTTGACCGCTGCCTACTACCGAAGAGAAGTGTCGTCGATGCTCTCCAGATAAATTGTTTATGAGAGGCGCCGAACATACCGGAGATACTGGTTGGTTGCTGGTTGCAGAGTTGTTAGTACCGCACGCTGATGAAGATGATGCCGCAGCTGCCGCAGCTCTCTTTCCAGTGGATGAGGCTGCGAGAATCACGGTTGGCCGCAATGCCGTAGGTGTTATTGGCATGGTTAGTATCTGTTGTGGTAGAGCGTGGGACTTCTCCACAACATGAACAATGTCGGCTGTCGATTTCGAATTTTGATTTTGCATTTTTTCGTGGTGGCGGAGCCTGCTTTTTGGCGGGAAGAAAGAATCCGCTGCGCCGGCGATGGGCGATGCATGGCGATGAATCATTGCAATGCATTTCTGCTCATATCATTGGTTGCATTGCATTATCATACACAGAAATTAAACCATGCTGACAGCCTCCATCATCTCACGGCGTACTCGCCACCTACTGATACAGAAGAATGCCTCACTATATCGTCAATTTTCCACTAAAAACGACGCCGTCAAAGGCAGCGGTCTGAGGCGTATACGAAGCAACACCGCACCAACGAGTCAAAAGCGTTCTTCTGCCGCACAACATCGTAAACAAACTGCATCATCCGAACCAGGCAAATATACTACTGCAGATCCACACGCGATTGCAAATGAAATGGTATTCTCTGCTACGACGATTGAGGGACGCACGGCTGGTACTGAAGCTATTGCCTCGATCACAAAAGAGCAGAAATTGAGCAATTACGCCATGGCTTCTGGTCTTTTGGCATTTGTGTCCTATATCTTTTACTACTCATTGTCGTCTGTGGGTGGCGAAGAGAATGCCAAACAATTCTTCATGGGAGATGGAAGTGAAGGGGAGGATGGCGAGGCAAAGGTGAATCCTGGATTTGAAGAGTTTCTCAAGGAAGCCAATGAAGGACGATCGGAAGAGGAACGTAAACTTGAGGATGAGCGAGTTGCAAGGGGAGAAGCACGAGAATTGGCTGAATTGGAGCATACAACAGCAGCTAGGCTTAAGGCCGAGGGTGTAGAAGATGAAATTGTGGCATCTGCAAATGAGGACGAGGAGAGGGAAATGGCCAGGGCTGCCGGGTTTGAAGAGAGTAGTGGAAAGGAAGTGAAGAAGAGACCGCTTTGGAAAAAAGTTGTTTTCTTTTGGAGAAGAGAGTAGGTCCAATGAGCTTTTCTTAAAAGAACGAACTACTAATTTGAATATTATGGAAATGAAGTCATTTATATTAACCCTTCCTCCTTGACAAACGCCAGGAGTCTTTTGGATTGAATCGGTCAAACAAGGGCTCAATCTTCTCCATTCTCTTTGCTTTGGTCATCCTATTCGGATCTGCCTTCTTGTAGAATGATGGTGCCAACTCAATCAACCACTTAGCATCAATCACCATGATGTTTCTCATGTACTCTTTCGTTGTTAACACCAACTCGTGATAAATTACCCACTCAGGATTTTTATTGAATACTGATGAACTTGGATGGATGTAAACAGGGTTCTGATCTACCAACGTCAGGTATCCTTCTTGTGGATGTTTCTTTGCTGCATTGGTGAAGAATCCAGCAGTAATTGCCATGCAAATCTTCTTGTAGTTCTTTCCAGAACTTAGTATATCCAGCTTATAGCGGTCCATGATGGTCACGAGTTGCTTGCGGACGTCCTGGGCACGCTTCATGCTTCGTGCTTGAATGAAGTTTTCAAAGCACCACGGGTTTGAAAATTTTGATGCCTCCCATCCCTTGTACACAGCAAGTAAAGTCAAATGGTCTCCTTCAGCCTGGTGAAACTTGGCTTTCTTCATATCTGCTTGGCCCTGCTTATCTCTTGGCCGATAGAAAGGATTGTCCACGCTCAAAAGAGATGTGATAGTTAGGACTTCATCCGAGCAACCAAGATCAACTGAGAGTAGCAACATCTTGGAAAGGTTGGGCTCCAGCGGAAACTCTGCCATCTTACGCCCAAGTCTTGTTAGCAGGCCTTCATCGTCGAGCGCTCCTAGTGCATTCAGGGATTCCATTGCACCAACCAAAGTAGCGACTGGGGGTGGATCCATAAAGTCAAAACCCAATAGATCATTAATTCCCATAGCCTTGAGTTGCAATACAACATTTCCAAGATTGGTCCTTTGGATTTCAGGAATGTTGGTTGGCAGCATCTCGTTCTTGTATGCCATCTCTGTATACAGACGGTAGCATTTGCCCGGCCCTGTCCTTCCTGCTCGACCTGCACGTTGCCTAGCACTCGCTTGCGAAATTGGAGTGACAACAAGCGAGTCCATACCCAGCTTTGCATTGAAAGCTTTCTGTTTAGAAAATCCTGGATCCACGACATAATAAATTCCATCAATGGTTAATGACGCCTCAGCAATGTTTGTCGCAACTATACACTTTCTAGCACCAGGAGGAGCCGGCTCAAAGATGCGAGATTGCATTTCAGATGGAAGAGATGAGTATACGGGAAGGATAATCAGTTCTGGGGCTAAATCCCCGAGTGCTTGCATGCGACTGTAAAGCGTCTCACACGCTGTATCAATCTCTTCCTGTCCAGTGAGAAACAAAAGAATGTCTCCGGCGGGCTCGGAAAGATGTATTTGCATAATAGTGATCAAGGATGCATCCATGTAGTCACTTTCAGGCTCTTTTGTATACATAATTTCGACTGGAAAGGTCCGTCCTGGAATGGTGAAGATGGGACTATCGAAGAAATAGCCGGAAAACTTCTCAGCATCGAGGGTTGCTGATGTGACAATGAGCTTCAGATCAGGTCTGCGTCGACATAGGTCCTTCAACAGACCAAACAAGACGTCCGTGTGAATTGTGCGTTCGTGTGCCTCGTCCAGCATTAACGCACTGTATCGTTTGAGATCGTTATCATTCAGGTACTCTCTCATCAACATACCATCAGTCATGTATTTAATGATCGTAGCTTGTGAGGTACAGTCATCGAAACGGATATTGTACCCAACCTCTTCACCGAGAGTACATCCAAACTCTTCAGATACACGCTTCGCTACTGACACTGCAGCTACACGTCTAGGCTGAGTACAGCCAATCACACCATTCTTTGTGATCCCTAATTCATGTAGATATTGCGTCATCTGCGTTGTTTTGCCAGAGCCAGTCTCACCAATCACCACAAGAACTTGATTCTCCACAAAGGCACGCATCAATTCTGGTTTCAACCTGTATATTGGCAACCCTTCTCTTTGCTCCTTGATAGATTTGTTGGATATGATACCAAACGATAGTGTTTTACTTTCAGCTTTCTGCTTCCACTCAGGTGCTCCATCAAAGGCACTCATATTAATACTTCGAAGCTCCTGTGCAAAATGACGTTCTCCTGCTTCTGGAAGAGGGTCTTCCCAAGGACGATTGAGATCTTTTGGGATCGAATCCACCAATTGATTCGCTTGGGCCTGGCGAAGCTCACGACGTTCTTTCGCCAGTGTACCTTGTTGCATAGCAGCACGTTGCAATGATCCATCAGGATTCTTAACAATACGGATGGGTTCCAGGTCTCTTCCAGAACGGCGTGTCTGGCCACGCAAAAACGATGGCTCAAAATCAGCCAACTCTACTTCGGTCTCTTCTTCTGTTTTTTCTTGTGCCAGCATTCCCATTCCACCCTCATTGTCAAATGTAGGATATTGTTCTACGGGTAAAACTCCTGAACGTATCAATTGTTGCGCTTCAAATAATTCCTGCTCAGTAAGTTGCTTCTGTCGTCTCATCCCGCCACTGCTGTAGCCTTGATCACCCGCTGAAGCGGCTGCCCTCATTGTTGGGTTCATATATTTACTGTCGGCGTCTTGCAATCCTTGCATTTGGCGATACGTCATATTCTCAGCCTCTTCCTCTTCTTGCTGACGTTTCAAGTTGGCTACGTCCAGACCAGGATGAACAACTGCTGCAGATGCCGATGCTGCAATATTCGAAGTAACATCATTAATGTTATTCGATGACTGTGCACTCACACCGGCAGAAGCAGATGATCGATGAGGCATGAGATCTTTCCCAGTACTTTGGTCGACATCCTTAATGCTCAACATTAGTCCACCCTCACCGGCACCTCCAGCGGCACCGCGTTGACCAATCGAAATGAGTTTCACATATATTCTTTGTCCCTGCCTAATACCAGCGTCTCTTGGTTTATCAACACGAACTTTCGATACGTGAGCCAAGTGAACCATGCCCGAAAATTTCTCCCCCGTCGATGTTTCCAATTCGACAACCACACCAAAGTCGAGAACTCGTTCCACGATGCCCTTGTAAATTCCATACAATTCTAAACCATTACTTTTTGCATCACCAGCTTGTTGTTCACGTGTCATCCACGCAGGTAGATTCGACTTTGATCTGGGACCATTTGTATCTCTAGCTTCTGAATTGTTTTGTGTCATCCACGCAGGTAAGTTAGACTTGGATCGCTTCCCAGTTTCTCCTGGAAGTTGTTGTTGTTCTGGCTCATCGCCATTATTATCCCATTGACGCTTCTTATTTCTCGATCTCTGATGGACATTGCTCAAATCTATATCATTTTTACCGTGTTCATGAAATCCCTCTTCTAGGGGTACAGATCCTGTTAAATTTTTCCCGGCCAACCCTGGAAATTGTGCTTCCATTTCTGCCTTTCTATGCGATGGTGCAACAGCCGACATGACGGTGTTGCTTTGATCATCTCGTTGTTGCAATTGCTTATTTCTCTTTTTGTTTTTCTTATCTTCCATTTTCTTAATTAGGCGTTCCATCCGTGGACTCATTTCACAAACAGTGTGTATAATTCTCGCTGCAAATGTAAGGGGGATAGAATCACCAGCCCCGTTGGATGATAAATCGTTTTTGAATGCCTGTACTGTTTCATCATCACGTTCAATGGCAGAGGATATGAGACCCACGCGGACTTTACCATCATCGGATGCTACCGATAGTTTATACAGCGATCCTCCTTCTTTAGCAAAATTCTCCTTTAGGAATGTTTTGATGCGCCTCTCCGCTAGATTGATGACGAACTCGGCAAGCGTTCGGTCCGATATTCCAAGATGATTGTTCCATTCTGACGCGACGCGTGAGACGAGATTTAACGCTTGCAACCTCTCCACGGCTGACAGAGGCGCTTCGTTGCTGTCGCCGCCTTTCTTCTTGCTCTTCTTCTCCTTTGGGGACGACATTGCTGTCTATTATGGCTGGGGTAACGTGTGATCAATAAAAATGAGGGGAGATACGGAGAGCAATCTGATGGAAATGCAGGTGTTACCATTGTAACACGCTGTAACGCTGTGAGCGGACTCTGTGGTGCTTGTGCGTGGGTCGTTCGTGGGCAGGCCATCAACTCCATTTACAGGGAGGTGCCGCGAACTAAACCCCCCGGGGGGTCTAAAAATTTTGGCTAGTCTGCTCTAGGGGGGTCTGACTTTCGGAATAACACTAATTCCCTAGTAACTACTAGTAGAAACAAGGAGGGGGGTCTAAAAATTTTGGCTAGGCTGTGATTTGGAGGGGGGGTCTAAGTTCGTGGCACTTCCCTGTAGCTTGGCGACTTTCAGGTTTCAGGGAAGTTTGTTTCAGGGATTCAGATTTCACATTCATGTTTCAAAGAAGTTTCGGTCATGTTGCGGTCATGTTGCGGTCATGTTGCGGTCACGTTGCGGGTTGCGGTCACGTTGCGGTCACGTTGCGGTCATGTTACGGTCATGTTACGGTCATGTTGCACGCGCGTGCAACATGACCGTAACATGACCGTAACATGACCGCAACATGACCGCAACGTGACCGTAACATGACCGCAACATGACCGAAACTTCCTTGAAAGACCAAAGATCACACGCCACCAAGCATGGCTGGGTGCCGACGATGCCGGCAGACATCACATCATCACACATCAAGCCAACAAAAGCAAACAAGCATGAGAAGCATGCCGACCATACAACATAGCAGTACAAATCGCAACTCAGACGATCAACAACAATGAGAATAATATGGTCTAGAACAGCAGCTGCATGTCTTGTATTGACATCCATTCAAATTCACGACGTTGTCTCATTACACAAGCATGATTTGCATCGTCACAGTCGGATTGATGTCCACAGACGGAAACACTCACTCGCCATCAGAGGCGGTGGACGGGGCAATCCAATTGATGCCAGCACGCCCACCGAGACAACGAACGCATCGAAAGGCACTCTTCAAGCCATGCGCTTATTATACTTGACATATTATGCATCATTGGGAGCCTTGATGCCCTACTTGCCGGTTTACTTCCACAGTCTTGGTCACAAGGGCACGTCCATCGGATTACTTGGAGCTGTCAAACCCCTAACGACGTTACTTGCAGCACCGTTGTGGGGTATCATCTCTGATAAATCTGGAAATCACGTGTCAACGCTGCAATTCACTTTTGTCACTAGTCTTGTGTGTCAACTGCTAGTGGGTATGAATTCAAACTTGACATATCTCATGGTGACTGTATTCGTCACAGCGCTGCTCAATGCACCAGTCAAGTCTTTGATTGATTCTATTGTCATGAGGTAAGTTTGACTTATGTCATATTGATCTCTCGAAACTCACTTGATTGATACTCATACTCTTGCGTATCAATACACATGCAGTAAATTGACTTCAGAAGAAGACAAGTATCAGTTTGGCCGAATGAGGCTATGGGGACAGCTAGGATTTGGGGCTGGAAGCTCACTGGTTGGATCGTTACTTAGTTTATACCCAGCTGATGGGACATCAAAGCCAGCGAGTCCTTCGACATCAGCCACAGATCCATCCGACAACCCTATCGGAAAAGTAATCGAGAGTGGCATTGAAATTGCATCGGAATCCAATGCTGAAACAACCGCTATTTGTTCAGTAAAGGCATGCAATGCACTTGTCGACTTTACTCGTGATATATTAGGAAAGACTCGTCAATTGAAAGGGTATGAATGGGCATTCTTGGCGCATGCGGTGCTTTCCATCCCAACATATTTTTGCATACGTGCATTTCGGCCGACAAAAAGTGATGATACAATTGACCAAAAGAAACAAAAGCAAAAGGCTGCGGAAGAGAAAACGGAAACAAACATTATGGATGGACTTCGTCTTGTGGGCAAAAACTCTGATGCGCTTGTCTTCTTCTTCTTGGTGTTCGTAATCGGTACTTCATCTGGCTGCATTGAAAACTTTGCCTATGTTCGCGTGAGAGAGGTAGGCGGTACGGGAAACAATATGGGTATATTACGCCTTGTGAGTAGTTTGGCAGGTGCTCCAATGTTTTGGTTTTCAGGACCTCTGACGGAGGCGTTAGGAAATGACGTAGTTTTGGTTTTGAGTTTGCTTGCATATGTGGCAAGATTCTTGAACTATGCGTTGATGAAGCATCCATACCATGCTTTGCCTGCCGAAGCGTTAAGAGGCATTACCTTTGCAATGTTCTGGTCTTCTGGAAGCATGTATGCACACAAAATTAGTCCACCAGGAATGAAGGCAACAATGCTGCTGACGATGAACGCAATGTACGGTGGTCTGGGACAATCACTTGGTGCAATTATCGGTGGCAAACTGCAAACAAATTTTGGGACTGCCAAGACTTTTATTTATTCAGGTATATTTGACTTTTGCTTTGTGGGTGCGCTTGTGATGTACCTATTGACGAGAAGCGATCGTGCATTTACATAGCACGATCACATATAGCAGTGAGAGGATTGGCTCTTAACTCTTAATCATTGCATAAAATCCAATCAGCTTCACCTATCTCCCAATCCAAAGATGCGTTACTCTTTCAACCGCAAACATAGCATGACGTTGCCTAAAAGCATACTGTTGTTCATGAACCTCATCAATACCATACAACTCGAGATTTGAATTTGCTTGATAGTGATCCAAAAATGTGACAGAGTCGTGGGGTATTTATATGACGATTCGCAGACACACAGTGACAGATCTTCCATCAGCTTCATCTCGGTTCGACAAAACGACGATGGCTTCCGCCCCAACGTCATTGATCTAGCTACTACTTATTTACTACACCGTAACCATAACAATACATCACCATGGGAAACGTACCACCAGGAATGGGAGGCGAAGGCGGCCCTCCCGGAGGCGACAACAATAGCAAAAAAGACGAAGATGCCGACAAGAAGAAAAAGAAGCGTTTCGAACCCCGCCCAAGGGCAACGGGCGCTCGCCGTCGCAAGCGCCGCCAGGGTCCCTCGGGCATTCAGCGTGTGCCGACTGTGCTTCCAACATCAAAGTGTAAGCTTCGCATGATGAAGCTGGAGAGAGTCAAGGATTTTTTGCTGATGGAGCAAGAATTTATTCGGAATCATGAGGTGTTCAAGCCACGCGAGGAGAGGGATCAGGAGGAGCGTGAGAAGTTGGAGGAATTGCGTGGCAGTCCCATGGGGGTGGGGACGTTGGAAGAGTTGATTGATGACAATCATGCTATTGTTAGCTCGTCTATGGGTCCGGAGTATTACGTCAATATTTTGTCCAGTGTCAATCAAGATTTGTTGGAGCCGGGATCAGCAGTTTTGTTGCACAATAAAACAATGTCTGTTGTTGGAATTCTTGAAGATGATACTGACCCTATGGTATCCGTCATGAAGGTGGAAAAGGCTCCCCTCGAGAGTTATGCTGACATTGGAGGTTTGGAGGACCAAATCCAAGAAATCAAGGAGGCTGTGGAGTTGCCATTAGCTCACCCTGAACTCTATGAAGATATTGGGATTAAGCCTCCCAAGGGTGTTATTCTCTATGGGGAACCAGGAACGGGAAAGACTCTTCTCGCCAAAGCAGTTGCAAATCATACTTCAGCAACCTTTTTGCGTGTGGTTGGGTCTGAACTTATTCAAAAGTATTTAGGAGATGGACCCAAACTTGTGCGCGAACTCTTCCGCGTAGCAGATGATCTCAGCCCTACCATTGTATTTATTGATGAAATTGATGCCGTTGGTTCCAAACGTTACGATTCTAGTTCCGGTGGTACTCGTGAAATCCAACGTACTATGCTTGAACTTCTTAACCAGCTCGATGGTTTTGATGAACGAGGTGATGTCAAGGTGATCATGGCCACAAATAAGATCGAGTCGTTAGATCCTGCATTGATTCGTCCTGGACGTATTGATCGCAAAATTGAATTCCCTTTCCCAGACGTCAAGACGAAGCGTCATATTTTCAACATTCACACATCAAAAATGACATTGGACCAGGAAGTGGATCTAGAAAAGTTTATCATGAGCAAAGACGAATTGAGTGGAGCTGATATCAAAGCAATATGCACTGAGGCGGGTATGTTGGCATTGAGGGAGAGGAGAATGAAGGTTGTTCAGGAGGACTTTGAAAAGGCCAAGGAGAAGGCGTTGTACCGTAAGAAGGGAAATATTCCTGAAGGTCTCTACCTCTAGAGAAGGTTTATTTTCTATTTTCTCTGAACGGTGTTTCACCGAAGGAAGTTTCGTAGGAACCTCTTCCATTACGCTGTATCTGTGCACAAATAATAGTATTAGCACAAGAATGCTTTCTATTCATACTGCTTTTTAGGAGGTATAGTATTTGGCTAACGATTCCCCTTATCAACCCCTTGCTTTTCAACATCATCAACTCGCTCGAATAGGCTCGAAGCAAGTAGACTCATCCCTCGAGCGAACTGTCCCCCCACCAAATTCCAGTCTAGACCAAAACTTTACCCCTTCATTCACAACTAATTGATTTTACATCAAGACACATTTGGCTGGTTACCCCCTGAATCTATCAAAAATGTTTATACCCCGAGGTGATATTTCGAGGGATATCTAACCTCGCTCCAGCCTCGCTCCTTTTCATTTTTCATGTTTCTAAAAAAAATATCTTGACCATGATCCGCTCGCGTGCTATCCCCACCGTCCTTTCCCGTGCCACAGGTGATGGAATACATGCAGTCCTCCTCATTGATGCAGATGGCGAGCTGCTTGGCTCTGCTGGATCACCTCCCCCAGCGTCGCTCCAAAGCAAAGATGAAGAAAACAGTGACAGTAAAATCGCATGGCCATTAGATGCAGCCTCGATAGGCGCATTGATATCCGAAGTGGCTGGAGACTACCGCCGCTTGGGGGATGAATTACTACTGTTAGATCCGCTCTATGACTCACAGCGGTCAAATAGTATCAACGATGGATCAAAAGACATGAGAGGATCAGAGGGAATGCAATCACAACAGGATGGCACATCAAGAGATGACGGCAAACAACTTTCAGAGAGTTCCGGGAGTAGCCAACAAGGCAAAGATGGGAAAGAAAAGAATGGACAACAATCAAATTTGAAGAGTCTTATAATTGAGATGGAATATGGTGTTGTGGGAGTTGCTAGTGCAGATCAATTTTATGTTATCGCACTTGCGGATACAACCGTTCAGCATGGAACGCTTACGGGAAGGTTACGATCGTTAGGGTCACATGTAGGAGAAGCTTTATCGCAGTTGGATTAGGTGTACATAAATCAGATGTCTTATTCATGGGCGGAAATTTTAAGATTACGTGAGGAATCTAGAAGTCGTTTCGAATTCTTGAGAGATATTTAGATCAAGCAAGGACTTCAATCAAGGAGGTTCATTCAGTAAGTGCCCATGTAAGGGCAATGAATGTTTATCATTTATTAATCGTAGTGTTTTCAATAGCATTCGTTGCACCATGTCTTAGATTCGTGTACGTCAATTATTACTTTAATTGCATAAAGTGGCTGATGAAAGTATTGATCAAGGCAAAACGAAGTCTTGGAAGAATTGCCGCTAGGAAAACAAAATTGGAAGCAGAGTTGGAAGAGATTGCAGCAAAATACGGAGTTTCCCCAAGCGATTTGAGAGTGTAATAAGGATATGGCTACTGTTTCTCTGAAGAGTCCGTGAGCAGAGAACGTTGTTTCATCATCAGCAGTTTTTTCAAGCCCTGGAACATGGCATCCTGCTTCGAGTTGTAGTCTCCTTTCTTGTGCTGATGCTTCTTGCTAAGCTCATTTTGAAGTTGTTGTAGTTGGTAGATTTTATCTTCGTAGAGATGGCTGAGATTAGAGGCAGAAGGAAACGTCGGTTCTTCCTCAAGTGCTACCTCTTCTTCAAGCTTCTCTTCTAGAGTTGAGGCTGTGATGGATTCGCTAGTTATTAGCAATTTGTATAAAGATTCTCTTTCTTCGCATTCCTTTTGCATTTGTGAGAATCTGTCTTCAAGACTCTTGGTTTCGTCAACTAGCTGATGCTGCAGCTCTTCATACCTAGATTTGCAGATCTTGTGTTCGTCGCGTATCTGCTGGAATACTGCCCTGTGCGTGATGAGGAAGAATGAGAAGAAGGTACATGTCGTTAGTTGTACAAGTTTCATCTGTTTCTCCGCTCTGTTTATGGGAATGAAACCCTACCTTTCTTGTTTCAGCTTTGCAATCTGGACATATGAAAAAAGCACAAAGTAGTGGAAAGCAAAATTGAGTGACAAAGCAATAACCGCATCTATCTTGTGTAAATCTGTGATGAAGCTTGCTTACCATCGGTTCCAAGGTTTCTTTCTTTCCGTCCAATGTAACAGCGATTTGTTTTACTAATGCGCTCATTTCATCAAGAGTATCTGATTTCCTTTCATTCAGGATACACGTCTCTTGAAATGTGTTACCTAATTGCTTAGAGACTTCTCGGTATCCTGAGATCTCGCCTTTCTCCTCTTCTTTTTTCAACGTGTGCTCAACAGATTGGAGTATTTTCGTGAGATCCTCCTTCTTGCCTTCTAGCTCTACGAGATGCTGCTGAGCGGTAGCAATCTCTTCCTTTCGTGTTTCGTAGAGCTTAATCTTCTCTTGGAGACTAGACTGTAGTTCTTCAAAGTTTGTCTCGGTGCTCTTCCTCTTCAATTCATCTCGAAGTCGCTGATTCTCAGTTTCATACACGATATTCATTTCTGACTTCTCGTCCACATTCTGCTTCAAAGCAAAGAGAGCATCTACTTGCTCCAAAAGGCCGGTAATATCTTTGTCTTGGCCCTCGTCAGTGATTTGGAGTCGTTTCTGATTCAAGTGAAAGTGGACCTCTTCCAAGTACTCTAAGTCATCTTCCGGTTTGGATGGTACTTCTTTGTCCTTCGCTGCCGCAGCTTCGAGTTGTAGTCTCTTGGGGATTAGCTCAGTCTCGAGCTTGAGGATTGCCTCTTGTCTTTCTATTTCGAGCTCGGCAATGCACGTATCGATGGAGCTTTGGTTATTTGAGAGGGCCGACCAAACTCGACTCTCTTGTTGTAAGCGTTTCTCTGCTGCCTCGGCGTGTTGCAGCTGTTCGATCTTTTGCCGTTCGAGAGCAAGCTGACGAGCTTGCTCTTTCCTCAGAGTGCTTGTTAGTGACAAAATTTGCTGAAATTCTGGGTCATTGTTCACCATACGCTGGTGGCGTTCGAGTAGCTGCTGCTTCTCTCTGTCTGCTTTGTCGATTTCAATACGCAATTCAGAGATCGTTAAGGCCTTTGATTCCTTCAATGACTCGAAAGCCTTGTGGATTGCAACAAAATCATGTTGTAGCTCTCTATAGTTTTCAAACATATCATAGAGATCTCCGTGGGTGTCTGAGGAGAGGATTTCAGTAGGCACTTCTATTGGAGAACAATACGGCTCAAGATAGCAACGCTTCGATAAATGATCAGAGTTCGATAGCATCCAGTGTAGCAGAGAGTAGACAACTGTCTTTTCGCCCTTCTCAAAGGAAGTGATCCACTCGTCCCACTCATCCTCGCTAGATAATCCAGACACAAGGTCGCATTTGTGCGTTTGGAGGAATTGAACAATGCGGCCAACATCTCCAGCGGAATTGATTGAGTCGTCAAGTTTGCAAACTTCATCGATGAAGATTTGTAGGAGTTGTTGCGGTGTCTTTGCGTCGAGGTCCACTGCCCGCATATTGAGGAGGGATGCAATCAGTGATAGATCCGTCATTTTGATGGCAAGGGAATATGGTATTGCGGTGCACCCCAGTGAATATGTGACCCAATCTGGTGATACGAGCTGTTTAAGCGAAGATTTTAAACTATGCTATGGTACAAAAAATAGCTCATATTCATATCTCGGAGAGCCAGAGACGTGCTGACATATCAATCCGCTGCACTTGAAGAAATGACTTGTCTTATCGACACAGATTGTATTTATATTTAGCGTCCACGGCCGCGTCCTCTAAATCCTCCTCCCCTTCCCCTGAATCCACCACCACCTCTTCCGCCACCGCCACCCATGTAGCCGCGTCCACCTCTGCCGCCGGAGTATCCACCATAACCGCCTCGTCCTCTGCCACCAAATCCACCTCTTCCACCAAACTTGGGACGAACATAACGCCTTAATTCATCTGGAACCACTTGTTTAGCTTCCTCCAAGATTCCCACGAGTTCTGTTGCCAACTTCTTATCCCCTGGAGTGAAAAATGTATGTGCAACACCCTTCGCCCCAGCTCTTCCTGTTCGGCCAATGCGGTGAATGTAATCCTCCGCGCCGTTCACGCCGACTGGCATATCGTAGTTGACAACTGCGCCGACGTCCTTTACGTCTAAACCACGTGCTGCGACATCAGTTGCAATAAGCATTCGTAGTGTGCCTGACTTGAAGGCTCCGATTACTTTGGTTCGCTCCCACTGGGCTCGATCTCCATGAAGAGAGTCAACTGCAAATCCGTCGTCCCAAAGTTGATTTGCCAACTCATGTGCGACATACTTTTTAGCAACAAAAACAATGATTTTGGCATGCTTTTTGCCACCAAGATCGACTGGTTTTGGTGCAAATCTCCCTGCAGATTTCGGCGCTGGCGTCTCCTCCACATCATCAGCACTATCCACTAGTTTTGTCAAAATCTCTTTCAGCTTGTCGAGCTTTTCATCTTCGCTAAGCATGATGATATTTTGCGTAATGTCCTTGTTTGCATTAAGAGCATTCACTTCACCGACGTTAATCTGCACAGGTTCATTGAGGAAATCAAACGCTAACTGTTGGATCTCTTTTGGCCACGTTGCTGAAAAGAGAAGTGTCTGCCTCTTTGTTGAGTCGGGGACATTACTCATGATAGATCTGATTTGGGGCTCAAATCCCATATCCAACATGCGATCAGCCTCGTCCAAAACAACAAACTTTACACCTGATAAATCAGCCTTTTTCATTTCAATGAGATCATTGATTCGACCTGGGGTAGCGATTATACATTCAACTCCGCGTTGAAGAGCCTGAATCTGGGGATACTTCGGAGATCCTCCATAACAACACACGCTTCGGATACCTACTGGCCTGCCAAACTTTTGCGTTTCATCTAGAATCTGGATAGCTAATTCACGAGTAGGAGCAAGAACAAGCATCATTGGCCCCTTGGCAAAATTTCTTTCTCCTTTGTTTTGAAGATAGTTGTGAAATGATGGAAGTAAAAAGCCGCATGTTTTACCACTGCCTGTCTTGGCAATAGAGATCAAATCTGTTCCTTGCAGAGCGATCGGCCAAGCCTACGAACAAGTATGATAAAGATGGTCGTCGGTAAGAAATATACGGAAATGCAATGCATTGAAAGGAGAATACACACAAATATTATTTACCTGAGATTGAATAAGTGTAGGACGTTCAAACCCTGCAGCCTTCAAAGTCTTCTGGATCACAGGATTGAATGGGGCATCATCAAACTCAATGAAAGGATCGGCAACCTTCTCGTTGGCTCTCTTTCCATACCCGCGAATTGTGATATCGTGCGCCTTTCTCCATTCTTCTGGACTTTGCGATTTCTCTTCTTGCACAATCTTTGCATTCTCCTCTGCCTTGTCCATTGATCGGGTACGAGCACGTTTTGTCTCTGTCTTCTTCTCCTCGTCACCAAAGTCACCAGACCATGACCTCATGCGTTTCTTCTCCTGCTGCCTATCTTCGTCATCTCCACTGCCGAGCTTCTCGGCTTCACGCTTCCGCTTCGATTCTTTCTTCTCTTTCTTTTGTTTCTTCAGCTCCTCATAAGTTACACCTAGCTTTTCTGCTTCGGCCTTGAGCTTGGCCTTCTTTTCGGCCTTCTTGGCTTTGTCCTCGGCTGCACTCATGGTTTGACTATTTGTTTGTGGAAGAAAATATAATGATCAGATGGTTGGCGCAGCGCTAAGTACTTCTACTAAAGAATGTTTACAGTGGTCAATGGTTGGCTTTGTGAAGGAGAAGCGGCATGTTTTCTTGTGTTTGTGATGGCCGATGTGGTGCGGTTGACAGACATACCATTCTCTCTTCTCCTTGTTGCTTGTTGTTCTCGCTTCTTGCCATTTTTTATCACCATGCTACTACTGCATCTGCATCTTTCATCATACTGAAGTACTCTTAGCTTTCGACTACATAATGTGTTTAGCAAGAATCTAAGGATAAGGCCTATTCTAATCGATTATCAGTATATAAAAATCATCGTGTCATTTCTGTTTGATCAAGTGTTACTGCAAAAGTGTTCCTAAACTTCTTGCCCTTATTGATGACTGTCGTGCGAGCATACTTCTCACTCCATACCTGTCTTGGATTCGACTGAGGCCTCTTCAATACAAAGAATGCTACTTTCGGTGAATCTTTTGTAGAGTCAAGCTCGAATCCTACGCCTTTTGTAAGTATTTCTTCAAAGTATGACCTCGTGATGTACTTAGACTGTATCAAACAGAGCTTAGGCAGTGTCAAGAAGCAAACTCCTCCTGGGCGCAGCTGATTGTAGCACAAGGTGAGCATTTTTCCACGTTGTTCAGATGTGGTGACGCAATTGATTACCATTGAATTCACGAGAACATCGTACGGTTGTTCTGATATTGGAAGATCAAAAAAATCCTTCTGCTCAATTTTTGGATTTGTTGATCGTAAATCAATAGCTTTGACATGAAGCCGATGCACTCTCTCCACTTTATTTGTTGCGTTATGTTCTTCTTCGTCATCAAGCTTATTATCATCTGTGACGGTGACTCTTTCTACCCTTGTACGGGCTGCAGCATCTAATAGTTGAGTATTGATTGCACCTATTTCAAGCAATCTTACGTCTCTTCTGGACTTTTTCTGTTGCGCAGACTTTTGTTGCTTTGGTACACTCTCAGGTAGATCATCAGATGACAAGCCATCTAACCAACCCCAGCGGCCTAGCACGCCAAGCACCCATTTGCTTGTTGAAAAAAGTGATGTATTCAGCTGACTTGCTCGTTGGTACTCTTGTTTTAAGTAGAGAAATAACATAAGATATGTGTAAATCTATGAATGAAAAATCATATCATTATGTACATTCAAAAGCAATCATTCAAAATCTCACCTTCTCTTCCACCAATTTCAGATATTTTATCCTTCCATTTCTTCACTTCGTCTAGTAACACTTTATGCTCCGAGGAAATGCTCTCTTGAATGCGTTTGCTTTCGTTGACAGCACCATCAAGAGACGACAATTGCCCTTCACTACAACCGCCCTCACGAGCACGATCGATTGCCAAGTCAAGCTCTCGAGTATATTTATGAAACAACGTTGTCACTTGGCGAGCACGTTTCCTTGAACGGAGAGCTGATGATTGTGGAGGTGGTGCAATCGGCTGCGGTTTCCGTTTCTTCGCCATCTCGAAGACTAGAGTAGTGGTAGTGCAGTACTTTGAGGCAATAGCTGAACTTCTACTCCGAAAAACTGGCAGCTGTATTCTTGGGCGCTGAAGTTATGATATATTTGATGTATCACCACATCTGTAACTCGCAGCACATTACTCTGTTCCAGTTATTCCAGCTCTGGTAAACAACTATAAGTACTGGATGGTGGTGGTGCGGGTTGGTGTGTTTTGGTAGGTTTTGGTGGTCGCGCGCGGTGGATGTGGAAGCTACTAGCGTAATGGAATTTCACCATTTTTGGAGGGGGTTGAAAATTGCAGGTTGAAATTTCAGAAATTTCAGAAATTTCAAGGGATTAAATTTCACTCTAGCTTATCCTGAGATAGTCGTAATACTTTGCACTCTGCAGTCAACACATCACTCTAAGAGAGACTGTCAGCAAGCTTCTTTCCAAGCATCTTCTTCGCATCCATGATATGACGGAGGTTTTCCTTCCCTCGAAGAAGTGCAACACCAGTTGGATCCTTCATCCTATTCCTATCCTTCACAAGAATGCTGTTCTTCAGAGGTTTGGCCCTACGCTCACAATCCATCGATCCGACAGTTCCCATAGACATTAGAGGCTTAGCAACCAATCGATAGAAGTCAGATGATCCTGCATAACATTCAAACCACGTGATGCGACCAGAAATAGCACCATCTGGATGGTGCGTGGTGTTCTTTGGGGTTTGGTGGTTGGTGGAATGAAGGGTCTTAGGTTATTTTTGTGCTACGTGTTGGTTCAGTACCATCCGTTCGCGCCAGAATTTTTGTGAAATTTCATTGTTGGCCAAAATTGGTGCAACTTTCACCCTGTAAATTTCACGAAAGTTGCAGTAGTGAAATTTCACCCTTTTGAAATTCCATTACGCTAGAAGCTACCGTTTCTAATAGGGACACGCCATAGAAGGAACTCTTACGCCTTCATAAGAAGGTGTGACATAAATAAGACCCAATTGTGATCGAGAAAATGGCGATTTCAGAGAAAGAACGCTTTTCAAAAAGAAAAAGACCCGCCCAAAACCAACAGGAGAATGCATGCTCATGTTTCATTCTGCTTCCAACAGATCGCTCGTTAGTTGTCGTCAAAGAGAACCATCCTCTGCGTTATTGCCCTATCATAAGCACGTGATACTGTATTTTCAACCATGGTTAGCATTAAGAAGTAAGTGGTTGAAAAAGTATCTTTATCCGCTGCGTAGCATACTCTTTTTCCAATTCTTTTCACTATCGATGCATGCTCGCTCATCCAATCATTTTATTATGTTCATTGATACAATAGGAAAATTAAGAAGGCCTTCAAAAAGGATTCGTCAAAGAAAACAGAGGCTGCCGCCGATGTTTCCCCTGAACCTGCAGCACCTGCGACAACTCTTGATGATGCCTTGATGGAAGCTCGCGAGAACGATGAGGCCAACGTGTGTATGCCAAAAGATGATATCAGAGATGAGGAAAACAACATGGTCATTGTAGAGGATGTGACTGATATGGAAGATTATTTATCAGTTGTTGAAGAAGTCACAACGAAAGAAGAGATGGATCTAGGAGAGGAAGAAGTAACACAAACCCCAGCAGAAATGAAAGTAGTAGACGAAGCTCCAGTCGCAGGCCGTAGCTTTTTTTGTGGCATTACGAATTGCCTAGGAAGAGATTAGAGAGATTCAATCAAAAGTAGGTTCAGTGTGATTAGGTGTAGCAAATTGTTGAGGATCTTTTGGCGGTGTTCATAGTGCTAAAGTAGTAGATCAGTGTTAGATATTTTATTCATCAACCTACTCAATGAACCACAAGACGTCAAACATGTGGTGTGGTAATAAGAAAAACTCTGATCCTCAGCTCAGCTCGGTCACAACACCCACAGTATTTAGTGTCTCATATTACCAAACATTTATATTTATTTTGAGCATATGCTCACTATTGAATTTCCTATTCAAAATTGCTATTTAGGAGCTTCCGAAAACGGCGGTGATCTCAGAGTAAAGTACAAGAACCATAGCAGCTCCGACAGTACGAAGAGCGTTGGCTCCGGCTCCCTTGAAAAGAGCGGAGGTTCCCTCATCCTTGATGATCTTAGCGAAGCAATCAGCGGTTCCCTTGTACACCCATTCAGACTCTGGCTTCTCAGATTGCATCTGAAGACGACGACGGACGGTATCAAATGGGTATGAAGCGTATCCGGCTGAGATAGCAGAGAATTGAGCACATCCGAACTTAGAGGCGGCACGAAGAAGATTGTTGTTGTCCTTTTGGTAGGGGTTAAGTCCGGAGAGGGTATCGAAAAGACCGAAGTAAACTCCACGGTAGGGGATGATACCAACAACAGATACACCAATACCGTTGTACAAACTTCCAATTCCTCCAGAGGCAACAGTCTTCTTAATACAGTCGGCAAGACCATTGAATTGAGCCTTTCCACTTCCTACATCTGATGCAAGACGTGTACGGGCGTAGTCAAGAGGGTACACAATACACAAAGAACCGGCACCAGCAAGTCCACCAGAAGCCATGTTGATAGCGAAGAACTTGGCGAACTCAGTGTTCTTGTCTGCCTTAGGGAACATAGCCTTAATTCCGTCCTTGAAAGCGAAGTTGAAAGCTTGGGTGGGGAAATAACGGATGATGTTGGTGAAGTTTCCACGCCAGAAGGCTCCAATTCCCTGTTCACTGGCAACACGAGAGAAGCAGTCAACAATACCAGTGTAACGGGCGACTTCGCCACTGATAATTTTGGGGTTGGCATCCTGGGTCTGGATGAGAAGCTTGACACGCTCGATGGGGGCAGTGCAAGTCTTGGCGACGGCTCCGGAGACACCACCGGCAAGGAAGTTAATCATAAAATCAGACATTGTGAATGTGTTGGAATTTGTTTGATAAAAAAATGACTGTGGTGAAATAAACAAAAAGAAAGATAAATTGGTGAGATAATCGTTCACGTCAAAAATTTATTGCAGTCATTGCTCGTTCAGTTGTTGGAAGTATTTGTTTTTGAAAATGTTCTCGGCATTGCTGATGGTCATAAGTAATACTTCTCTACGGTACGTCGCCAATGCTACTGCGTTGTTCACCTACATCAATGAGCCGACAGCAGCATCTGCAACATAATGTTGTGCATCTCTTATACCAAGCAATGATGAAGATAGTTATCGATCACCGAAGCCTCGCTCTCGCCGTTGCCAATACTTCCATCAACAGTTTCATCATTCAATTCTTCACACACCTTAAAAGTGAGCTTTGGGTGGTGGCGAAAAAAAGCATTCCCTCGTCCATCCAACCAAATCCAACGGCTCGATGGACAATGACGATGCAAGAAGTGGCGGGAGGATAATATCTTGGGGCTGCTTCGCTTCCTGGCAATTTGCAATTTCGTGGTTTGCGTACGTGTTCGTACGTACTACCACCGTGGCCAGACTAGTAGTACTGTACTATACCAGTACTTATGAACCTATGTATGGGGCAAAATCCAAAAAACAAAAAAAAGCCAAGATCTGGTCGAGATCATGGCACAAATCCGCTCCTATCTAACTGTACCATAGTGGAGCCGCTTCCTTTGTCAAGTAGTAGAAAAGAGATTGCCCGAACAAACTATGAAAAGGGATTAAAGCGACGCATCAATTTATGTGGAGAAAGAGAGAGCAGGGCTGATTATTTTCCACACCTACGCAGGCAGACATTAGAGAACGATAAACAATGTCCTCCGTAGACGTCGAGCTCCTACTCGACCGTCTCCTGTCGGCTTCCACACCATCCGACTGCATTAGCTCACTAGAACAACTCCAAAAGCAATGCCGTCGCCAAAAGTCAAATAAAGGTCAGTCGGAAGGCGATCCAAAAGAAAAAAGACCGTCTCAATTAGAGGCAATTGAAGAAGAGCGACAACGCCTCGCCATTGATACAATTTTAGCCAGTTCCGCTGCCCTCAATGCACTATGTAGTCTCATTGCGCAATCGACACTGCCATCGCAACATGATAGTTCGTCAAAGATGGAAGTGGAGGGGGGAGATGTAGCCGCGTGTGAATTATTGCTACAAGTGGTGCCGGCTCCGCCCGTATCAGTATCATCCTCGAATTATACTACCAACAATAAACACAAATCATCTGGGGCAACCACCACTGAACAACTGCAGGCACAGCGTCAACTCAAACGTCGTACAGAATCAATTGCCAAGACACTAATGCATTTTCATGAGAGTGATGACACCAAAAACAATGCAATGAATGACATTCCTTCTTCGCCATCATCATCATTGCCACTCATCCCGTCATTGTTGGATTGTCTCTGTGCATCATCACTACAAGCAACTACTACCACCTACGCTAGAGTACTATCGTTGCAAATATTACAATCGCTCCTGGCAGCAAGTCCGGGAGCATTACGTGAACAACTCATGAAGGCACCTGATGGGATTAATCGATTGGTGGATTTGTTGGGACATGGATCCAATACTACCACCACCAACGAAGACAATGATGATGAGGATAGTGCTATTCCAGAAGAAGTTCGAAATGAGGCAATTCTATTTTTGACATCACTTGCTTCCTCATCGTCTGTGTTGGCGAGACTCATTACATTTTCCGAGGGGTATGATCGTGCACTGAAGATTGCACTTGGTTCCAGAGGAAGTGGATTGTCCATTGCAATGGACTGTTTGGAGCTTTGTTTGGCACTAGCTCATGCGGATGAAGTGTCTAGAGAATTATTTTTGGGCGGTGGGGATGGGAGAGGGAATTTAAACCGATTGGGACAGCTTGTAGATTTGAGGCGGGGTGAACGATTTTTATCCAAGGAGAAGAATTTGTGGTGGGAGAATGAATTGAAACGCAACGAACAGAAATCAACAAAGACGGACAATGTTGTAGAGAATAAAAGTGAGAAGAAATCTGGTGCAGGAAAAGGAGGATCGAAACGTGGAAAACAACGGAAAGATGATGATTTGGATGATATTTTAAGAGGAGCTGGAGCTACTACCACGTCGTCTTCAACTGTGACATCTACAGATAAATCCAAGGAGGATGCTCCAGAGCTCAAAGCTGACAAGGCAATTGAAAATGAAGGTCCTCCTACACCTTATCTGACTCCCAATGAGAAGGCAATTGTTGATGGCGTCTTCAACTTGGTACTTGTCCTACTGTATGATGGAGAATATTCAAAATCTGAGGTATCACAGACACTCTCACTCAACGATGCATCTCGTAGGAAGCGACGCGACCGTGCCAAGAGTATTGTCTCTCATGACATACTTTGTCGATCTATCGTGGATTGCGCGTTGTACACGCTACCACCACCTGGCGTAGATTATGTCTCGGCTGTTCCAACCCCGGATTTGCAGGTAAAGGCTTTGACGACAATGGCGGTATTAGGGTCAGTAGGTGATACTATTGATAGAATTCGTTCTGGAGAGAATGGAGAGAAACGAATGAAGGAAGTGACGGAAGAAACAGCTCTCCAAACACAACTCTTATTTGAGACAATGCCGTTGTATTTGTATGGAAGAGTCACCGCGATGGACAGGTTGATGTATCTTTGTTGTACAGGAGCTTACACCCCCAAACCTGGTAGTCAAGATGATGATGAAAACAGTCCCGAAGCTATTGCATCAAACCTATCCATCAATGCCTTATCAACCTTTCGTTCCTGTCTCCCTTCGGAAACAGCTAGTCGTATGGTACTACACGCGCTTGCTCCTCCGCCGCCAGAGGAAGCTGATGAAACCGGTGCCCCGTTGGATCTACCAGTAGTGACAAAGCTGGTGACAACTCTTGCTGAAAACTTGAGATTCCTTCAAGCAGAACAACAGGACGAGGCAGAGCTTGACATGGCGCAAATTTGTCGTGCATCTATTGGTGCCGCAGGTAGTGCTGGAGCGCTTGGTGTGTTTTTAACAAACGGGGATGGAGACACTAACAGAGAGATGTTACTACGGCTGCCACCTCCACCAGTCTTTGACTCGGAAGGTTCTGAACAATCTGAAGCTACTAGTCTCATTGATTTCATACTACAGCATGTGGCGAGGTATGAGCTTCCTTCCAAGTCGGATATCGCGCTTAGCTATGTCAAGCTTCATGCATCAAATGCATATGTCACTGCATCGTTGCTGAAATTACTTTGTGAATGGGTATTCGAGATGCCAAAGGCTGTGTCAAAAGTTTTGTCGTCTCCTTCCAGTGTATCACTTGGACTTTTGATTCGGTCGAATAAAAGTAGCCAGGAGAAGAACGACGGTTCAAAGACAATCCCAACCATAGCTGAAGCGCTACCTGCATTGAGTGGTCTTCTTCTCGGTTTGTGTTTGGAATACATGGTTGATGTTGAGCCATCTGCAACCACCGAAGAAAACGCTGCTTGGACAAGAGAAACGATAATGTCGTTGATTCAGTCGATTGGAGTAGGAAAATACTTGACTTTGATTGATGGTTGGAAAACAAAGCCACTTCCCATGCCGTATTGCCGTGGAGAAAAGCGTTCACCTATTGAAAGTCGATCATTTTATGTCTGGTATAACAGCAATGTTACCTTGATTCGTCGGCGTGTCGTGATGACATTGGCTGGAAGTGGAGATGATGACAACGATTCTGATTCCGAAACAGAAGATGCCTCTACTGAAACCAAGGGGGCTCGCTCTCTAAAAAAGATGATCAAAAGTCAGGCGCAACAAATAGAAGAGCTTCAAGCAAAACTGGAAGAGTCCCTCGTGACTATTTCGTTTCAAACAACACAAATTAACGACTTAAAACGCATCACAGAAATAGGCACATCGGCAGAGACGAACGATGTTATGTCTGAATATGCGGAGAAGGTGTCAGAACTCGAGAAAGAAAAGTTGGAATTGGTAAATGAATCCAAGAGGATAGAGAAACTGCATGAAGAAGCTCTCTCGGCCAAAGAGAGTGAAATTGATGAGTTCAAAGAAGGCCTGCGACAATCTGAGGCTAGTTTGTCAGAAATGAAACAAGAAAGAGATACTCTCTCTGAAGAAGTAGCTGGTCTGAGTTCCGCCTACAATTTGTTAGAAAACGAGTATCGCAATAGTAGTAGTAATGGCCAATCTGAAATGACTGCTGGTGGCGAAACCCCTGCTGAGAATGGTGATCAAATGGCAAGCATCGATCAACGAGTTAAAAACCTCCAAGAGGAAAACTCTCGCCTAAGTGCAGATGTACGAGCTGCAAATGATTGGATGGCAATGGCTGTATCCAGAATGGATGAAATGGAAGCCGAAAATGAATCATTGCGTTCACAAAGTGAGGGTCGCGCTAGTGATGTTGCATCATCAGGTGAATTGGATTCTCTCCGACAAGAACTCGATCGGGTGCGGCAAGAGTCAGAGACATTTAAGTTAGGCTCTGAGAATGCGCTTGCACAAAAAGATGATGAATTGGCTACAATTAAAGCTTTGGTGCGCGAGCTGGAGGCCAAAATTGAGCAGCTCCCAGATACGGGAGAAAACTCATTACAGACGACTGTGGACAAGCTCAAGGAACAGAATGCCTCTCTCAATGCTGAACGTGACGGTTTACAATCCAATTTGGATGAGTTTCAGCAATGGGCAGCGACTGCTCAGAGTCGCATATCCGAGATTGAAGCTGAACTTGGCAACGTTTCGGAGGAAAGAGATGCTCTGACTAATCGTGTGAAAGAATTGGAATCATCGGTCCAGGCTACTGAGCTCAAGTCGGAAGGAAATGAATCAGAGAAAGCAAATCTGAAGGATCAGGTTGCTGCTCTCACCTTGGAACGAGATAACCTGCGCTCACAACTGAGTGAATCTTCGTCAAGGAGTGAAGAGCACAAATCTGTGAATGAAGCAACACAAGCAATGATTGACAAGCTTCAAGAACAGAATGCCTCTCTCAATGCTGAACGTGACGGTTTACAGTCCAATTTGGATGAGTTTCAGCAATGGGCAGCGACTGCCCAGAGTCGCATATCCGAGATTGAAGCTGAACTTGGCAACGTTTCGGAGGAAAGAGATGCTCTGACTAATCGTGTGCAAGAATTGGAATCATCGGTCCAGGCTACTGAGCTCAAGTCGGAAGGAAATGAATCAGAGAAAGCAAATCTGAAGGATCAGGTTGCTGCTCTCACCTTGGAACGAGATAACCTGCGCTCACAACTGAATGAATCTTCGTCAAGGAGTGAAAAGCCCAAGTCTGTGAATGAAGCAACACAAGCAATGATTGACAAGCTTCAAGAACAGAATGCCTCTCTCAATGCTGTACGTGACGGTTTACAATCCAATGTGGAATTTCAGCATTGGGCAGCGACTACTCAAAGTCGTATATCTGAGATTGAAGAGGAAAGAGATGCTCTGACTAGTCGTGTGCAAGAATTGGAATCATCGGTCCAGGCTACTGAGCTCAAGTCGGAAGGAAATGAATCAGAGAAAGCAAATCTGAAGGATCAGGTTGCTGCTCTCACCTTGGAACGAGATAACCTGCGCTCACAACTGAATGAATCTTCGTCAAGGAGTGAAGAGCTCAAATCTGTGACTCAAGAGACACAAGCAATGATTGACAAGCTTCAAGAACAGAATGCCTCTCTCAATGCTGAACGTGACGGTTTACAGTCCAATTTGGATGAGTTTCAGCAATGGGCAGCGACTGCCCAGAGTCGCATATCCGAGATTGAAGTTGAACTTACCAATGTTACAAGCCAGCGCGATGCCGCCCAGACTTCTTTAGAGGAAATGAAAGCAATGCCAGCTACCGATTCATTTATTATCGAACAATCCGAGGAGCTTCTCAATAAGGATGAAGAAATAAATAACCTGAGAACACAGCTTGAGCGTGCGCGAGAACAACTAAATAGTGACCTTGAAAGTGAAAGGCATCGTATTGCAGATTTGTTGGAGAAGGATGAAAAGTCACAGGCGTTGCTGAATGAAATCAAAGCTGAAAAGGAAGAGTTACTACGTACGCTAGCGATGAAACAAACGGAGATTGATTCCACCTCTTCAATTGAAGATTCTTCAGAGCCACTTCTTTCAGAAGCCAAACGTCGTATTGCTGACTTAGAAGAAGCGTCCAAAATCGCCACGAATGAAATAATTGCTGTCACTGCGGAACGCAAAGAGCTTCAGTCGAAGTTAGATGATGCAGTTCAAAGATTTGAGCAGGCTACGAGATCTGCTGAAGATATGAAAATGGAGGTTGACAATTTTGCCGCGAGAAATCGTGCTTTAGAACAAGACAATAAAAGTTTGGAGCAGCAGTTCTTAGAGGCAGCAGACAAATGCAAGCATGCAACAGAATTAGAGCATGAATTGAAGGAAAAGGACGGCCTACTTGCGACAGCATATAATGATCTGAAGGCTCTTCAAAAGGATATTGGTGACCAGAATAGAAATGCTGACGGTGTTGTTCAGCAGTGGAAAGAACGCACAGAAGAGCTTGAAAATGCTGTATCATCGCTTGAAAGGCAGTTGGAATTACAAGAGCAAGAAGCCGCAGATGCCATTTCTCAATGGGAAGCACGGTGTTCGAGTTTGGAAGCTGATGGAAAGGGTGTCATCCAGGAATGGGAGAAGAGGACTCAAGCTCTTGAGGCCGATGTCTCATCTTTAGAGATGCAATTAGCGGAGAAAGAAAGTGAAGCCACAGAAGCCATTTCTCAGTGGGAAGCGAGATGTTCAAGTTTGGAAGATGACGGGAGGGGTGTTGTTCAGCAGTGGAAAGAACGCACAGAAGAGCTTGAAAGGCAGTTGGAATTGCAAGAGCAAGACGCCGCAGATGCCATTTCTCAATGGGAAGCACGGTACTCGAGTTTGGAAGCTGATGGAAAGGGTGTCATCCAGGAATGGGAGAAGAGGACTCAAGCTCTTGAGGCCGATGTTTCATCTTTAGAGATGCAATTAGCGGAGAAAGAAAGTGAAGCCACAGAAGCCATTTCTCAGTGGGAAGCGAGATGTTCAAATTTGGAAGATGACGGAAGGGGTGTTGTTCAGCAATGGGAGATGAGGGTACAAGAGCTTGAAGCAGATATTCAGTCGTTGGAGATGCAGCTAGAGGAGAAGGATAGTGAAGCTACCGAAGCCATTTCTCAGTGGGAAGCAAGGTGCTCTGATCTCGAAAGCTCGTTGAAACTGAAAGATGATGAAAATGCAATCCTTATGGAAAGTAACAAAAGGAGCGAAGAGAGCAGTGCTACACAAGTTTTGCAGTTGACTGATCTCCAAAATCAACGAAGCAGTCAAGCTACTGAAATTCAAAGGTTGAAAGAGCTAGTCGATGAAAGGGATGAAACAATTCTTAGCTACACCGAACAAGTTAAAGAGCTAGCAGATGAGATAGTTGAGACAAGAGAGCAGTCGGAGCAAGTAGTGCAGCAGTGGCAGGAAAGGTCGGATCAGTTGGAAACAAATATCACTGAGTTGGAGGAGACAATAGCTGAGCAAAAAAGCAGCGCCACTGAAGCCATAGCCCAGTGGGAGGAAAGATGCAGTGCCTTGCATGAGCAGATTCAAGGTTTGGAGTTGCAATTGCAAGATACAACTCGAGCTGATAATTTGGAACATGCTCTTACAAATTCGAACCGCGAGCTTGAAAGTAGCAAGTCAGAGCTCTCTTCTATCAAATCTGAGCTAGAGGCAGCAGTTTCACTTAAAGATGAATTACAGAAGCGATGCGAAGAGGCAACAGAGCTGCTCGCTATCAAAGAGGAGGAATTGAAGCAAGTTGCTTTGTTGCAGGTTGAAATAAATCACTTGAAGAGCGAGCGTTCAGTATTGGGAAGTGACAAGTTGAAATTAGAACATGAAAAACACGATGCAGACAAGGAGAACAATGATTCCAGGGCTCTCATTTTTGAGCTACAAGAAGAACTTCGGAATGCCAAAGAAGACCTTCAGTCTGTTGTCACAGATCAATTCTCTGCCAAAGCAACTGAGATCGCAACACATGCGTTGCGACAGGAAATGGCTGAAATCCGCATGCAGTATTCTGTTGATCAAGAGGCTCTCGCCCTTGAAAAAGACGCCAGGGCTGCCGCTGAGGATGAGGTCGCCAGATTGAAATCCGATCTAGCGTTGCTTGCAGAGGCCACAGAATATGACGATGATGCCGATTTGCAAGTTCGTAAGGTTGCAAAAAAGATTGCCGCAGAAAATGTTCTGAAGGAAAGAAAGGAAATGGAGGAACTTCGCTCAGCACTAGACCGCCTGAAGGAGGAGCTTGGTTCGTGTCGCTGGAGAGAAAGAGAAGCCGAGGAAAAGGCTACCAATGCTCGTCTCCAGATGTCAATACTTGAACAGGAGGTCTCAGCTGCGAGGGCTGACATCGCGATGATGGAGCAAGCATTGGACGAGTTGGAGAACGTCAAGATCGAATTGACTGTGTCTCACGAGTATCGCATTGAAACTCTTGAAAATGAGCGTATATCAGTTGGAAATAAATACGAAGAAGAAATCAATTCGCTCAAAGCGGAGTTGGCTCAGACACAGCAAGAAAAAGACAGCTTGGCTCACAAATTGGATCAAAGTGAAAGGGCCAATACTGCGCTTGTATACTCAACCACTCATGATGGGGTAAGTGGTGAGGAAAGTGAATCTGAAGTGGTCCGACTACAGCTTGAGAGAGCGCAGCTGCTGGCCAAAATCAAAGAGTTGGGCACAAACTTGGAACGTCGCGTGAGTGAGGCAGTGGCCGCTCATGCTGCGAATGCGGAAACTGAACTCATAATGGAAAAGCAGCGTCGAAACTCGGTGGAATCTTCTTTGTCGGATGCATTGTCTAAGATTGATGAGATGAAGGTGCAAATGTCATCCTCCCCGAAGGCATTTGATGACGAACTATCGTCATACAAGCGAATGTTAGATAACGCGCGTGGCAAAAATGACGAGCTAAGGGAAGAAATCAAATCGCTTCAATCCGAGATTGCCGCATCATCTGATAGATCCACTTCTCTTGTTTCCGATTTGAGGGATAAGCTGAAAAGAACGGAAGAGCGGTTGAGATCAGTTGAAAGAGAAGGTCGTTTTGAAGATGCTATGGCGGCAGAGATAGCTAACTTACGAGCTGGCTCTGAACCTACTTCCAACGGATCTGAAAAGAAATCGTTTGTCCTGAGAGGATTGGATCAAAATGTATGTGCTGATGGCAATGGGTCCACAGCCCACAATTCAGCGTACATTATTGAGATGTATGATTATGTTGTTGAACTCAAGCAGTCAATTGAGGAAGAGCGTCAAATGTATAGAGAGCTGGTGACAGAACACGAAGATCTATTGGCCTTGCTTGGTCAAGCTGGGCTGGATGAAAGAATGTATGCTGGGGAATGAGAGATTTTCTATTAGATATCATATGTAATAACTAGTAGGAGTACAACGTAGAAAGCTGATTATTTTGCATTCTTGTTCATTTCTTCAAACGCCTTTTCCATATCTTCTTTTGACATATTCTGCATTTGACTTTGTGCTTGTTGGCTTGCTTTCATCATTTGGTCGGGCGACATGTTTTTCATCATCATCGAAGCTGCCTTGCGCATCATCGGGTTGCTCTTCATCATTTCGGCTGCTTTGCGCATCATCGCTGGATCAGCTCCCATTGCCTTCATACGTGCTTCTTCCTCTGGCCCAATGTTGCTCATACCCTCCAACATAGCGATCATATCATCATCTGACATGTTCTTCACTTGCTGATTGACAAACTTCATTTGATCCTCGTTCAAGTTTTGCCCGACGACAGGCCCAGCTGCTGATGCTTGGACTTCGGGTGTCACTGATGCTGATCTTTTCTTTGCAACTTTAGCGTGAATTGTAAGACGAGACTCCTCCATGATGTCCTCCTCAAAGTACTCTTGCACTTCGTCCCAAACTCGTTTGAAGGCAGCACGATCTACTCGAGTAGCCCCAAGGGAACCCTCTTCCCAGCATTCAGCAAGCTCTGATTTACTGAGATCTTGTTCACGATCTCCACGAAGAGCTACGATTGGAGGCAGAACAGAGAATGCTTGGAAGGTTACTTTCCCTGTGGGAGGCTTTGACATCATCTCTCCTACTTTGTACATGGCATCGATGACATTTGGGTCGGTAGATGAGTTAGCATCAGCTGCACTAGCCTCTTTCATCGCTTGCACTGCTTCGTCGACCATATCTGGACTAATCTGTTCCATCTGTTTCTTTGCAACCTCTGCCGCAGCCTCAAGCTCTTCCTTGCTCATAGAGGACATCTTCACTTGCGCTTCCGTGCTCTGCTTCATGAGTTCTTCTGGGGTCATATTCGCCATCAGCTTTTGTGCAGTTGCCATCATCGTCGGATTATCCTTCATCATTTTCATGCTAATTAGCATCGTATCGGGGTCCATCCCCATGCCCTTAAGTTGGGCCTTCTGTACGGGATCCATGTTCTCCATCTCTGCAATCAAAGTAGCCATATCTTCACTTGTCATGTTTTTCATACGCTCGGCTGATTCGGCAAGTGTTTTTGGATCAGATGCTTCTGCCTCCATCATTCTTCTGATGTCTTCAGGCGATGGAGTCGTTGAGAAAAGTGTCCATTGTTTTTGTACAGCTCCCGCGTTATACTGCGCAATCCCAGAGGAAGAGGGGGCAAAAGCGGATGCCAGCGGCACGAACAGGATGGAGGATAGATAGGAGAACTTCATGGTGGATAAGTGTCAGATATTTATGAGATGGAATGAATGATCTAATAGGAATGCAATCAATGAGTTGGAACAAACCCCAAAAATCTTGTCAGCGGTTTTTTAGCGTGCGGCTGAAGGTGATTCAGCACGGAGAGGAAGGGAGCGTGGAGAGGAGGAGTGGTAGGATAGAGAGCGAGAGGGAGATACGTTGATTGAAGGAAGTTACTTCTGTTGAATGTGATGGTAGCATAGGAGAGCAAGTTCAAGTATATGAAATGCAGCCATACAGGTGTTAAAGTTAACGTTAGGACATGATACTCTTCAATCTCTCCATTCTTTGATTCTGCCTGATTAGAAAGATGTCATCGTCAATACCACCTTCCATACCCGCGTTAGATTCTTTCTCTCCTTCGAACTTCATTATTTCTATGTTTGTATCCACTCTCAAACTATTGCTCAGTCTCTCCAGCCTAAAGTGCAACTCGTTTCTCTCTCTTCTTGATCTCTTCAACTTTTCTTTTGATGATGAGAGCTTGTAGCCAAGAGCCTCATTAACTTTCAGTAGATCCTTGTAGTCTTTCTGCATGCCCTTCTTGGTCATTTTCATGGTATGCTCCAACTCAAAGCAGTAACGTTCTCTCTTGTGTAGTTCAGAGGAAAGCTGCTCATTCTTGCTATCCTTTTCTTGGATCAGTTCCTCTACGCAGTATCTTTTACTCTTTTCAGCAATCAGCTGCTGCTTGAGCAATAAAATTTCCTCGTTTAGTTCATCATTCTTTCTAGTCTCTTCGTCGAGCGCAAATGTTAAATCTGCCATAGCTTTCCGATGACGAGCCAAATCATTGTGCCTTTGTTCCTTCTGATACTCTATTGCGCTGTGTGCATCGTCAAGATCATTCATGTAATTTTGTGACATCTCCTGCTCTTTCCGCACAGCATGCTCTGCTTTCTTCTCCTTATTGTCCAGTCTAGACTCAAGCCGTTGCACCTTTTCATGAAGATCATCATTGCTCTGCTGTAGTTCTTCCATTACATTTTTTGCATTACGAAGTTTCTCTTTCGTGTCTTGAAGCTCGGCATCGACAAGACCTTTGCTTAGCACCAAGTCCTCAATTTCTCTCTTCTGCTTCACAATGGCTGGCAAGCCGTGGAGGTCAAACTTATCGTAGTCGCTTGCGTCATCTTTCTCACTTGACCCACCAAGTGAAAGGATTCTGTCTATCTTTGACTGAACATCTTCATCATCATCTGTATCATCGTCGCCCCTCTCTGATGGCTCTTCATTTGCAACGTCAAATTGAATCAAAGCATCAAAGGCGCCTTTGTAATTAGCTTCAAAAAGAGGATCACAAGTGTAGATCATGTTATCTATCATATCATCTACTTGTGGTGAGATCAAAGTATTGTCGACTGCTCCTTTTCCTTTAGAATTCATTTTGCTTGATTTTTTTGTTTTGGGTTTCTTTCGCTTCTTTTTCTTCTTGTCACTCGCTTCATTGGATAGGTTGTTCTCGCGCGCATCTGCTTTGTTCTCTTCTTCGATAGCACCACCGTCAACATCATCATCATCACGTGTTTCGCTTTGTGTGATGCGTATGACCAATGGGACGTCCTCGTCTGCTCCAGATTGTCTGTCATTTAGACCATCAGTCTTAGACACCAATTTAAGGTGAGTGTCTTCATTATCGTCATCAAAATGGGTCTCGACCTCGACACACTCATCGCCGACACTTGCACTGGTGACGGAGACCACATCAGTGACGGAAACCATAGCAGTTCGCTCTACATGTAGTTCGCTCTACATGTATCGAGAGGTTGAATAATCAAGGTGAAGTAATTGCAAGCTTCTATAAGTAAATGATATAAGTAGTACTTTACCTCACCATTTCTGTGACTGAAGATGAAGAGGTGCGCCTATAATCGACATAAAGCGCAGCGTTGCAGTGTAAGTGGAGGAGGATTGACCGTTAACAATTATTTCATAACGGTCGATTCAAAATGTACGTAGGAATAAGTAGTAATGGGAGCAAATTGCTCCTCCTCCCACATTTTTAGTTGTGCGAAAGAAGAGAGGTATACTTGGCAAAGAAGTTAGCATGCCGCTAAGTAAGTATTTCTGTTTCTGGCAGAAGGAGGTCTCACTCGCATGCCTTATTTATTTGTCCACGCAATCTAGTTGCATCTGCCATGCCACTCTCCATTTTTCTATGCAATGAAATCAAGGAAGATTCTTCTGCCTTAACATATCTTGTGTATGGACCGATTGCGTCTGACAAATGTCCATTTATGCTTTGCATCGCATCACTAAAGAGAGCGGCCAGCCCATTTTCTAACTTGGATGCAGTTGACATCCACTCTTTTTCGAATGATCGTGCAATATACCTACTTCCAAGAGGCAGCGATGTAGCTCCAGCCACGGTGAGAGTCGCACTGCAAAATAAGACACCTTGTGACATATCTAAAAAGCCTCCGAGCGTTAGTGCTGTGGAACACATGCCACTACTCATCAGTAATGATGAAAGCATTGATGCTCGACAGAGAGATGTATATACGTTGTCTGCACATTTCAAATCTGTAGGGAGGTGTTTGGTAGTCTTCTCAATGACGGGTATGATCGAGGCTTGAAGCTCATCTTCGAGGCGTTTGAATTTTGGTGTATCTATCTTGCCTATCATCTTGCTGTTGTTTCCTTTCAAGCCCGTACTTATCACACTTACGCGTTTACCAATATATTCGATTTGATCTTCACCTTGCTTCTTTGCGCCAGATATTATATCTTCGCTGCATTCCGATGTTATTGATTTCAGTTTATTTGTAAAAGATGAAGACTCTTCGCCTACTGATAAAGTCATGTTGGCATTTTCCCAAGCATGATCAAATGTATCTCGTCCCATCCCAACTCCTATTCTTAGCTGGTCGACGAGTGTTAGCTCATCCAAGACGCGCTGCACAACTTGTGCTCTAGTTGCCCATTCATCGTTAATCTTCAGCTGATAACGCTCCAAGATAGATTGCATATCCTTCTCCCATGCATCGGAGTCGCTCCTCAGAAGTTTCAAAGTTGCTACATCAATATCCAGATCCTCTTGTCTCCGTTCAATCTCGTGTTTGCAATCAAGTAAAATTCCTTCAGCAACTCCGAGTGGATTCGAGAGCTTGGTTTTGATTTTAGATGATGCAGTTAGTGTTGCTGAGAGGAACGTCTCTAGTCGACCAAAGTTGGACCTTGTCCACAAATTGTTGTTGTTGCTAGATTCATTCTCACTACCGACAAATCCCGGTCTATGAAGCTGTTTCCAACTTAATGCATCCCGCCCTGATACTGGTATAACTATGGGACTCGCGCCTAACAAATCACTCGCGTGCTCCTGGACATAATCCACCATTTTTTGTTTTGTTTCTTGTCCGTGATCATCTCCCTGTCGCCGTTCTAATATATCAATCTTGTTGATTACTAATACTACTCGTTTCCGATACGGCTTTATAGACGTTTGAAGTAATTGCCGTTCCGATTCTGAAAATGGCCGGTCCGCAGATGTGACGAACACTATCAGATCTGCGTCATGGAGTAATCTCAATGTTGATGAAGTGTGTTGTAGCGAGAGAATGGCATTCGTACCAGGCGTATCAATAATGCACAAATCTTTCAGTATAGGATAGTTGGAAGTTGGGAGAAGTCGGAGCTCTGTCTGTGCAACAACACCAGTGTCTAATTGTATTGTTTTAGTATCATTGTTTGAGTTGGAATCATCCTCTGATGCCATCAGCACAGTAATCTTGTCGGTTGTAGGCAACACACCAGATTCCAGCAGCTCCTTATTTCCACAAAGAGCATTGATAAGAGTAGATTTTCCCGAATTAAATTCTCCAGCAAAGACAACAGTGAACAAAGATGGAATGATATCATCTGACGTCTCATCAAGTTGCTTCTCTTTTCCCTCTTGTAGACATTTTGCAATATCAACCAGCAAGCTTTCTTCTCTTATTTTGACATTCCCCACTTCTTTGGCCAGTGATCGTGACATTGACGAGAGTTGATGCGCTTGCTTCAGCAATTCACGTTGCTCATCTGTGAAGAGTCGGGAGAGGCCCTGTTTCGAGCTGATACCATTATCACTCGATGATGTTGAGCCGTCAACAGAGGAGAAGCATCTGCGAAATGGGGATATTGTAGATGGCCACCTAGGTCGACGGCGACTGCTGATTGCTACGCTTCTTGTGAGCATCATTGTTGGATACACAAGTCGACAATAGCAAATAAAAGGCAAAGCGTCAATCACGCGACGAGCATAGAGCACGAGCAGAACGAGCTATAGAGGCAGGGGGCAAAGGGTCGGAGGAGGGCGGAGGGGAGATCTTTTCACCTGGGGAGCTGCAGAATAGGATTATATTATGTATCGCCCTTCAACAAAATAAATCAGAGTTGTGGTTTGCTGGAGCTTGCCGGCTTGGAGCTAGGAAGGAGGGGTGGCCTCGTACGTAGAACCATACTAATTCCGCTAAGTAACCAAGTTGTCAGCCACGAGACATCGGACAGTTACTCCTGTAACCATTTTTGCTAATAGTGTGGCAGCCACGAGACATCTGAGAGTTACACATGTAACGATTTGGCTGACAAGTTTCCCGAGCCACCACCACCGACCATCAAATAAAAATAATAGTGTCCATGAGAGAGAGATTCACCATGGAACATTAAATAGACAACATAGATCATCAACAATATGTCGTCAAACAAAATGAAGTATGATGAATGGGCTGACAAGCAGCGTAAAGAGAGAGGGGACACAGTGATCCAACCGCCGCGCAAGTGGTCTCTGCAAACCTTGGGGGGCCATGTACCCGCTGGATGAAGAAGTTGAATGCCAAAGAAAGGGAGCCGTGTATTTGTGATTCTGGTGAGAAAGATGCACTAGTTGTTAAGAGGATTGTTGATGCAATCAAGAGACGTCTTTCACCGGATGAGAAAATTGGAAGCAATAGGGGTGAGTCCTTTTCTCTTGCGATTGATGCGACAAAGGTTGCAACGGTCGTGGAAGTGAGCTATGGGTATGGTGCTATTTTGGGAGGGGAATATCCACAGCACATCATTCCTATCGTAGGGATGTCAAAAGATGATGTGAAAGCAATGTTGGATAGTGATAAAATTCCGAAAGCCACCGAAGTGAAGGTTTGTGTTCTGACGTTCCAGAATGCTCCCAAAGGAGTGGCGAAATCAGAAATTGTTGCTGCACGGCCGCAATCAAATAATGAATCGAATGAGTTTGTCAAGGCAATGGAGGTTGCGACAGCATCTGGTCTGAATTCCTTGGGCATTCCCTCTCGTCATTTTCTGAACTTTACTGTTGATGGCGTATCTTGTGAGAGCAGGCACGTGTGGCTTGCTATTTGTGAGTTCCTCTCCTGCAAACAAAACCACACTGGCGCCACAGATGCCAAGCATAACTGCAAGTCTTGGCGTCATCAAGTTACTGCTGGTGGCGATGTAGTTTGCGCTACAATGGGCAAGTTTACCATTGATGCTGGTCTTCTTAAACTGGGCAACGTCTCCATGGAGTTACTTCGACCGCCCGACTTTGCATCCGATCATCTTGTCCTGAAGCTTTACTCTGATGATAGCATTCGCAAGATCTTTATGGCTGAACCGCGGTTTGGATCAACATGTGATGGAGATAAAGTTGTATTGGCTATGACACTCTTCTTCCTTCGCCTGCATCTCCATGCACTTGACGGTGAAATTCCTGCGCTACATCGAGCTCAGTACTTGTGGTGTTCTATGATATGGCTTACAACAATTAATGGTGTATCTATGATCACGAAACGAAATGTTGTAGTAGAGGTTATCTCATTAATGTTTCTTGTGTTGAGAGATGATGTCCCCAAGCCGAGGTTCACCACAAGTGAAGCCGCTGAGCATATGTTCGGGCAACTTCGTCAAATGATTCGAGAGTTCACTGTGTTGGAATTTGCGCAGCTTGCTGAAAAATTAAACCGCCGCATGAAGCAAATGTACAAGCACCTCTTCCGACCATCCCGAGACCCACAGAAGGGATACCAAGCCACGTGGAAAAACTTCTTTGAGGCAACTCTAGCGCCCAGTGATGATACGATGATGAGGGGGACTGTTATTATTTCGGATGATGGTGATTATGTTGCGCAGCAGATGTGGGAAACTGTGTCGAAAATTATTACATTCTCATCCAAATACATGAGGAAGTTGTTTGATGTACTTGGTGTATTAAACAATGAAATATCACCCTTCTGTAGATCATTCTCTTCCCGTATTGATCTGAGAGATGAACTAATCCGCTACCTTCCCCGCACATTTACTTACGAAGATGTTCAGGGGAATGCTGACAATTCGGCTGGAGCGATGCAAGATGACGACAATGATGAAGGTAAGGATGATTTTGCTGAGCTGATAGAAGATCGCATTAAGCGCTTCGGTGAAGAAATGACGAAGGCTAATGACAGTGGGAAGAAGGGAAAGGATGATAATGATATTATTGTACTGGGGGGTGATGATGAATTGACAGCTGAGGATCAAACGCCCTTCACTTCTACAATCGCAGGTTCAAAGAGCCACGCAGAAAAGTTGATGTCGAGCTTCCGCAGTATGATTGTTTCCACTTCAATAGAAGAGTTGCAGGATTGTGTACTGACTGCAAGTGCAAGCCTTGCTTGCACAGAACATGTTATGGGTTCTACAAGCAAAGAAAGGAAAGTGAAATCATTGGTGCAGCGTTGGATAGCTTCTCCGCCCGAACGTATTAAATCAAATGAAGATGGTGAAGTAGTTGCTGAGGATATTCTCATCGAGAGGGATGTTGTTATTATTGCAAACGTGAAGATTGGAAATGGAGCAAACGCTACTACGGTGCAACGACCATTTCGTGTCATGGTGATTCATGATAAACATTACAACAAGTGGATGATAAGTCAATCGTCTAGTAAGAAGTGGGGGAAAGAAGCAAAGCCATACAAGGTAGACATTCGAATGCTCCGGAAGAATGAAGTTGGTGAGTATGAAGATGTCGAATTATATGATGCAGATTACAACAAGGAAGAGGTTGCAAAGCGTATTGGAGAGAATTTGATTCTCGATGTAGTTGGAAAGTTGCATGTAATTGGTTGAGTTCATTAATAATGGGGTTATTTCATGTTAGACTTTTCGTAGAGGTTCAGCCTCCCTACCCATGTAACCCGATGTTACAGATCCTAGTACAAGTTTACGTAGGAATTAAATTCCTACGTCATCAGCGAGGAAGCCAGCAGTTACACATGTAACGATTTCGCGGACAGGTTGAGGCCACCCCTCCTAGCTAGGAGCTGATGCATATGTTGGTAGATGTTGGTGTTGGATGTTATTGGTGTTGGATGTTGATGCATCAGTTGTGTTCTGTTGTGTTGATGGAGTTGTTGCGAGGCACTAGATCCTGAATACATCATACTCTCCTTATTTGCTACAAGATGGAGATGGAGACTCGATTACGAGAGTGCCTCGATCGTAGAGAACGAGAAGGGACGCTGCGGTCTTTGATGCCCATACCAACATCATCATCATCGTCAGCGGCATCACCAGTACCAGCATCTCCAATTATTGATTTCAGTAGCAACGACTATCTCGGATTTGCTCGCTGTCCAAATCAACACCATCGTGTCGAATCTGCGTACAAGGAGTTCATGTCAAACACTTTTTCACACGCCCAGGGTCCACTGCTGGGGGCAACTGGAAGTCGCTTGCTTTCTGGAGACTCCAATCTTGCTAGATCGCTGGAAGCAAATCTTGCTCACATTCACAACAGACCGGCCGCACTGCTATTCAATTCTGGATATGACGCCAATCTATCTGTCTTGTCGAGTCTGCCATATAGAGAAGGTGGAGAAGATGTAATAATCATGGATGAGCTAGTGCATAACAGTTTGGTGATGGGTGTTAGGATGGGGCGTTTGCAAAAGGAAAATGTATACACGTTCCAGCACAACAATGTTGAAGATTTACGACGAGTCTTACGAAATTTGATGACATTGAAGTCATCTGCAATAAAGCCATCAGTTTTGATTGTGATAGAGAGCGTGTACAGTATGGATGGAGATATTGCTCCAATGAAAGATATTCTCGATTTAGCCGAGCTTACTGGAGCAGCAGTTATAGTAGATGAGGCACATGGTTTGGGCGTCTATGGCCGTACAAATGCTGAAGATATGGTATTGGAAACATCACTGGACAAGACAAGTCATCGGGGTAACGTTGGTACTGGAGGAACTGGAGCCCTTGCTGCCCTGAATCTTGAGCAACACCCAGCGTTACTTTGTAGTGTCCATACCTTTGGCAAAGCTGCTGGTTGTCATGGTGCTGTTGTTGCTGGTTCGAACACAATGATATCATATCTCGTCAATTATGCACGTCCGTTTGTGTACTCAACAGCATTGCCTCCTCATTCCTTGGTATCTATACAACAATCTTACGAATCAATGATGTCAGCTGAAGGTGAGAGGAGACGCAATGTAGTGTTTCGCTTTGTGCGAGTATTCCGTGAGGAAATGAAAAGAGGTTTATCTTCTTTTGGAACAGGTTGCCAATTTGAACTACTGCCAAGTCCATCACCCATTCAGGCAGTCATTGTGCCTGGTAATGAAAGCTGCATATCAATTTGTAACGATTTGCGGTTGGTAGACAGGTTTGATGTGTACCCGATACGAAGTCCAACTGTGCCGAAAGGAAAAGAGAGGATTCGAATAATTCTACATGCACACAACAAAGAGGAGGAGGTTCATGCATTGGTCAAAGCATTGATGTCCTCGTTCAGAAGAGCCATGATATTCCCTGACTCGATGAGAAGTTATAGCATATCAAAGTTATAGCAGATCAAATTTTGCATAACAACATCGTTATTAGTTAATACCATAAGACGCAGCCGTAGCGACATGAAAGCGGCGTAATATCTTACTATCTGTTCCGCCAAGTGCGCTTGACTTCTTCTACATCGTCATCCTCAAAGTACTCAAATTCTGGAGATAACATCCCTTTGATGGCATAGGTCAAGCAGAGAACAGCTAAGAGAGCTGTGACAGCAGATAAAGGACCTGAGTGTATTCTTGTCGTTAAAAACTTGAAACTCAAACAAAGCTGTCGCTTCAGCAAACCAAGGTAGCCACCATATGTGATTGTATTTGCGTTTGTGTATGTCAACATACTAGATGCTACACAAAGTAAGCAGCACATTCCACTCAGCGATAGCTCCTTATATTTGCGTAGAGCATAACGCACTCTTAGTGCTTGCGCCACTGTAAAGCTTAACAATCCAGTGACAAAATGCAGACGAACAGTGGCATACTCGAATTCAAAGTTCTTGATAAGAAAGTCAATCATTGATTGATGTACATCTTTCGTTGCTCTCATGCTAAATAATCCTCCAACCATGTCCTTATCTCCAAGATCGATCTCGTGCGGTATAACACTTTGAGCTGTAGCTAATTGAGTTAATACTTGAGTCGCCACAAAGATGGTATGAACCTCTAGACAGAATGACAAAACCATCAACAATAAATACGTGTATCTCAACGTGCGCCATCGCTTGGACTTGTCAACACGATGCTCCTTGTCCCACTTGCGCATGGAGGAAGAAGGAGAGCTTTGCAATTGATACATTTCCTTCATGACGATACTCATCAACACGGCCGCTGGCACACGCAGATTGTTGAAGTAGCCGATAGCTGATTGGATGTATTTTGAGTCCAACGTCGTTTCCAATTCAAAGTTTGATTCGCCTCCACGGATCGACATGAGTACAGTTTGAAGTTGATTGCTCACATCATGGATCAGCCGATCGTTGTTCAGATTGACTGATGCTGATAACCTCCCTCTCATATTGCATTGGAATGAATATCAGTACTTCTGCTCTATTGGTGGCACTTGAATCACTTGAATGATGGCGCTAGTTGCTGGTTGATGCATCTATTGATACAATGAATATCAGTACTTCTGCTCTATTGGTGGCACTTGAATCTCTTGAATGAGATGAGATGCCATGTATGACGCGACGATTGATGTCTGATGTGTGATGGGAGTGGAGCAAAAACAAAGTAAGGGGGCTCACAGGTACCGTCTATACCTTAAAAAGTGTCCGGATTTTTCTGTTGTCCGGACTGTTTTTCAGGTGACTTGTAGGTGTCCGCAGCCTTTTTCGAGGAAGTGTCCGACCAGATTCGGACACTTTCAAATGCTTTGTGCGAAGCCAGCACGCACAACCCAGCACGGCGGGCCACCACACCATGTTGTGTTAAAATAAGCTCGAGAAATTTATGAACGCAAACCTGATCGCCATGGCAACCATTACCCTCCTCGCGACAAAGCGTACATTACAGTAGCGCCGAAGGCTTGCTCAAACCATGCTCTTACCAAGCTCTACCTGAAGAAGATTATCTTGCCCGCTGGTGGATATGACAAAGAGACAGGAGAATGCGAAAACAAGATTGGTGTGCTGTGGGATGACTTCAAGTCATATTCTACAGCTGAGGTGAAAGACTTTTGCCTATCACTTCCTTGTCTTTCTGTGGATATCTTACCAGGAGGACTAACCCCATGTGGACAGCCTCTTGACAAGGTGATCAACAAGGTCTTCAAAGGTTACTTCCGTGACTTGTACGATGCATACAGCCTCATTGCTCCCGTCACAGAAAAAGGGACGCCTGAAGCTCCATCACGACAGCAATTGGCAACATGGGTTGTTCAGGCCTGGGATAAGATTCCTGAAGAAATGGTTAGAAAGTCATGGACTGCATGTGGATACACTCCGGAAGAGGAGCTTTCCTTTTCGGATAAAGGGCAGGTTGTGCTTTGGACCGAAGATGAGGTACATAAAATGGTGAAGCAGTATTGTGGCCAGGAGGGGCTGGACCATCTTTTAGACGAGGAAAATGGGAATGAAGATGACTTTGTCGCGATTGAAGCAGCATTTGGCATCATTGATGAGGATGGGGACAATAGCGATGGAGAGATGGAGTAGAATAATTTTAAGTATTTGTTGTTACATGTTGCGCTCTAAGAAACCCTTGAAAGTGTCCGGATTCTAGAATGTGTCCGGGCATCCTTGCAGGGGGAGTGACAGTGTCCGGGCTGCAATAGTGTGGTCCTGTCCTACGGACACTTTTTAAGGTATAGACGGTACCATACCGCACAACACTCAATGCGACAAAAGTGAAGATTTTGGAGAAAGATTGTGTGCTTGTTGCTCACGTGTGGATGACATTTTCGGTACTCAAACTGTCCACGTAGGAATCCGTAGAAATACATTGCGTATATTTTTCAAAATACACCCCTGAGAGGAAAACCCCGAACATTTTCGTGATCCCCATGCTTTTGCGAGTTAGAATATGCTGGGGGTTTTCCTCTCAGGACTTTGTGTGACGAATAATTAATGTAGTTAAATGGACTATAGATTTGTATAGATTCACAACTTTAAGGTCTTTGTGTGTGGAATCAGGTCTGCTTTGTGGCAAAAAAGGTTTTTTTGTTCCCGCCATTTCTAATTTCATTTTCCTTCAGCATTTATCTGTCATTGCACATAGTAACCATGTCGTCATGCCGCACTACCGGCCCTTCGCCTAGCCGCAACAACGGCGGCGAAAGCATACGAGACTCAGGGAACGTTTCATCAACACCTAAGCTTCGGTCTAGGACGCAAATTGTAACCCCGGCAACTACCACAAATGAGCAAACGACGTCCTCAACGAAAGGCACAGGTGCACATCGACGCAGGTCGAAGAGGGGTTGCCAGTCATCTGAACGACTGACACCTCCTAAGTCATATTTTACTGACCGCCAAGGCAAAGTCACATGTTTGATGTTTGGTCTCGATCCCAGCAATGAGGCTCATAAGAGAGTGATTTGTGTTGGATGCATGAGATGTGTTGGCAACGCTATTGTGGTGCCGGATGTAGTAAGAAACAAAACAAATCATGAGCGTAATGGCAACCGAAAGTGTGAACAGCCTTGGCATATTGGCAATGAAGATCATAGAGAGGAACGGAAAGAAATTGTTCGTCGAGATTTCCTTGCATTATTCGACGTAGACGAGCCCGAAGTGTGTGCTGATGCAGACATCAACAACAAAAATAATTCGACTCAACCACCATCAAAACGCAGACGAGTACAAACAAAACAAAACGATGCAGTGATGGAAGATTCTTGGCAACTACCTCCGCCGCCTCCAATAATATTTGACGAGGGAGGTCATTTCACAAAAGACGCAATGGAAGTGATAAGAACACAATTATCATCATCCTACAAAAGCAATGATAATCCGCCTAATGAGGATGACATGAGAGTTGCCGGAATGCTGATGCTTTGGATATTTAAATACATCAACAACGACAGTAAAGTATCGCTAGCAAAACTTTCTTCGTTTCCAACCTATCGTCAATTCACAGTTGCAAAGGTTCCGACGACTTACGACACTGAGGTGACAGCTCGGCAGACACGAGAACGGACGAAGAAAGCAAGTGACTGGATTGATGCGCTGATGGAAGGCAACTTTGATACAGCGGATGTACTAGTCAGTTTGTTGGATAAGAACAGCAAGAAGAAGTTGCCATTGAAGTACATCATCAAGGAATGGAATGCAAACTATCGATTTGATGTAGACACGACACTTGCAGCTTTAAAATTTTCTGGCATAAATCCTACCCAAGCGGAAAAGCTGATGCAATTCACAGATGTTGAAACCCGTCAAGATGGATGTTTGTCAGGGATAAGATGGCTTGCACCAGTGAAACAAATTTACCAGAGAAAGAAAGAAATCGTAGCAAAATCATTCGTGTCAAGACGACACAAGAAAGTCTCCCTATCATCGTGGGTGACGAAGGACAAAAAGAAGCAAGCAGAACGGTTAATACAATGCTCTGTTGCATCGGTCAGGTTGGAGGAAGTAGTATTTACAAACTTAGTAGAGAACAGAAGATGTAAAAGATTTGTCAAGGCCTCGAAGAGGTACACAGAACCTGTGCAATGGGACGGAGAAACAGCATTGTACGTCACGATGATGATGCAGCCATAAAAGTGACAGAAAATGATACTATGATCAAAATTTGCAATCATCCTGGTTGTGGGAAAATGCGGCTTGCTATGGCATGGCGTATCCATCAATATGAGTGCCACGAAGTGGTTACCACCGATACCAACAGTGGTGAGGATATGAATGTTGATGGTTGATGCCAATTGGCAGGCTTAGTATATGTATAAATGTAATTGTGACTATGAGATGGTAGATTGTTGAATTAGTTGCATTTTAATTGGAGATATTCATCATGTAAGGCAGGTGGAAGAGAGACTCGTCATGGTTGTTAGCTAGAGAGATACCTTGGCTTGATGGAAAAAATGCTATCGCCAACATCGCTAAAATATCCAAAATGTAAGGCTGGTCGGGCCGTGCGCGCTTATGCTCGTTGGCGTTGGTTGTTGTCTTTTGTACAAAAGTAGATAAGTATGTCTGTTGCTGCGATTCATTGGTTCCCACACTTGGTTATTATTGTAGGTGCTATCAATCATACTTATTTTCAAATCCTTTCTACGATGGTATCGCCACCCGCAAGAAGTATCCTCTTGGCTTCTCCGCCAGGTCAATTCGATATAATTTTGGAAGATATCAAATCTATCGCACCAAAGCTGTTGTCAGAAGATTCAGATTTGTCCGCCCTCCGAGCCGAGTGGGCAGCCAACACTGGCCATGCAATTCTAGAAACTAGCGCTGCGAACGATGAATCTGATGGATGCATAAATGCTCTACGCAAGGCAATGGATGACTATGTGAATCTAAAATTTTCGTCTCCGGGGGTGCGTGCTGCTCACCAAGTCAAACAAGAAGAAGGTGGGGATGAGACAATAACAGTTCTATTATATGCGGAGAGAATTGATTTGAACAATCACAACGTTGGATCGTGGAAATCTTGTTACACAGTGAACACATCACTAGGGCATATAAGTGGGAGTGTTGCCATAAGTGCGCATACCTTTGAAAACGGGGGAAATGTCCAACTCCACTCAAATGTGAGCTTAGATGAAACTAACTCTGAGTGCATGCAATCTAAAGACAACGCTGAGAAACAATCGATATGGGCAAAATCAGTTGTGAAACAAATTCAGGTGTGGGAAGATTCAGAAGTAATGGAAAAGCTGACGGACATGTATGAACGTATGAACAACGAGTACTTGAAAAGTCTTCGGAGGGTCATGCCCATTACTCGTACAAAAATGGATTGGAATGTTATGGCTCATCGCATCAGAATTACTCTCGGGGAGGGTCATGAAAAGGATAAGTTCAAACATCAAATTTGATGACGCCATTCTCCTGCCCCCATTCGCATGGGATAATTTTAGGTAACAACACAAGTGAAAGTATTTTCATTTCGTAGTTTCAAAATACAGCTGTCAATGCGTAAATTGAATCTCTTTGGAAATCAATGTTAATCGCGGACGGCTGTAGGTACAATACTTATCTTGAGCTTAAATAAATCATCTTCATTTTTTAGTTCTGTTTGGAGTTTTTGGATTCTGTTTCCGATTTTCAGCATCGGCTGCGCTCAAGTGAAAGTGGATAAGAGTGGGCTGGGAGTTGAAGTTAGTGCTATCGGGATCGGGATAGCGGGCGCGCGGGCTGAACAACAGGCCAGAAGGGATTCGTTATTCACGGGAGATTTAGGGTGATTTTTGGCCTCTCGCGGGCCCCTCATGGGCATTGCCAACAAAGGGGATGAAAAGCGCCCCCTTCGCGATCTTCATCTGTACGACAAAATACTCAATCACAGAGAGAAGGTTTGCAAGTAAGAGGGGACAGAAAGACATTATTGCTACTGATCAAGATGACCGTAAGTAATGTCCCTGCCCGGATCCGATGGTGACAAATCAGCCTCCAGCATTACCACCTTACTGACAACTATCTTACTTCTTACTTCTTCTTCACTCTGTGCGGTTGACTAGCAACACCACAAAATAATACAACAATGAAAAGTCTCAATATTGAGCAAGAGCGGCGGAAAAATCCGTACGGCCCCGGCCGCCTCTCTCATGATTCAAGCAGTTCAATCAAGATGTACTTTGTGGTCTGCCTTGCCTTGTTCACAATGATGGGGATCATTAAGATGGCAATGCCTGTTGATGACAGAAATGATGAGTGGGCAAAGATAGGAGATGCATCTGGAGGGTGGGGCACGGAACACAATCATCCTGTGAATGATAATCTTGGCAGCGGCAACAGTGCCAATCCCAATTCCCCGCCGAAGGAATATTCTCCACCAGCTCAAACATATTATCCCTTGAATAGTAACTCGAATAGCAAAATTGACACTGAACTCCGTAGCGACGATCTGATTACTGCACTCGCTCCAATTATTGCGCTCCCTGCTCAGCCTCGTTCTGAGTACAAGATGTATCAAGAAGCTGCCAACTTTGTGCCAGAAGATCTTCTCTATGATACAAACACGCCACATGGCAAGGCTTTCGACTTCATTCTAAACCGAGATAAACGGAAATTAAGTGGTGATGATAAACACTTATTTCAGAGATATGTGTTGACGCTGATTTTCTATGCCATGGGGGGTACTGATGCGAATGATCCAAAAGAATATCACAAATCTTCGTCTGTAAGAGGTGGATGGGATTCAGACTCGGTTCACTTTTTGACGGGGTTGCATGAGTGTCACTGGGTGAAAAAGAGTTTGGAGGATCATTTTTGGGGGATTCTGTCAATTGAGAGTGAGAGTGATCAAAGAGTTGGCGTAACAAAGTGCAATGAGGATATGGAGATAACAGAGTTGCGTTTATCTGATCTTAACCTCGTTGGTTTCCTCCCTGAAGAAATTAAATGGTTGAATACCTTGGAATCTCTAGACATGCAAAACAATCATTTGGCAGGGCCTGTACCAAGCGGACTGGGTGATCTTGATGAGCTGAGATACCTGTCGCTTGATGGGAATAATTTCAGTGGATCGATACCGGACGTCTTTACAGCCTTGACGTATCTCGAGCGAGTTTACCTCAATTTCAATGAATTCAATGGGGGCATGCCATCATCTCTATGCTTCTTGCGAGAGGAAGGTGTGCTTGAAGATTTGTGGTCGGATTGCGGCGGATATCCCATAACGTGCACATGTTGCACAGTTTGTTGCGATATGGTTGCAGAATGCGATGAAATGGCTAGTCAAATGGGGAATAATGATGATTAGATGATGTGATAGGCTATTCATTTTCCTAACTTTATACATAACATAGCTTACTTGCCATTTCAGTCTTCTCGACGTGTTAATTGTTACGATGCAGTGATCAGTGATGAGGCAATTTTCAGGGCGTTATTTGCCTCAACTATCGCTCGTCTAGCTTGTTCCAAGTTGCTATCGCCCTCATTTACGTTCGCTTCTCCCTTTGCAAAGTTATTGACAGAATCAAAATCGGCTGTCCCTGCTGTATAAGAAAGAGAGTTTGCCTTGGCCATCTCTTGTGAAAACGTTTCTACAGCTGAAAAGTATTCTTCTAAGTTGTCAGGGTCAACTTGCTCCACTAAACTTTTCTTGAGTAATCTCTTCTCCAAGTTCACCAGCGGACCCTTACCTGTGACTCCGATGTAATCTCTCACAACTCGATTTGTTCGTTTGCAGCTTACTACAGAAGTTGATTTGTCGAATAGAGCGAAGTCGGATGCCTTCTCTAACAACTTTTCTTTATTCTTCGTCTCTAAAAGCTCTCGCGGCACGTCGGCATATGTGCAATCGACTGTCGCCCGTTCCCAATTCTCAATCAAAGAGGAAAGTGCATCTGTAGCATCTGTTAGCATTGAAATGTCTGACACTGACGATGGAGCTTCCTTGGCATGTGCCACATTGTTTGGCAATGAAATGAAAGCTGCCCCTATATGTGATAATGCCACACGTCTTGACAAATTTTTCCGGCTTTGTGGTACAGAATAGCAATCAGCGTGCTCGCATAGTAAGCTAGCGGCTATTAAGATCAGCAGTGGGAACCAATCGAAGGAGGCCATCGTACCAAAAATATTATTGCCATTGAGCAAAGGCAAAGCAGAGACCAGCCAAGTGTTACAATAAGTAGGTTCAGGTGTTACAATCACCGTCCGTCAATCACGTCACGACAAACCTTCTCACATTAAGATGTCTATCTTTTTTGTGGCGCCTTTCACCTTTCACCACCGACCACCGCCCGCCGCCCATCCGCCACCCGCCATGCTAGCATCCATCAACCTATCACTTGCATGCAACTTGCAACTCTAGCTACTGCACACTACACTTGCAACTCAACTTCTTCACCTCCTTATCGTCAACACTGACCATTATTATCATTCATCATAGCTGTCAGTTCTCTCTATTGAGAGTTATTCAGTATGGTTCAGTCGTCTCCGCTTCCGCCATTATCTACTCTACCAAGCTCCACATATCCGCCCTCTGCCTACCCGTCACCATCATATTTTGAGTCTTCCTCCTTGATCTATCCTGCTCTTCTGATTCCTGCACGCCGGACCAATGAAATTCAAACCACACTGAAGGAACTGGTATTCAAGGAGGCAAAGAGAAAAAGAGTCTATGCACTTGAGGAGGGCTTGGATTATGCAGTAGAGGAAGTAGCAGATGGTTATGATCCGAAAAAGGAAAGAAAGTTAGTTCTGTCTCGCCTTGGTCCAGCAGACACATTTAGCGGAGAAGACGAGGTGGAAGCAGCACAACATGACAAAGTTTTTCAAGATCCAATTATAAAAACAATCATTACATCGTCAGCACAGGAGGATAGCTCTGGCAGTACATCGCCAAAAGGCAAGCCCGAGATTAGACCATCGTATATTCGTTTATCAGCATCTCCATACTCTCTACTCTCCGTCGATCAAGTACTTCGCCGGATCATGCCCTGTCAGAGTGATGATTCAGGTGGAGCCAGTAACGAGAACGGCAATCCTTTGATAGAAGAGATACCCTCGAGTTTTGAAGTTGCAGGTCATGTTGCACACGTGAATCTGCGTGAAGAATCGCTGCCATACAAATATCTTATTGGGAAAGCGATTCTAGACAAGAACAAACCAAAAATCCGTGTTGTAGTAAATAAGATTGGCAATATTGAGAATGAATTCCGAACATTCCCGATGGAGATATTAGCGGGCGAATCATTAGATGTTGGTCTAGTTGAAGAAATGTGTGCGGTAAAAGAAGTATCAAACCCGAACAAGATACAAATCAAAGTTGGAGCGGATCATCAATCTCTAATGCAAGTGGAGCTGAAAGAGCATGGATGTCGATTCAAATTGGATTTTGCAAAAGTTTATTGGAATTCTCGATTATCTGGAGAGCATGAGTACTTGGTGAAGCAGATTGTTGCAAGCGCCCATGAAGAACTGAAGGAGTCGAAGGAGAGACAGTGCATCGTCGCAGATGTAATGGGTGGTGTTGGCCCTTTTGCTGTTCCTCTTACGTCGGCGAATGCATCTCACTATCACAAAACTCCTATTCTGTGCCATGCGAATGACTTGAATCCAGTCAGCTATCACTATCTTGAAGCTAATGCCAAGTTGAATCGGTGCTTTTCTGACCGATTGGTCAAACATAACTTGGATGGCAGAGCGTTCATTCACAAGATGAACGATGAAGGTGTAGGCGCATCTCATTTTATCATGAACTTGCCAGCAGCAGCGCCGGAATTTCTGGATGCGTTTAGAGGTTGGAATTTTGGAAGTGCAACGTCAAAGAAGATCCCTACAATTCACGTCCATTGCTTCGGAGAAAAGGCTCGTGGTCCCGAAGAGACATCTCGTGTACACACCAAAGTCTTGCAGCGGTGTGAGAGAGCATTAGGCTGTCCGGAATCTTTGTCTGGGCCAGAAGGAAGAGAAAGGAACAAGGCTCAAGTGAGAATCGTCAGAGATGTTGGCCCGCGAAAGAACATGTTTTGCGTGAGCTTTCTACTGCCAGAAGAAGTGCAGCAAGTTGAAAAGCTAGTGTTGGGTGGTAACAATAAGAGAGAAAGAGATGAAGATGTTGAAGTAGAAGAATCCCTTCCTTTCTCAAAAAAAGGCAAGGAATCATAACAGATACTGTTTTTACTGAATTAAACTATATAACTTTTGCACCATTAACGCGTTCTTTATCCTGCAAATGTAGCTCGTTTCCATCCGACGTTTTCTCGCGGCACATCGAAGAAGTTGATGTAGATGCGATCTTCAGCAACACCATATGCCGACAGAGCATCAGTGACGCCTGCCTGGACCTTGCCATTGTTTTCCAAGTTAATAGACCCAAGCGAGTATAGACAGCCGAGAGCAAGGGGGGCATCGCTCCCTCCAAATAGCATGGACACATTGTCTGTGATGGAAATGGCTGGAGTATATTTGTTCATTAGATTATGTTGCAAGTATGCGTGTGTATGTATTAGAAAGAGAAAAACGTATTTCACAACTTACCAACGTATGACTCTGGCTTGCCCAAAGAATTTGAAACGAGAGCACTCAATTCCTTCATGACATCCGATTTCTTATCTCCCAAATCAACATTTGTTTGTAGGATCAATGAGGGATCACCAGGTAAGTCACAATGTGGGTGACGGGCTGTGGGAACACTGCTCATCGTGAAGGCAGACACAAAGGAGAGAGGTGATGACAGTAGTGCAAGAAGTAATTGAAGGAGGAGGAGAAGTTTGCTCGTCATGTTGAGATCAATACACTGAAGAGATGGGAAGGCGGAAGGCTTTGGGATTTTGATGGAAATGATTCGAAGGAGTGTGATGTGAAAGATACTGCAGGGGAGAAGAAAGAAGGAAGAAGAGAGGCGTAGAGGTAGAGAGAAACCTAAGTAGGAAAATGCAGGGAAAATGCTTCGTAGTAGGTACATACTTCAATAGAGTGTAGGCAGGAGCTTCTCACTCTCGGGACTATTTACTTCAGAAGGCTGCCTTTGCGGTTTCCAGACAAACAAATTATTACACTTAACACATTTAACATTATAGCATGAGCGTTCTATTGATATCAACCACATGAGAAGTGTTGTTTTCTTTATTTGGTTCTTTCTCCTTCTTAGGCTCTTCCTTATTGACGCTGCTGATGAAAGAAAAGTCGTCAGCGTTTCTATCCACATCAGAAGCTTGAATAGACAGCTCAACTTCTTGAACTGCCTTTCCTAATGCTTTGACTTCTTCCATTGCTACAGATTCCTCGTCTGTTGTATTAAAAAAAGTGAATGTTAGAATCCTCAAAACTGTAAGCAGGGAAAAGATCAAACCATTCAGAATACTTACGTTTTGCCCAGAGACTAACGATACCAATGACACGTTCCGTCGCGACATCCTGCGCTCTTCCCAAACGACGGTTGGCGAGTTTGTGCAAGTCTGTTTTAAGGGCCTTGCTTGCGAGGTGATTTTCTTTGGCTTTTATAACCGTGGTGTGTGACACTTGAGGTAAGCCATCCAACTTCATCCTGAGCTCGTCTACAAGATTCGGAATTTTCTTCTTCATCGCTACATTTATGGCAGTCGATATATCAGTTCGTTTTTCCCAGGCTAGAGTTGAAAGACAAGGTGCAGTTGTTTCGTTAGGGTGGGTCCTCCGGTCAATAAAAAAAGGAAGCAAGTTCTAAGCAAATCAAACTTACCGGATAATGACTTCGCCCTAACTACACTGTAGTGCTTTTCGAGCTGTATACCGACAATGTGCATGTAGACAAAACATTCAATTCCTTCCAGTCGGCGCTCGTACTCGGTCAACAATTTACTGATTCGAGAGATAAGTATACCTGCTTGACTGTCACGTTTCTTCAGGTAGAATTTTGTAGCTTCTCCGCAGCGACGACGTTGTGGTAACTAGCACGGAAAAATGTTGTAGGTGAGGAAACGATTGTAACAATAAATGAAGAGATTTTGCTCTCGTAGACTTACTGGGTTTTCTTTGCTGTCTTTTACTCCAAGCCAACCTCCACGATCTTGAGTATCAACACCAGCATTGGCCAAAACCCGCACATTACGTATATCTTTCGATACTTTTCCACTGAAAAATGTCGACATGGCTGCCCAGAACTCACGTCTTGATTTACTGATTCGCATGTGATTATCTGAGTCCCATAGAGCTGTAAGAGCATCCACTGCTTCATGGCACCTTTCCACACTTTCTCGCAACGATATTGCGTATTTTCGAACGTGCCGAAGCTCACGAGAAGTCTCGTCGATGGTTACTTCTGCATCTTCCACTCCAGCTGCCAGCAATATTGTTTGTGCGGTATTCGCATCCCATCTGCCCACTTGATCAATTGCCACGTTCAACGCAGCTTGATTTGTTTCTGAAAACGAGCTGCTCTCATTTGAGGATTCATTGTGTGACAAAGAAAAGTTCTTTTTGCCCAGATCAAGAATGCGCTTAACCAAGTCGATCTCAGCTGCGTTGTCTCTAGTTTCATCTTCGGCATACCTTCGTTCTTTCATAGCTGTAGCTGTATCTGCGTCGATACTTAATGCTTGCCTGAGAGCCACCGCTGTAGCGTGAACATTTGCAGCTTGCTTGGCTTCAGTTTTGAAGTACCACCATGCCATGCGAGCTCTTCGCAATGCACTTTCTCGGCATAATGATGTGGTGGAATGCTTCAGCATTTTTTCGTTGCTTAAAGCTCGAATTTGAATAGCCTTTGATTGCGTCGTATTTAAAGACCCGATTGTCTGCACTTCGTCTTCCATTGTATGGCGAGATGTTGTGTCATTTGATTGATGATATGTTTTCATGATGAAAGCCTTCAATTGATCAAGAGACGACGCATTTGTTTGCCTATTTTTGTTCGAGTGCGCTTCGTCAAGTTCATCCAGTTGCCTCATTGCATCAACGTATTCCTTAAACGATGGAACTACTGAATTGAGATCAGTGTAGTATGCTCTCGACATTGATCCTAGTAATGTCAAACCTGGATTGGCACGATCAACCTTCCCTTGAGCAAGACCAAGTAGCACTTCATTGACGGCACTTTTCCTCAGTTTTCGGAAAGGTTGTTTTTTCTTGTTGCTTTTGATTTGGTCCCCAATATGCGCGGTTTCTATATCCTTTTCAACTGAGAACAAACCAGATAGAGATGTGGCGAGGTTTCGCCAACATTTCCCAACATATTCCTCGTGTTTGACAAGAGATTGTATCTTTGTAATCCCGTCAGATGAGGCTTTGATGGATGCTGCAATGAAATCTCTTTCAGCTTCCAATAATTCTGAGTTCTCTGCACTGTTCGGAGTTGATGTTAGAAGCCATGCATCGTCAAAATCCGATTCAGACAGAATTGAGTCGCAATGAAAGCCAGGGACTCCTGTCGCTCCAGAGGAATATACTTTTTTGCCTCCTCTTTTTGATGACTTCTTTCTGTGGTCAATAATTCCAGTGCAAGCATCAAAGACTGCAAAAGGGGTTTTGATCACATCACCAATGGAAAGCATTGAGTCATTATAGCAGCCATCGCCCACATTACTTCCGATGAACGAGAACAAATCGAAGCCGCCGAGGCTAGATGCTCGTTTCTGATTCGTCCCCATTCGGTCGGGTGATACATCATTCAATGACTCTGCGTGGCGGAATAGAAATGTCTCCAATGCTTCTGACTGAAGTACATCTACACCGTATCGTAGAGCTACTTCACCATCGCCTCTTATACCATTTATTACATCGCTCAACCAGGTCGCAAGCATGTCATTATTCACAGTTTCATTTTGGTCCAAAATTTTGCCAAGGTATTTGATTGATTGAGATGTAGCTTTGGTTGCATCCCAACTCATTCCAGGTGGACTATCCACCGGCATCCTACTGTCCAGGATGTCTTCCCCTATAGATGCATCTGCCATTGATGCAAAGTATATTGTCAGACTGAGCAGAGGAGCTATTAATCCACCGTGGTATTCAGCACGAAGAGCCCTCTCAAGCCAAACAAAGTCTTGTAACGACCGCGTGGCTGTAACCTCCCCATTAAACGTTGAGTTTGAACTGAATGCATCATGTTGTGACACTCTATCATTCTGTTCCAGTATGATTTCGTATTTGTACCTCCCTTCCTCATCGTCCCAGTTTGGTTCGCCCACTCGAACAGACCATTGTTCAATAGATGTCGCGGGGATTTTATTCCGTCCAACCTCACGTGAGAGTGCCTCCTTCACTATTTTATCGGATTGGAGATTGGGTACTGGAAAATCCTTGGCAGTCTTTAGTAAACTATCAGATGAGGTTGCTGGTATGTTCTCGAGAGAGTTGATGTATACATCTGAGCCCATTGCACTCGAGGCGGTCGATTCGCTCATAGTCCGCGATAGTGACTGCTTTACAGTTGAAATGTTGTTACTACTGCCTTTTTGTTCGTTTGATATTGAGATTTCAGTGGATTGAGGTGAAGTTGTGGTATTACCGGTGCCTGCGCCTGCCATGCCAGATGGTGGTTGCTGCTGATTATTGTCACCTGCCATGTTGTATGTTGAGGATTTCTTCTCTTCCATAGAGAAATGTGCTGGAACAGAAATAATCATTGATTCCTCCATGGGATTACTGGTACTTTTTGACTGCAAAGCATTGCTATTATTCGCTGAAGAAGAAGATGTCGCAGCAATATTCAAAGATTGATTATCCTTGCTTCTGGATTTTTTCTTTCGACTGAATCGCCCCCCTCTTTTGGGCTCATCGTCAGAAGCGTCGGAAGGGGCAGCTGATACATAGTCTATCGCATTGGGATCTGTGAGACACACTGTGTCCTCAGTGTTGCCCGCCCTGCCTTTGTCTTTTCTCCGGCGAAACATGACTAATAACTACTTTGTCTTCTGTAAAGCTTGCCCTCTTTTATTGGTCACTGCAGTTATCAGCACAGAAACTTCTTACTGCCGCCAACGTGTGCTGAATAGCTGCACCGACCACTGTTGATATGGCCCGACGCTGCTGGCTGCCAGCTGAACATGCCACATGCCACTACAACACAACAACATCATGAGCTCGTCGATCTCAAGAGCTTCTCTTCCTGCGCTTTCTCGTTGATGGCTTCTTTCTCCAAATTCAAATGTCGTTAAAGGGGGCATTCGTCTGCCCTCTGTTTTCCTTTTCTCTTTCACTTAGATTAAGAGTAGGTAAGAAGACGATAAAGAGGGCAGAGCAATGAAATAAAGGGAGAAGCCCCTCTATGTACCCCTCAAAGAGTGCCAAGAGAAAAAAATGCACTGGCTCAAAAATGACGGCGGGCGCGGCTCATGTACTTATGATCGATGACGGTGCTGTGCTGTGCAGTTCTTGTGTCTCTACAATATCTTAGAATCTTAGTGAACCAAACCAAAAACCACAAATCATCATGGCATCCGCAAACCACTGCTGCATCAGTTTCACAAGGGGCAAGCAACGCAGGATCATCCAGCAAAAATGTCGCCTTGTTCAGAGTGGAGGCACCACCAAATTTACAGCTTTGGAATTGGAGGATGTCGTTCGCTCACAGCTGGCAGCACATTCCACAGATATGAGTTTAGAAGACGACAATAATGACCCCCTTCAGTTTTATGATAGTGACGACGCCTACTTGCTCAGATGCCGTCCTATCACTCGGAAAAATGACGATGATGATGATGATGATGATGATGAGAAACGAACCATCTTTGGTGTTAGGGAAGCTGCAATGACAGCTGCTGCATATTACGCATCATCAACGTTGGATCAAAATAATAGCATACCCCCAGTAAATGTATCTTGGTTTGAACCAAAAGTTGTTAACGATGAAATAAATCAATATTCTTGTTGCTGTGAACATCCAAGAGGATCTTGGAAGCGGCAATGCAGCGAAGAACTAGATAGAAATGACCTGCATCGTCAAGATAGATCTTCTGTTCAATGTGAGGGCAATGTGAGAATCATCGACTTGACAAAACTTCAAGATATGCGGAAGGATGATGAAGCTAAGTATCGTCCATCCTTTAATTCCTCCGAAAAGATATTTCATCTACTGCGCTCTGCTCTTAATTGCAAAACAGATGATCAAGCAGATGAACTGCATTGCGCATCTCCTTGGAAGACAAGCTATCGTGAAGGCGTAAAGAGAAATAATAGTCATGCGGAAGATGACAATCCTCAGATAGCATCCAGTGAAGATCAAGTTGTTGCATTGCTGATAAAGTCTCCAATTGGGTGCGGCAATACTTCCTTATGTGATGAAATTGAAACACAAGAGTACAAAAATTTGCTCAACTTTCGCGTGGGGGATGCAGCTCCTAGTTACTATCTGTACTCAATAATTCAATTGGACACGAGGGAGAAATTCTATGAAGCACTTCAGCAGAAAAACAACTATGAAGTAAATGATGTGTCCAATTGCTCAAGTTCTGGTGCTGTATCACTTTTTGTGTATCGACGGCTGCCGCCCAGAGATATGCTCAACAGTGCTGTTGATGAATCGATCAAGTATCCAGGTTGTTTGATTGAGACATTCTTGGATCAGCCAGAAGAGTCTGATGATGACGATGTGGATTTACCAATAGAACCAATGCTGAGTCAGCGTATTGTATCTCCTCCGTACTTGAATCACGATGAAGAGTTCCCTGGACTACTTGATCCGCTATTGCAGAGAATTGATGATATTCGTAGAGAAGCAAAACTCATCCCACTGTGGACAGCCTGGCCTGAGAAGAACCACTACTCCAGTGGCGAAGAAGGTACAGGTGCATCATGGACTGTTTTCCCCCTTTGTTACACTTTTCCGGCAAATGATGTTACTCGACGAAAGTTCATTGACAAAACTTGTGCCTTCGTACCAGACACGATTGCGTTGCTTCAAGGTATAGGGTTGCCATTGCGGACAGCACTGTTTTCGAGACTGGATCCGAACACAAAGCTGGGTACTCATACGGGGTGGTCTGATCTTGCTAATCATGTAATACGCGTCCATATTCCCCTCGTTGTACCCGGGGGAGATGTATGTGGGACTTGGGTTGATGGGTGCGTTGAAACACAAGATGTTGGGCGCATCGTATGCTTTGATGATTCTAAAGTTCACAGAGCATATAATTACAGCGAAACAGAAGAGCGAGTTGTACTAATTATTGACTTGGAAAGACCATCGAACTTGCCTCAGGGAACTGCAAAAGGTGGGCATACCGATGAGTTGGATGCTTTCATACAGGAGTTAACTAATTAAGATTCAAAAGAAACAGTTATTAACAATATTTATCACTGACCATAGCACCAACCACACAGTTGTGTGTTTCTATACAAAGAACCAAATTAATGACAACAAATACAAGTATACAAAAAAAAGAGCAAAAAACATCAAAACATAAGAAGAAGCATTGGCATAATGAAAGCACGCTATCCATATGAGCAGTGAAAATGTGCTTGTATAGTATCGCCGCCGACTATAATGGGCCCCTAGAAGCGGCTAATGTGCGTATTGAAGACGAAAGATACGATTTGGTTGGATGGTGCTGTCTGCTAGCCCACACTAGAACTCTCAATTCAGCTGCGAGGTTGTAGTATCGCTTATACGCAGTCGAAACGTCTGAATAGTGCTAATGTGCTTTTACACTATCGCCGCTGACTATAATGAGCCTCTAGAAGCGGCCCATGCCCATACTGACGGCGAAAGATACGATTTGAGTGGAATGTAGTTCTGCCGGCTGGCCCACACTGGACCTCACACATCAGCAATGAGACTGTAGCATCGCTTCTACGGACGCTAGTCGTCTGAGCAGTACATATGAGCATGGTTAGTATCGCCGCCGACTATAATGGGCCCCTAGAAGCGGCTCATGCCCATACTGACGGTGATAGATACGATTTGAGTGGAATGCGGTGCTGCCGGCCAGCACACACTGGACCTCACACATCAGCTACGAAGTTCTTGGCATCGCTTCTACGGACGCTAGTCGTCTGAGCAGTACATATGAGCATGGTTAGTATCGCCGCCGACTATAATGGGCCCCTAGAAGCGGCTCATGCCCATACTGACGGTGATAGATACGATTTGAGTGGAATGTGGTTCTGCCGGCCAGCACACACTGGACCCTTCAGTTTTGCTTTGAGACTGTAGCATCGCTTCTACGGGCGCTAGTCATCTGAGCAGTACATTTGAGCATGGTTGGCATCGCCGCCGACTATAATGGGCCCCTAGAAGCGGCTCATGCCCATACTGACGGTGATAGATACGATTTGAGTTGAATGCGGTGCTGCCGGCCAGCCCACACTGGACCTCTCACATCAGCTACGAGGTTGAAGCATCGCTTCTACGGACGCTAGTCGTCTGAGCAGTACATATGAGCATGGTTAGTATCGCCGCCGACTATAATGGGCCCCTAGAAGCGGCTCATGCCCATACTGACGGCGATAGATACGATTTGAGTTGAATGTGGTTCTGCCGGCCAGCCCACACTGGACCTCTCACATCAGCTACGAGGTTGTAGCATTGCTTCTACGGACGCTAGTCATCTGAGCAGTACATTTGAGCATGGTTGGCATCGCCGCCGACTATAATGGGCCCCTAGAAGCGGCTCATGCCCATACTGACGGTGATAGATACGATTTGAGTTGAATGTGGTGCTGCCGGCCAGCACACACTGGACCTCACACATCAGATACGAGGTTGTAGCATCGCTTCTACGGACGCTAGTCGTCTGAGCAGTACATATGAGCATGGTTAGTATCGCCGCCGACTATAATGGGCCCCTAGAAGCGGCTCATGCCCATACTGACGGCGAAAGATATGATTTGAGTGGAATGTGGTTCTGCCGGCCAGCACACACTGGACCCTTCAGTTTTGCTATGAGACTGTAGCATCGCTTCTACGGGCGCTAGTCGTCTGAGCAGTACATATGAGCATGGTTAGTATCGCCGCCGACTATAATGGGCCCCTAGAAGCGGCTCATGCCCATACTGACGGTGATAGATACGATTTGAGTTGAATGCGGTGCTGTCGGCCAGCACACACTGGACCTCTCACATCAGCTACGAAGTTCATGGCATCGCTTCTACGGACGCTAGTCGTCTGAGCAGTACATACATATGAGCATGGTTAGTATCGCAGCCGACTATAATGGGCCCCTAGAAGCGGCTCATGCCCATACTGACGGTGATAGATACGATTTGAGTTGAATGTGGTTCTGCCGGCCAGCACACACTGGACCTCACACATCAGATACGAGGTTGTAGCATCGCTTCTACGGGCGCTAGTCGTCTGAGCAGTACATATGAGCATGGTTAGTATCGCCGCCGACTATAATGGGCCCCTAGAAGCGGCTCATGCCCATACTGACGGTGATAGATACGATTTGAGTTGAATGTGGTTCTGCCGGCCAGCACACACTGGACCTCACACATCAGCTACGAAGTTCATGGCATCGCTTCTACGGACGCTAGTCGTCTAAGCAGTACATTTGAGCATGGTTAGTATCGCCGCCGACTATAATGGGCCCCTAGAAGCGGCTCATGCCCATACTGACGGTGATAGATACGATTTGAGTTGAATGTGGTTCTGCCGGCCAGCACACACTGGACCTCACACATCAGATACGAGGTTGTAGCATCGCTTCTACGGACGCTAGTCGTCTGAGCAGTACATATGAGCATGGTTAGTATCGCCGCCGACTATAATGGGCCCCTAGAAGCGGCTCATGCCCATACTGACGGTGATAGATACGATTTGAGTTAAATGCGGTGCTGCCGGCCAGCCCACACTGGACCTCTCACATCAGCTACGAGGTTGAAGCATCGCTTCTACGAACGCTAGTCGTCTGAGCAGTACATATGAGCATGGTTAGTATCGCCGCCGACTATAATGGGCCCCTAGAAGCGGCTCATGCCCATACTGACGGCGATAGATACGATTTGAGTTGAATGTGGTTCTGCCGGCCAGCCCACACTGGACCTCTCACATCAGCTACGAGGTTGTAGCATTGCTTCTACGGACGCTAGTCATCTGAGCAGTACATTTGAGCATGGTTGGCATCGCCGCCCAATAAAATGGGCCCCTAGAAGCGGCTCATGCCCATACTGACGGTGATAGATACGATTTGAGTTGAATGTGGTGCTGCCGTCCAGCACACACTGGACCTCACACATCAGATACGAGGTTGTAGCATCGCTTCTACGGACGCTAGTCGTCTGAGCAGTACATATGAGCATGGTTAGTATCGCCGCCGACTATAATGGGCCCCTAGAAGCGGCTCATGCCCATACTGACGGCGAAAGATATGATTTGAGTGGAATGTGGTTCTGCCGGCCAGCACACACTGGACCCTTCAGTTTTGCTATGAGACTGTAGCATCGCTTCTACGGGCGCTAGTCGTCTGAGCAGTACATATGAGCATGGTTAGTATCGCCGCCGACTATAATGGGCCCCTAGAAGCGGCTCATGCCCATACTGACGGTGATAGATACGATTTGAGTTGAATGCGGTGCTGCCGGCCAGCACACACTGGACCTCTCACATCAGCTACGAAGTTCATGGCATCGCTTCTACGGACGCTAGTCGTCTGAGCAGTACATACATATGAGCATGGTTAGTATCGCCGCCGACTATAATGGGCCCCTAGAAGCGGCTCATGCCCATACTGACGGTGATAGATACGATTTGAGTTGAATGTGGTTCTGCCGGCCAGCACACACTGGACCTCACACATCAGATACGATGTTGTAGCATCGCTTCTACGGACGCTAGTCGTCTGAGCAGTACATATGAGCATGGTTAGTATCGCCGCCGACTATAATGGGCCCCTAGAAGCGGCTCATGCCCATACTGACGGTGATAGATACGATTTGAGTTGAATGTGGTTCTGCCGGCCAGCACACACTGGACCTCACACATCAGCTACGAAGTTCATGGCATCGCTTCTACGGACGCTAGTAGTCTGAGCAGTACATTTGAGCATGGTTAGTATCGCCGCCGACTATAATGGGCCCCTAGAAGCGGCTCATGCCCATACTGACGGTGATAGATACGATTTGAGTTGAATGTGGTTCTGCCGGCCAGCACACACTGGACCTCACACATCAGATACGAGGTTGTAGCATCGCTTCTACGGACGCTAGTCGTCTGAGCAGTACATTTGAGCATGGTTAGTATCGCCGCCGACTATAATGGGCCCCTAGAAGCGGCTCATGCCCATACTGACGGTGATAGATACGATTTGAGTTAAATGCGGTGCTGCCGGCCAGCCCACACTGGACCTCTCACATCAGCTACGAGGTTGAAGCATCGCTTCTACGAACGCTAGTCGTCTGAGCAGTACATATGAGCATGGTTAGTATCGCCGCCGACTATAATGGGCCCCTAGAAGCGGCTGATGCCCATACTGACGGTGATAGATACGATTTGAGTGGAATGTGGTTCTGCCGGCCAGCACACACTGGACCTCACACATCAGATACGAGGTTGTAGCATCGCTTCTACGGACGCTAGTCGTCTGAGCAGTACATATGACCATGGTTGGCATCGCCGCCGACTATAATGGGCCCCTAGAAGCGGCTCATGCCCATACTGACGGCGAAAGATATGATTTGAGTTGAATGTGGTTCTGCCGGCCAGCACACACTGGACCCTTCAGTTTTGCTATGAGACTGTAGCATCGCTTCTACGGGCGCTAGTCGTCTGAGCAGTACATATGAGCATGGTTGGCATCGCCGCCGACTATAATGGGCCCCTAGAAGCGGCTCATGCCCATACTGACGGTGATAGATACGATTTGAGTTGAATGCGGTGCTGCCGGCCAGCCCACACTGGACCTCTCACATCAGCTACGAGGTTAAAGCATCGCTTCTACGGACGCTAGTCGTCTGAGCAGTACATATGAGCATGGTTAGTATCGCCGCCGACTATAATGGGCCCCTAGAAGCGGCTCATGCCCATACTGACGGTGATAGATACGATTTGAGTTGAATGTGGTGCTGCCGGCCAGCACACACTGGACCTCACACATCAGATACGAGGTTGTAGCATCGCTTCTACGGACGCTAGTCGTCTGAGCAGTACATATGACCATGGTAGGCATCGCCGCCGACTATAATGGGCCCCTAGAAGCGGCTCATGCCCATACTGACGGCGAAAGATATGATTTGAGTGGAATGTGGTTCTGCCGGCCAGCACACACTGGACCCTTCAGTTTTGCTATGAGACTGTAGCATCGCTTCTACGGGCGCTAGTCGTCTGAGCAGTACATATGAGCATGGTTGGCATCGCCGCCGACTATAATGGGCCCCTAGAAGCGGCTCATGCCCATACTGACGGTGATAGATACGATTTGAGTTGAATGCGGTGCTGCCGGCCAGCCCACACTGGACCTCTCACATCAGCTACGAGGTTAAAGCATCGCTTCTACGGACGCTAGTCGTCTGAGCAGTACATATGAGCATGGTTAGTATCGCCGCCGACTATAATGGGCCCCTAGAAGCGGCTCATGCCCATACTGACGGTGATAGATACGATTTGAGTTGAATGTGGTGCTGCCGGCCAGCACACACTGGACCTCACACATCAGATACGAGGTTGTAGCATCGCTTCTACGGACGCTAGTCGTCTGAGCAGTACATATGACCATGGTAGGCATCGCCGCCGACTATAATGGGCCCCTAGAAGCGGCTCATGCCCATACTGACGGCGAAAGATATGATTTGAGTGGAATGTGGTTCTGCCGGCCAGCACACACTGGACCCTTCAGTTTTGCTATGAGACTGTAGCATCGCTTCTACGGGCGCTAGTCGTCTGAGCAGTACATTTGAGCATGGTTGGCATCGCCGCCGACTATAATGGGCCCCTAGAAGCGGCTCATGCCCATACTGACGGTGATAGATACGATTTGAGTTGAATGCGGTGCTGCCGGCCAGCACACACTGGACCTCACACATCAGCTACGAAGTTGAAGCATCGCTTCTACGGACGCTAGTCGTCTGAGCAGTACATATGAGCATGGTTAGTATCGCCGCCGACTATAATGGGCCCCTAGAAGCGGCTCATGCCCATACTGACGGTGAAAGTTTCGATTTGAGTTGAATGCGGTGCTGCCGGCCAGCACACACTGGTCCTCACACATCAGATACGAGGTTGTAGCATCGCTTCTACGGACGCTAGTCGTCTGAGCAATACATATGACCATGGTTTGTATCGCCGCCGACTATAATGGGCCCCTAGAAGCGGCTCATGCCCATACTGACGGCGAAAGATACGATTTGAGTTGAATGTGGTTCTGCCGGCCAGCACACACTGGACCCTTCAGTTTTGCTATGAGACTGTAGCATCGCTTCTACTGGCGCTAGTCGTCTGAGCAGTACATATTAGCATGTTTAGTATCGCCGCCGACTATAATGGGCCCCTAGAAGCGGCTCATGCCCATACTGACGGTGATAGATACGATTTGAGTTGAATGCGGTGCTGCCGGCCAGCACACACTGGACCTCACACATCAGATACGAGGTTGTAGCATCGCTTCTACGGACGCTAGTCGTCTGAGCAGTACATTTGAGCATGGTTAGTATCGCCGCCGACTATAATGGGCCCCTAGAAGCGGCTCATGCCCATACTGACGGCGATAGATACGATTTGAGTTGAATGTGGTTCTGCCGGCCAGCCCACACTGGACCCTTTAGTTTTGCTTTGAGACAGTAGCATCGCTTCTACGGACGCTAGTCGTCTGAGCAGTACATACATATGAGCATGGTTAGTATCGCCGCCGACTATAATGGGCCCCTAGAAGCGGCTCATGCCCATATTGACGGCGAAAGATACGATTTGAGTGGAATGTGGTTCTGCCGGCCAGCTCACACTGGACCCTTCAGTTTTGCTTTGAGACTGTAGCATCGCTTCTACGGACGCTAGTCATCTGAGCAGTACATATGAGCATGGTTAGTATCGCCGCCGACTATAATGGGCCCCTAGAAGCGGCTCATGCCCATACTGACGGTGATAGATTCGATTTGGTGGAATGTGGTGCTGCCGGCCAGCCCACACTGGACCTCTCACATCAGCTATGAGGTTGTAGCATCGCTTCTACGAACGCTAGTCGACTGAGCAGTACATATGAGCATGGTTAGTATCGCCGCCGACTACAATTGGCCCCTAGAAGCGGCTCATGCCCATACTGACGGTGATAGATACGATTTGAGTTGAATGTGGTGCTGCCGGCCAGCTCACTGGACCTCTCACTCTCACATCAGCTACGGCTCCGAGGCTGTCTGGTCGCTGGCACTACCTCACCTTTACTGACTGTAATGATGATGGATGGCTTGTGTTTGGTTAAGGAGGATTCCTTAATGTGCACATTAAGTACAAGGGCAAATTTGGTTTTGCGTCGCCGTCGCAGCACTCTCGAGTTGGAAGTAGATTCGTTTCGATTCGATTGTAGTACTTCTTATAATAGGCAATGTGGGCGTGGAGGCAACAAATGCATGTTGCTTGTCTAAACCTGACGTTTCAAGGGATTGCTCTGCTGTAAAGGTTATGATAGACGGTTTGGATTTGTCAAGCATTGACAGGGCAGGATTGGCTGTAAATAGATAATGTTAGTCTAGTAAGCTTCTTCTTATCTTACTACTTTGTCTGATGCTGATGCTTAGAATCATTCTCTTGATTGCAAAATAGCTTGTTCGAAATGATCAACCGTGAATTCGTAACTATGAGTGCACTTTTATTATGTTATTCACCTATCTCTAATCTCTATCTCTACGCATACATTGGCTCAAACTTTTCAATATAAGAATTTCACTTGTGGCTTGTGGTTTTTTCCAATGACATGTAACTGTAATAATAATAATATTAAAATATGCTAGCCTCTGCCATAAGTAATCATTATTTTACCCAACGATCAATCCCAATCACTCAAAAACTGACTGATGGTCTTAAAAAGTCATCTGAAAGAGTGAGGTGTTGTCTCGTTTTTCGTGTTCCGGCTCACACTTTATTTTTTGTTACCAGACTTCGCATAAGAATCAAAAATGTCTAAAAATGTCCAAACGTGTCGTATCGGTCGATTTCTCATATATATTCCCACGTTGACTGAAAGTAAGTAAATGATTGATCAATCTACATAGAAGATGGAGAGGGCCTTGTAGATAGAAGGAGGGCTTGTGAACGGAAGACCATCATCTAAGTATCCAGATATGATCTTTGACGGTCGATCTGGCCACATCAAAATGACCCTTCCTACTCTTCGCCGTCGACGCAGAGTCATTTGAAGATTGAAATGACTCGTTGCTACCGCTTAGATTTGTATTCCCTTGCCTCAAGCTGGAGCTCAGTACGATTTGAACGTGGAATGTGGAAGAATAGGTGCTCACGCGATTTTAATGGATCTCTGTCTTGCTCATCTCTTTAGCATTCCCCTTGGGGGTCTTTTGCAGCGAATAGGATTGTTCGACTAGTTCTCAATACACATCTAAGGACGACATAATACGCCATAATCGTCACAAACATACAGCGAACAACAACTATGAATTTATATCACTTCGTGCTTGTGGCATTGCCGTTCTCATACACAGCTTCTGCTGAGAGAACAACGAACCTACGCGAGGTCACTGCGAGTGATCTGTCTACATCAGACGCACCGCCTTCGTTGTCGGTGGCAGACCCTGAACACAAGCAACTCCAACCCATCGACAAACCACAATGCGCCCTCGACGTGGCATCTCTCAACCGAGGTGATGTTCAAATGGAGCTGCCTGGTGGGAAAGTAGGCTTTGAAAAGTTTCCCAACTGCACAACTATCTTTTCATCAAATTTCCTCGATGAAATCGGCGTCGATTCAACTTGCATCATGTCCGTCCCACAACTGACCAAGGCCGCTTTCACCATTTCTCGTTTCCGCGAGTACATGCCCAAGGAAGCTTTGGATTACCTCGAATATTTGAAGGGTCCTCTAACCACAGGGCGCGCGGGTATGATCACATGTGAGGTGTCTGCAGGGTACTTCTCACAGACTCACGCTGTGAAGGCCTGGAGACCCTACGCGATGACCGAAGGCTGGCACTACCTCACCTTTACTGACTGTAATGATGATGGATGGCTTGGCTTTGGGCAAGGAGGGACCGTAGACGTTGACCTTAGGTACAAGGGCAAGTTAGGCTATTCGTCGCCTTCAAAAAACACTCAAGGTGAAAGTAAAATCATCTCGATGGTGAGTACTTCTTATAATATAGGCAATGTGGGCGAAGAGGCAACAAATGCTTGTTGCTCGCCTGAACCTGGCGTTGCAAGGGATTGCTCTGCTGTAAAGGCTATGATAGACGGTTTTGATGTGTCAAGCATCGAAAAGTAAAGATTAGTTGCAAATAGATAATTTAATCTATTGTAGAAATCTTAATAGCGCCCCATGAAGTTTCCTTGAGCGAATTGCCACCAGCCACATTGTCTCTCTTGACACTTTCGACGAACACAGAACACAGAACTCACTCCATGAAAAACACAAAACACAGCTTGTGTCTTCGCCTCTTGCTCTTGCTTTTCCAAAGGGTTCCTTTCGCGTGGTCGCTAAAGATCGCTTACACAGGACCTCACACATAGCAGACCCACGATCCGCCCCGACCAGCTTTTTGGCCTGCCTGTACGCCGCGAGAAGGTGTCGTCACGATAGCACCCTCCCCTTCAAGTAAGATCCAGCGATGAGAAACATTGCTTTTTTGCCGAGTAGAAGTCGTAGGAATATTCTTTAGTTTTATTTAATCACGGTGGATATCTTGATTTGTGACTAAATTACCTACTCATCATTGAGATTGATTGAGGTCTGGTGTCGTGAAACTCATTACTGCTTAGCTCGTCTTCTTCTTGTTCAGTTTAGCAGCTTTATCTTCATCACTCAGAGCGAGAATATTCTGTTCGGAACAGTCGTAAGAAGTGTACCCAGAGAAGCACTTACAGAGACCCGCTTCCCGATCGCAGTTTCCGCGGTTGCTGCATTCTGATACCGCCTCATACGTTCCATCTTCGTGTGGAGTGAAATGAAACAATACAACCACACCAGTGTTGTCGGACCAAGTAGTGTCGTCTCCTGCCGAGTTAGAGTTTTCGGGATCTCCTTTCAATCCCTGCCAGCCGAAGCTTGCATCTACTTCAATGATGTTCGTATTCACATAGCGCTTCAACGTTACGTCGGAAGAGACATCAATCTCATCTGCAGCGGAATTGGCAGATTCCGCATTGGGGGCGGTTGTGTACACTTTTGTGACTGTGTAGATGTTTCCAGAGTCTTTGTTCGGAATCGTACTATCGGCGCATGCATTCAAAGTCGTACCACCAAAGATTGAGTTGGGACTCGCAGCTCCAACACCCAGTTCTCCTTTGCCCCAACACGAGTCGACAACGAAGAGTTTATCCCCCTTCTCGACGCATCTGTGGTTGTTGCCTGGGTTGGTCTGACAACTTGTATCGTAGTTGGTGTAAATCCTGTTGGTATCCTTGTCAAAGAAACCAACGATGCGTGTGCTAGATGCAGTGCCGCTTGAGTTGTCAGCAATCCTCGGCTCGGATCCATAGCCCATTTGCTGAACAGTGCCCTTGGTGGTGTAGAGGTACATTTCAGTGGCCTCTGACACATCGTTGGCATCACTGTTAAGATTTGCCACGCGAAATTCCTTACCCGAAGTAGCATCTTCGTCAAACCAAACAAGATGGTATGATCCAGGCGTGTTAGTTGTGTAATGAACATCACCGCTAATGGGAACAACTTTGATGGCGTGAGGATGCGCTCCAATCATGTTGTGCGAGTCAACTCCATCATTTTCAACCACAACGCCGTAGTCCCAATCGGCAACTTCAACATTGTTGTCAGGATCCCAATCGGAATCACCCAAACATTTCTTCAGAATCTTCATCTCGGAGGCAGAGAGAGGGCCATCAGGGCCAGATAAATACCCAAGAGAGCCAGGACGGACATTATCGAGGATCCAACTGTCATCAATAGTAGATGAGTCGGCAAGGACCTTCACAGTAATTCCATCGCACCTCTCAGCAAAGTAATCTACAGATTCTCCAACCACTTTAGTATGAACACCCATGGTCATAGTTCCAGAAGATACACCAACAGTCGAACGTGATCCATCTAAATATTCGTCAATCTCAATCTCACGAAGCTTGCCTGGATTGCCAACAAATTTGAGAGTGTATTCAACGCCCTTATCGGTATTAATAACTTCCTGAGAACACTCAATCGATGGGACTACACTGTTCGGCAATTCCAAGAAAGCCTCACGGACAGCATCACAATGCGTCTTTGAAGCTCCATCAACGATACCGTCGCCTGTGACTGGGATCCCCTTAGTAGTGAAGTCCTCACCAGACGTGTCCCAAAATCGAATGGCATATTCGCCCGAGAGAGCATCTGAATCGCTTGACTCAATACGAACCGTAGTGTGCGTGACGCGAGTCGAAGTATCATCAATGTACAAAGGATCGACTCCATGCACGCAGGTGCGTTCGGAGCAATCAGCGCCAGTATATCCAGGATCACACTTGCATCCCATAGTAGAATGTTTGTCCCATAGGCCATATGAATTGCCATGGTCCAAAAATGCAAGCTGTTCATTTGTCATGCATGTTCCATGCCCAGAGCACTGTCCAACTTGCGGAATGGTCATCGCTCGGCCATTGAAGGAACTCTTGCCCGTAAATACCTTGAATGCAACATTGCTCAATCCCTGACCACTTCCAGGAGTGTTTGAGTTTGCCTTGCTTGGACAAGAAGCACGCTGGCAGGCGGCACCATCATAGCCAGGAAGACATTCGCATTGTCCTTTCGCTCGATCGCAAAGACCCTTGTTAGAACACTCCATGTAGTCATGTGCAGAATTGGCCATGAGATTACCGGCAGTATCTTGCATCAATGGAAATGCTTCTGACGTTCCGTAAGGATAGACGGTCGATCCTTCCAAAACGAGTGTGTTGTAGGGTTCAACTGAGAGGGACGCATCGAGATCACCCTTGGGAGTATCAACGTGGGCCCTTCCAAAGGGACAAGTTCCTGAGAGTTGAGAAATGATGAATAGCATTATCATTAGAATGAATGAAACGAGAAGGGAGTTTCAAAGACAGACTTTCAAACTCACTCAGAGAACAATCGGCACCCTGCCAATTCCTGTCGCAAGTGCACATATCGTGAGGCCCACAATCACCATGACCACTGCACTGATTCGGGCAGGCAGCATTGGCCAACCCAAACGAAGCGAGTAAAGTCGCTACTGCGATGTTGAATTTCATCCTTCGCTCGTTCGATTCAAGAGAAATGAGAAGAATCGATTCTGCTTTTGACGATTTTTTCGAATTTTTACAAATCATCATTTTTTTCAGTCGCGGATTTTTGAGTTGGAAGACTTTTGCGTCACATTTTTTGTTTTTGAGGAAACTGCATACCATACACATTCTTCACAAAGACAAGGAGTAGGTGCTGTCGTGTTTGTCAGCTGGTTGATGGCTAATGGGCACAGAGGTCAAGAATGGCGCAGAGCAAAGAAAAAGAAAATCTTTGTAAGAGCCACTTCAATACTCTTGTTTCATTGGATGACAGCAAAATGCAGCCTGGAGGCTCAAGCCTTGCGTAGAGAACAAGCGAAAGTAAAAATTCTTTACGATCACTCTCTACGACTGACCATCTGCAATTCATTGCCATGTTCATTTCCTTTCGTGGGTTCCTCTGTTGCTTTCTAACTCTCCACAAAATCGTTACAAATAAAATGCTGTACTGATAATATGTTATCAACGGAGTAGAGTGACCTAGATAGATAGGACGTGCTTGTTTTCGGCATTGCCAAGTCCCTGAATAAAGTCAAAAAGACTGTATCTACCAATGAAGAAGTCAAGGAGAAGTGTGCTGGCAGGACGAGGCAAACGAGCACCAAACTCATGCTCCACTTCATTTTCGCAGTCGTCGTTCATGCAGTCTCAATTCTGAAAGATACAAAGGTATTAACCTGCAGCAAACAAGAGAAAATCTTTAGTGACGATCACACGTATAACATGGACATATGGTCTTTATACATCATTTCCTAGCTGCGATCTTGAATTTACCATAGACGCACCACAACATTAACTGCACTTCTTACCAATCTCACAGCTGACTAAGTTTATCCCATGCAACTTGTCCAATGGCAGCGTCTTGTGCTCCAGTACCGGTCAAATCAACAACAATTATTTCATTTCCTTCTCTTCCAACTTTATCACCATTCACAACTTCACCCAACTCCGCATGCACATCAGCTTCTGTCATTACACCAGCCTTCAATGCAGACCTGAGCTCTCCAACTTTACTCGTTTGCTTCGTCAAATCACTTATGTATTTGGATGCTGCAAGAACATCTGGTGGTATCTCGCATTTTGTTGGTTGATCGGATCCAGATGCTATGATAGTAACTCCCTTGGGGTTTAGCCAATCCTTCTCCAATACTGTGGATGCTCCCGGTGTTTGGGTGTAAATAATATCCGACTTGCCACAAAGCTCTTCGGCAGAGGACACAACTTCAAATGGTACTCCCAGCTCGGCAGACATTTCCGCTGCAAATTCCTCTGCACCATCGATTGCGTATGCAATTCCTTTGATAGGACGCACTGTAGCCGCGGCACGAGCCATGTTTTTAGCAATTGCGCCACATCCGATGAATCCTACTACATCTTGTTCAGGAGATGAGCAGTACTTCATGGCAACTGCTCCAGCCGCTCCAGTTCGTAAATCAGTCATGAACCGATTCTCCTGAAAGACGCCCAAAGGAGCACCGGTGACAGCGTTAACGACGATGAAAATTCCAGATCCAGGAGGGAGACCCTTCTCAACATTTTTATAGAAGGAGACACATGCCAATTTTACTGTAAAGGTGGGCGTGGCTGAGACGTACCCCCCCTTAATGTGGCAGTCTCCAGGACCAGCAACCGACGATTCTTCAATCCCAATGTGCATGGGCATGGGAACATCGACCTTTCCCTTTGCAAGCGCCTTGAAAGCCGCTTCTACGGACTCGATTGCATCGGCCACTGTCAAGTTGCTTGTGACAGTCTCATAATCGAAGAGACGGGGAGGAGGAAATCCAGCAGTAGCAAAAGCACGAGTTGCCACCTGCTGTTGCAGGCCTGACGAGGGAAGAGAAGCTGCACCTCTTGCGGACTTTCGGATGGCTTGTAGGGCGATTGATTTGAACATGATGTGAAAGATACTTATTATGATTTGCTATCCACTTCCAGTTGATGGCAAATTGTACCTTTTGCGACGTCATGCAAAGTGCTAAGTAAAGTGCAAAGGCAAAGGCGCAAAGCACGAGGAGAGTGCGTGAGCGCGAGATGCGGAAAAAGATACTCGACTCGACTGATCAACAACGTCAGCGGCATTCCTTTGTTGTGATGTGATCTTTCGCAAAATAATCCAAATCACCCTCATCAAGTCAGCACTGCACTATCAATAGAAGTAATCTGATTACGAAGGCGCCAATAGTTCGCTTAAGATGAAGGATTCATACCAATTTCTGCTGCTCGCTCTCCTCTCCCTGTCGGCATCGGTCTCATGTTTTGTGAGCCCCGCCGAATCTGGACGCTCGAAATCAATCCAGCTCTCCATGATGATGGATCAGGCTCCAATTGTAGCGGAACCAGCATCAGAAATGGGACCCCTATCCTACAACTCAGCTTTGAAGAGTGGCATTGGAAACTTCATCTCTCAAGATTCTTCCATCATGACTTCTACTGAACTTTTGTCACTCAAAGAACGTCCTCCTCCACCCACCCCTGAAGAAATTGCGGCCAAGAAAAGGACATTTAACTTGTGGTTCTGGGGTGGTGGATTTGTTGCCCCATTCCTTGCCACCTTTTACTACTTTGGTTTCAAGTTCTGGGAGCGATAAATTGTATTTCTGCGCTACAGACATGGCTATTTGCTTGACGAGGGGCGTGCTAAGAGTTGCTCGTCGTGGAGACATCATAGTTACTACTTTGTGAGACAAAATCTTATTTGATACTGTAGAGTGGGACTTATTATGGGTGAATATCAATCACTGACAATATGGGGAGCAATCACAACATGCAATTCGGCAAATGAGCGTGACGCCTTGTGGCTGAAATGTCAAAAATAATATTCGAATCACTGACGATGAGATAGATTAATGAGTGTGTATTAGAATATCTGCTTATAAGTATCTTCTCACATCAATTATAACATAGAGTGAAGAGGTTCAATATGATATTTCTTTGTGTCTCCCGCTCAACTGGCTGTAATCTGAGCGTACTGTGCTTGACCAGCACCATTACTTGACAAAGAATCTGGAGGCCCATACAATGCCACTGCTCGATGTATCTTTACCTCACTCGTTGGTCTATCTTCTCCATCTGTAGCAACTAATCCCATGCGCTGAATTACTCCCATCCCAGAATAAATTCGCCCAAATATTGTGTGTTTTCCATCGAGAAAAGGTGTTGGTTTGAGAGTAATGAAAAATTGAGAACCATTCGTATTCGGGCCAGCATTCGCCATTGAAACCACTCCCGCCCCCACATGTTTGAGATTGCGTGTTATTTCATCTTCAAATTTTCCACCGTATACACTTTCACCCCTAAATAAAGATATCATAATGTGAACTAAGATCAGATATTTAATCAAGATTCATGCAAAAAATTTGAAATAAGTGTCGACTTACCCTCGTCCAGTTCCGGTAGGGTCGCCCCCCTGAATCATAAAATCCTTGATAATTCGATGGAAAATTGTTCCATTGTAGTAGCCGGCGTGTGCCAACGCAGCTAAATTGTAACACGTCCGCGGAGTATGTCTGTTGACAAGGTTAATTAAAATTTACATAAGACGCATGAAGCACAGTTGACACTTGATCAAGAGAAGAGACACTCTCACCTCACCTATAATATAACTCGATTACAAAGCTGCCCATAGACGTGTCAAACTGAACATGCGTCCATGTCGATGGAGAATTAGTTGACGCCATGGTCCTCTATCTACTAGAGCTCTCTAGAGATGCAGCTACTACCACTTCTTGGCTGTTGCAGCGCCTACCTACTTCGCGCAACGAGCAAATCTGCAATCTGCTTATTCTGCCCGCCCTGCCTCTTGCGCCTTGCTACCGCGCCAAAAAATTGCGAATGGCAAAAAATTGCGAATGGTAACAAACACTAACAAAAAGCAGCAAACAACCATGTCAGTACCTACACTATAGCAGGCTCATAAATAGACCTTCGACAAAAAAGGCTATTGAGGATGCCAAACTGAAGTCTATTCGAATATGATTATTCCTTAATTGAACAATTTATATCTATTACTGATGGAGATAACATAGTAGCGATTTCGTCATTTTACCTAGAAAAAATCACTAACAATAATCTCCTCCTGACCCCACATGTCCAATGTTGCTCAAATACTGCATGGCGAATATAGTAGTTGAAATGCTGACCAGTGGTTCTATAGAAAGCTAACAATATGGGCTATCATATAATAGCTGGTTGATGGTGTTACAATCCTACCATAACTCTTAATCAGGCTGTGGACTAGGTTTGTCCGCATGGTTGTTGGGAGTAGGATGAATTTAAGGAAATTTTGAGTGGATTTTGTGTGGAGTTCGCTAGTAAAAAAGGTGATTCACGAGTTCCAACTCGGGACCTAAATGCGATTCGCAATTTTTTTACGCGGTAGCTTGCTTTGTGGCCTCTTTTTTCAGACACGCATCTCAATAAGAATCCTGTCCTTTCGGAAAGGCTTCTTGAACTTTCGGATACTTTCTCACTTATCAGTGCGAATTTTCTTGAAATATCGCCATTTTTGTCTTTCTGCCCTGGGCGGTGATTCGCATGTGCCGCACAACAAAATACCTTCTACTTCTATCTACTTTCTCTCTTGTTTGTTTGCTCAGTTGTATCTAGTGCAGCTCAATGAGCGATATGCTACAGAGGAAGAACAAAAGCTAAAGAAAACAGCAGTGCTAATAAAAGATGCGGGCTCAAGTTGGTAAGAGCCGCCGCAAGGTGGTCGACGACATTGACATGTTCCGAATGCAATCGTCCAATGAAGAGGAGGAGTCAAAACAAGGTACTACGCTTGCGGCACAGAGCAAAGAATCCAGTCATTACACTATCAACTATGAATACAGAAGCAGAGATGAAGTAGCAAATGCAATCCTTAAACTTCGGGGCAAAGAAAAGCAAGCTGAGTATGTCAACAGAGCTCAAGCACAACATGCCAAGCCGCAGAACACGTCGTGGGTACTCAGCAAAGAAGCAAGAGATGCAGCAGTGTTTGGAGGCGCTGTAACGCAATCACATTCATCGCGTACTGGATCCTCAGTGGCTAGATCATTCATCAGCATGAGTGATGTGAAAAGTAGCGAAGAAGCAAGAGATGCAGCAGTGTTTGGAGGCGCTGTAACGCAATCACATTCGTCGCGTACTGGATCCTCAGTGGCTAGATCATTCGTCAGCATGAGAGATGTGAAAAGTAGCAAAGAAGCAAGAGAGCCAGCAGTGATTGCAGATGATGCGAATTCTTCTCGTACTGGTCCCTTACTACAGCAGGAATACATTGCCAAAATTTCAAAAGACAATATGCCAGTGGCTAGGTCATTCGTCACTACGAACCTTGCGAGCGGAGCAGCTACTGTTGTAGAACCAGGTGAACAAGTAGTTTCTGATAATGTACAAAGGCATTCTCTGCACATCGAGCCGAAAACAAAGTCGGCATACATTGGCAATAGGTCAAAGAAAACAAAGAAGAAGGATGGAATACTTGTGAGTAACATATATCTTTTGATCACTCTACTCTGCAAACCGCTCGACAAGCTAACTTGATATTTTTGTTCCAATCATGCACATCACAGAAATCTCTCTTCCGATGTGGAATGTGTGCCACTGAAACTCAGCTGCCTGATTTCTCAGTTCTGGAAGAAGTGAAGGAATATTCTGTTGACGAAGGTCTTGCAACTCATGTTGAGGGGTTGAAAATTGAGACCTCAAGTCAATTTCTTTCGCCTCCTCCTCCACCAAGCGCGTACATTCATGTTGCCCCGTGTGATGTTGTACATCATTCCGAGTCCATTGGTGGTTGCTCAACAATTACTCACTCCGTTGCTGGAAAGTTAGTTGTCAGAGACGAACCCGAAGAGATCCACTCTTTTCCGGGCAAGTTAGCTATCCGAGACGAACCCGAAGTGATTCGTGACAATGCCACAACTACGAAGCACTCAAACATGTCTTCTTCCGCTTCTTCCCTTATGGACAGAAATACCAAGGCCAACGTTCATGTAGATGTAGTGTCTAAAATCCCTTCTGTTCAAGACCCTTCAAATGAGCAGATGTCTGATGCAGAGTATATGAGCCTCGGCTTGGGTTCTAAAGGGACCTATGCGCAGCATTATAGTGCTAGCAAAAGTGACTCTTTGTCGTTTATGAGTGTTGTAGGGAAGGGAAGCTCGATGGGGCAATCTTCAGCTTCGGAACTTGGTAGTCGCACCCAATCGCAGAGCTTCTCCTTATCTCTTCGAGATCAAGACAGTAACACTTTCAGTTCTGCTTCTGCAACTGAAGGTGCATCCGAAGAAGACTCAGATTATACTCTGACCGATGGCTCGTCTTCTGCACCCTCCTCCATCGATGATAGCTTTTTACAATCTTCTTATGCATCAACAATGCCGGAATATGACAGTATGACTTACGGAACATCTCTGTCTGGCTCATCATCCGGTAGTTATGAAGAATCAAGGTACGATTAACCACCTCACCATCTTGAAAAGTTTGTTGCATTTATATACTTTAGGATTAGATATAAAATAGGGATATCTTCACTCTAGTTGGTATCAATACAAACTTGTTTCCTTGGTACCTCTCTCTCTAGAGAGTCTTATCTGTCATGTTCATGCAGCAGCTCGGTACTCTGCATCTATCCATCTTTTATTAGTGTTCTAAATACTGTCACAAACGTACGTACAATAGCGTACAATACGCCTGTCCCGCCGCCTATTTCGGATTCCTTTTTGGATCTTATTTTTTGCTTTTTGCGTTCCTCTTTTTTGTGGTGACGAACATTATTTACCCTTGGACGAACAGCCACGCATTGCTTGACTTTGTATCTCCTCTCCAACAGAGTCATCGGCAATAATATCATGGCAGAAATTGCTCGTAACGGTAGCGGCGACCTGACGTCACCGCTGTCTTCTATCCAATCGAGCAGCAGCTTCTCAGCGCTCACTTCTAAACTGGATAGTATCACGACGGAGGGATGGCTGGAATTGTTTCTAAATGCGGCTGAAAAGCGAACCTTTTCACGATGGCAAGAAGAAATCAACGATAAATCTCTCACCCACCGTGCTACGAAGAACTCATTTGATCGAATTGCTGGTCTCATTCCTGATAATGTGGCTCCGAATGTTATCACCGCTGCTGGGTTGTAAGTGCACAAACACAATATATTTTTTTGGGGGGATAAGTCTGAAGGCAGGTTGTAGACCTCACGGTCTCCCGCTTGGCCTCCTTCAGAGCACTTTTATGCAATGGATCTCTATTGAAATTGACTTTTTTACCTATTCATCTAATTACATTTCTCTCCCCTTTCACGTTGGCGATCTAAAGTGCTTGTTTGGGGCAAGCGTGGTATGTCCAAAATTTGTACGGAGCTATTTTCCCCACCGCCTGCACATGGTTTGCTGTGGCGAATATATTGATTTTCTTCGTCACAAATAGTGTTGACTCTCGGCATGCCGATAGATTGCGACAAAGGAGTGCTTTGGGCGAACTCTTCAAGTATAGTTGCGATTGCTGCTCGACGGTCTTTCTTATTATATTGGCCACATATTGTTTGGGAGGAACCAGCAGTGTCACTCAGTGGTATGCAGTACAGGCCAGTCAGTTGGTAGTGTTTACCAAACACTTGAGTGCATTTCATCGCAATGCGGGATTAAGATACAATGTTCTGACGGGTCCTGGAGAGGTAATCTTGATGGTGGTTGTAACACTTGCATTGCGAGGTGTCTTTGGACTAGATTGGTTGATACGTCTGTATGAAGTTACACTTCACAGATTTGTTGCACATTTGGACGACAAACATGACATTGAAATTCGGGATGGAATCAAAGACATAATCACTGACCCAGACAGGCTTGGCCCTGAAATGATCCAATTGTTTTATGTGACAATGTACGTCCTTGCATTGGTGAAGACTTTTTTGCTGAGAAAGGAGCATAATTGGAGTCGTTTCGGCATCATTTTCTGCTTGATGATGCGATTCATTCCTGCAGTATTTATTCGGTGGGGCTTCTATCCGTCCACTGGTGAGGGCGTGGTGACTACGGTGGATGTGGTAGTTGATGGACTGTTTTTAGCAGTACTCACTTCTGATGTCACGCTTTCTAAAATGGCAGGGAGAGAGATTCATCCTTGGGTCGTGGTTATGTCCAGTGCTGCGGTTCTGAGTCATGCAACAATCATTTTTCTAGTGGTTGTCTACTACATTGCAGTATTTGCTGATCTGTGTTCCTATTTGAATATGCCGTTGATGACAGTGTGCCGCAACGTCTACTGCGACGGGGTGTATGATTTATGTCACATAGGCCACAAGACTCTCTTTAGACGGGCACTCATGTTTGGTAACCGTCTCTTTGTTGGGGTTGTGGGAGACAAAGATGCTTCTGCTTACAAACGCCCTCCAATCATGTCACATGATGAGAGGTGTGCTGAAGTAGAGGCATGCAAAAGTGTGACGAAAGTTATTCAAAATTGTCCTTGCTTTGGTATAACAAAAGAATTCCTTGATTACCATCAAATACACGTGGTAGCTTACGGGGAAGAATACCTAGAAAGATATCCAAACCCAGACGACGATCCTTATTACTCTGTTCCACGAAAGATGGGGATCGCTCGACCATTGCCACGGACGAAAGGCTTGTCCACTTCCGACTTGATCAAACGCATTCAGCGTGCTCGCCCTGCAGACGATCGCAACGATGATGGAGGAGACAAGAAATAAATGTAAGACGCTCATTCAAAACACAAAATTCCGCCCCTATTGCATAACGAAGAGTTTGATCTAGTAGTACTTATTTATTTAGTCTGAATCGCTATCACTTTCTTCTCTGTCTTCCATTTCATCATCATCGTCCTCTCCCTCCTCAAGGACTTCTGGCACAGGATCTTTCATGTCCAGATAGCTCTTGTCAAAATAATGCAGGCGAATATAACCATCCTCAGCTCCACTGGCATAACTACGTCCATTAGGATTGATAGCAAGAGCATTAATTGGTCCGAAATGTCCCTTCACTGAGCCAAATTCTTCCTCATACACCAAATGAAAGAATCGAGTCTCAAATTTACCAACCTTACCAGACGTTGTTGTTACACTCATGGCTTCTTGACCACCCCCAAGTAAGATATGATCCTTCGTCTCTGAAATAACAGCATCATTGACGGGACGGTCAGTCTTATATGTCTTCAAATGTTTCAAGTCAACCACATCATAAAGCTTCGCGGTAAAATCCGCTGAGCTTGTAATGAAGAGAGTTTTGTCCAGGTTAAAGCTCACTCTGTTAATCTTCTTCTCGTGTGGGTAGAACTCATCTAGCTCCTCCCCTGTAACAGGATCGTATAAACGGATTGAGCCATTATCAAAGGTAACAAAGAGAGCTTCATTGAGGTTGAGCCAAACAATATTGGTTGCATTGACACGCTTTCCGTCTGATGTCTTGGGCAAATCAATCTCCAATCGAGGCGAGTCAGAATAACTGGATGGGTCATCATTTTCAGGGACGTCGTACACCGATATTTGGGCGTTGTGCTCGACAAAAGGATCGGAAATGGTGGCAAACATGTTAGAGCCATCGGCCCAGGCTGCACCACGGACGGGTCCATGATGCACAAAAGTTTTGATACACTCTCCTGTTTCACAGTCCCAAAGCTTTGCAGACGCATCGGCGCTTGCGGTTACTACTCGCTTAGAGAAGCGGCATACGTCCAAATCCCAGATAGTACCCTTGTGTCCATTGAAGGTTCCCAATCTTTCTCCATTTTCAGTTCTCCAGACCGAAGGTACGTGATCCTTTGATGCTGTGAAAAGCAGATCACCGTCGAAGTTGAACTTGACGACTGTAATGGAACGCTCGTGCCCTTTCAGTAGAATTGGTCTCTGTGTTGTGGAGTAAAAAGTTAAATTAAATCGCGTCAGTGCACGTAACCATTAATGCAATGAATTTGGTGAAAATGTCAAAACTACTTACCATTATAAACACACTATGGAATTGTTTGACCTATTAGGGATGTATGAATGCGGCTATTACAAGGGAAGTCGAGGAGTGTAGTTACAAGTAGTACTACCAGTGGAGACTGTCATGGAGGTGGAGGGTGGATTGGAGGCGGCGCAATTTGGCGGGAGAGTTTGGTGGTGGGGCGGACGGACAGTTGGACATTATAGTATTTGTACGAACAAAACAGAAGAGATGGTATCGTAGATTGTTATTGCTGGGGCAAGCTTTGCAGGTTCATAGGATAGATAGATTACGTGATGGCTGCAATGTATTACTTATATTTTGATCTATTAAGTATTTATTTAATTCCTTTGAAATCCGTTATCTTCTTCCTACACAGTATCTGTTCTCAAAACGTAATGCGATCCAATCGAGTGCTCCTTGCACACGTCCTCTGTAGCTTGTTCACAGAGAGCACGTTCCATCACGATCAATCTTCCTCCTTCTTCTGGTGCAAACTCAAAAGTCATGAACTGTTCTTCGTTTTCACTGATCAAGTTATTCAAATGGCCAAGTGATTTTACTTCAACTCCATTGAACTTGAGCAAATGCAAATCAATCAAATGCTCGTAACCAAGGTTGGCTTCGTGTGCTAAAACCTGTGCCAAAACAACTACTTCGTCACCCTTTTGCTTGAGCGGAGAATGTACGAGACCAAGCAGATAGGACACACTCTCTGTATAAAAGTCATCCCAAGCCCCTTTGGCGTCGAGATAGGGCACGGATAGCGCCGTGAATACAAATCCTGAGCAGATCAGATAAGGCGGTGGTTTGTTGTTGTAATGACTCGGAACGAGATCTTTGACAGGAGATACTGGAATAGAAACCTCCATTTCCTTTCCATCTCGAAATATTGTAGCAGTAGCAACATCTCCAGGAAACAGAGATGATATGTAGCATCCAAGATCAACACGTTCTCCGCGTCGAAATGGAATCTTCCCATCGTTGCCAACAGGTATACCATCAACTGCCATTACTACGTCCATACTTTTCAGTATGCCATGAGCACCAGCAGTTGGCTGGACTCGTCTCACACATACTCCGGAAATACGCTTCTTTTCTCCATCCAGATTCTCCATCTTCAAGAATTTGCGATATGTTTTGTTCTCTAGAAATGATACATCAATGCCGAGATGGCAGAATCCAGTGTACTTTCCATTGTTCCTTCTAACGTCTTCAAGAAAGTGACGTACAACACTAGCAGGAACTACATAACCCACGTTCTCAATACTTTCTTCGTCGATACCTTGAAAAGCCACTCCAACGACTTCCAATGCATCGTTCACTACAGGGCCTCCGCTATTACCAGGATTGATGGCTGCGTCAATTTGCATCGCCAAGAGTCTTGCTCCAGCCTGCGCATACTCTTGCATTTCAATTCGAGACACAACACCTTTCGTTACACAAAGTGAATCACCACCTGCAGGATAACCTATCACCTCAACGTCATCCTGGAGCGTGGGTAGAGGACCGATAGGCATTGCAAAGGGTTGGAATTGTTCACCATTCTGCGGAGAAAACAGCGAATCAACACGTAACAGTGCTAAATCACACTCATTTCCAACTGCTTCTACAACGGCAGCATGCTTTTCGTCATCACCTCTCCTTTGCACTTGGACTACACTGCCATATTCGACACTATGCGCATTCGTCATTACACGCAAGCCTATACCTGGGACATCTATTACAAAACCTGATGATGTCGACGTCGTCTGTTGCCGCTTTTGCCAAGGTATCAGGAAATCTGGATCAGAGTGTGTAGCATAAATTTTCACTACTGCATCTAAAGTAGAAGCAAGTATATATTCTTCCTCATCAAAAAGCTCATCATCATCTTCATCAGTGCTAATTGATCTATCGATTCTCTCTCCATTAGGAGATGAAGATGGCCAGAATAGACCGTCTCTTTCTATTGTTGCTTTCAGAGGATGTGCGCATGAGTGATGAGCTTGTTTCGTGATGCTCGAGATGGAAAAAGAAGAAACCGATGCAGGAAATAACGCAGCAGCAGCGACAATCACTGCACAGAATGTTTGCTGGCGATCAATTGCCATTTTCGACCAGTCGATGTGCAGGAGATAAGTAATAGATAATGTGAGCTGTAACCTGCTGTAAGCCTGCTGTAAGTACAGTGCTGTACAGCAAGCGAGATGTGTGTGTGAGTGGTGAGTGTGCCAGGCTTGTGGGCGCGCTGTGTGTCAGTGGAAATTAGCCTTACGTAAACGTACCATAATGAATTTTAGTACTCTTGTTGAGTATAATTTTCTAATAAAACAATTGTCCTTAAATTAACCTCTTCATCAATACGTAATTTAATCAGTACTTTACTACACCAAACTGACGAAAAATGATAAAATATCACGATCTATCCAATGCATCTCTCTCTGTACTTCGTTAGCTTGTACTTCGATAGCTGAACTTGTTCTTCGCTCTACATCGATGTAAACTCATCTAATGGCGGGGGCAGATTGAAATCAAATCACATCTTACATTTACTGGACACGCTACAGTACGTAGATATTGAAGAACTTCTCTACTTCCCAGACACACCATAGTCCAATGCCCAAGCACCTTTAGGAGCGTATAAGCTTTTCCTCCATCTTTCAATCATAATCCTTGCAACATAAGGTATTTCTTTCTCAAACTTTTGCTTTTCAATTTCACTACCTGAGGCCCAAACAGCATCATGCATACCAACCAGATGAACACGACTCTCAAGCAAACCAAGTGCTAAAAGGACTTTGTTGTTGAATGACTTTTGCTCACTGGCTGAAACTACCTGAGAAATAGAGGGCACTACAAGCATCTCTTGCAGATCGCGCATGGAATGAAGTTGATCAGAGAGTCTTGTTGAGAGACGAACGACTTCACGAAGATACCGCTGTCTTTTTTCGATCGTGATCGATGAGCTAGATGATGCACCTCTTGCGTTGTCGTATAACTCCTTACCAATCTTTTCACAGTTGACTCGTTGATTGTCAATCTTATCCATCACTTTGCCGAATGCAGCCGCCGTTGCAGTTGCATTACTACTATCACTAAACGCATCTACATTGCACAGATTCTTCCGCAGCCATTTCACAAACATTGTCGATTCTATGCGATAAAGACCTGCCATATTGAAATTTACGACGTAGTCTGCTGCTGATAACAATGCCTCTAATCCTGAATCATCATTCACTTTCTTACTTGACAAGTGTGCTGCAAGTCTTTCAAGCCTTTCTGCATCTCGAATCAAAGACATGCAGTGCCATCGCCAGCCTTGTATCAAGAACTCTTTATTTTTTCCAACTGTAGACGACGATGTTAAGAATTGCTTGATTACTGAAATTGTTCTGTCGTCGATGGAGTCGACTATGGCACCACCTCTAGCAATTGAATCAGGTCGACATGATTCTCCACTTGGTGTCGACAATGCAAAGCAACTGGATGACAATGCGAGGTGGCAGAGAAGTAGCAGTGCAATGATACGACGCAGAATTGCAGTACACCTCATCGTGACTTCGATATCGTTCGTGTAGAGATTAACATGTTATGTTATCAGGGTCAAATGCCCTTCGAGATAATCAACGAATATCGTAGGGGAGAAGGATGCGATGAGCTGGAGCCTGGTGGTCGTGATAGCCCTTAATGAAAACCTCTTCAGTTAGCTATCTCTCTTAAAAAACATCATGCGCTTTTCCTCTCATAAGAGCTACTTCGAACTTACGATGTTGTGGCTGCCGCTGCCGCTGTTGTTGTTCCTACGCCTACGGCCTGCAGCTGCGTTGACTCTCCGCCCATCTCCGTCTACAACGATGTCATCATCATCATCATCAACTCGATTGGCATCATCAACTCGATTGGTGTGGCACAGACGTGACCTTCGTCTTGCTGACAATGAACTGTACCACAGTAATCAAAAAACAATCTACAGCGTTTACATATTTGATCCATCGGATTATTCGACGAGACAAACTGGCATCTCTGACGGAAAGGGTGATCAACTACAGAGTTTCAACCATGGGCCTTATTTCACCAGAAGGCTTATTGATGCAGTGCATTCGCTGAGACGCTCCTTGCGTTCGCTCGGGGGAGATCTCATTATCCGTACTGGCAACCCACTACAGGTAATTCCACAACTTGCACAAGAACTGTCGATAGATGAAGTAGCTTTTTCCGAAATACCTGGGCATTACGAGTTCACACAATCTCAAAAGTTGAAACAAATATTGCAATATGGAGGACCGCACCGCTGCAAGGTCTTTACGACATGTTCAGTAACGCTGGTCCATCCAAATGATCTGCCAACTGATCCTGAAGTTTGGAAAAGATTGGCTAGACCCAATGAAAAGCAGAAGAAGAGAAACAAAGGGAAAACAAAGAAGCAAGACATCGGCTCTGTAATTGCTAAGTTGTCGAACCCAAATATAATAACAATAGATCCGACTCGTTTTGAAGGCATGCCAACAATAATGGGAGACTTCCGACGAGTTGCACGTACTGTGGCTCCAGTGCGAGAGCTTTATGACTACCCTACTTCTGAAATCATTGCACAGGATTTCACACATTTAAATACAGAAGAAGTACCATCATTGAAAGAGCTGACAAAGCCGCTGCTGGAATCAGATGTTCCAATGCTTGGGTGTATACCAAAAGAACTCGTAATAAAACTTGTAGAAAATGCAAATGACATTCCACACAACAATGACAAGTCAATTGAGCAGCAATCTTTGCTCCATCTCCGCGACTTCGTTCAAAAACATGCAGCAACAGCAGATAGAAGCCTATGCGACGTATCCAACAACAACTCCTCGATGCTAAGCCTCCCACTTGCTCTTGGTACGTTATCGCCACGTCAGGTATACCATTGTGTCAAGGAAGAGCAGAACAAACTTGAAATCGAAAAAGAGAACAGTGCCAGTGATATAAATTGGCTCATTTCTCATATGGAGATGAGAGACTATTTCCTATTCAACTGCTTCCGTGACGGAGCTTCTGCATATAAGATAAATCCAAAAACGCCAGTCCACAAACCTGACGCTCCACGTGAGTGGCTATCGTTATCCGAACACCAAGACAAGTTCATACGGTGGGTAAGTGGCAAGACTGGCTTACCTCTAGTTGATGCTGGTATGAAGGAATTAATCACAACAGGATACACTTCCAATAGAGTACGGCAAAACATGGCTTCTGTCTTAACAAAAGATCTAAAGCTGGATTGGAGGCTTGGGGCCGAGTGGTACCAGCTATGTCTTGAAGATCACTGCGTTGCAGCCAACTTTGGAAACTGGTCATATTTTGCAGGTACAGGAGGGGACCCAAAGAACCGCCACTTTCGAACAATCAGCCAAAGCTACAGGTACGATCCGAATGGCAGCTACGTCCGCAAGTGGATAAAAAACATCAGAGAAAATGATGTGGAGGCGGCACTACGGCCTTGGGAATTTGACAAGGAATGGCCAGAACTTGTAGTAGAACAAGAGACGCAGCTGACATTTCATGACAAGGAAAAGTTGGAAAAGACAGGAAGGATTTCAAAGGCCTAGATATTGATTCTTCAGCAGCAGCGCTTCTTTTCAGAAGAAACTTCTCAGGAAGGTGTGAGTGTGTCGCAGCGCTACACGTGATGGACCCGAACTCAGCTCCTCTCTTACTTACTTGATTGCTCCAGTTCCTTCCAGTTCGCTTCGAGATGCATAAGCATTCTCAATTGTGTCATTGGACCTGACACCAAGAAGGGCGGTTGATTGGCTGTGCGTTTCATAAATCGTATCAAAAGTAAACACAAAGCATATATTAAGAGAAATAATAACAATGGTGACAGAGAAAGTGATCATTCTCGGTGCTGCAGTGAGTTGTTCTTATCTCAGTTTATGCAGCTTCATTTCCTTGACAACTCAACTAACACTCAATTGATTTACCTCTATCGTAACTCGAAGGGCCGCGACTTTCATGATTTCATGAGCTATTGGAGTCTTCAGCCAAATGTAATCGTTACATGTTTTACATCTACTCAGATACCGGGCATTGGTGGCAGATTGTTCCCTCCTGAGATGTGTAATAACGATAAGAACGGTAATCGCTATCCGAACGGTCTAATGATCTATGATCAGAACGATCTCGAGACGCTCATCGAAGAGCATGGAGCAACCATGTGTGCCTTGGCTTATAGCGATATCAGTTATGACTCTGTACAGAACTTAGCTGCAAAGGTAAACTCAAAGGGTGCAAGCTTCATTCAGCTTCCTCCAGCCCTAACACAGTTGCATTCATCGAAACCTGTCGTTTCCATCTGTGCTACTCGTACCGGAACAGGCAAGAGTCAAACTACAAGAGCAATCGCCGACTACTTGAAGAAAAAGGTAAGCAGAAGTAGCTGGGCACATTTGACAAGGAGCTATATTTTATCAATACTCATTATGAGGTATTATGTTCTCTTCTCCATTGGATATAGGGAAAGAAGATTGTAGTTGTAAGACATCCAATGCCTTACGATAAAAATCTTCTCACGCAGCGCTGCCAGCGTTACGAGGTGCTTGAAGATCTAGTTCGATATAAATGTACAATTGAAGAGAGAGAGGTAAGTTGATAAATGATGCATGCTATATCTGCTGGAAGATCGATTTCATTGAGTTGTATTGACATGCAATATCCATTATCTTGCCAGGAATACGAACTCCATATCGAGGAAGGGAATCTGCTGTACGCCGGTGTTGACTACCAAATGATTTTGAGAGAGGCCGAGAGAGAGGCGGATATTATCCTTTGGGACGGTGGCAACAATGACTTTTGCTTTTTCAAGCCAACTGTCACAATCTGCGTCGCTGATGCTTTGCGTGAGGGCCACGAAGAGCATTACTATCCAGGAGAGATCAACATGAGAATGGCCGATCTCGTGATGATCAACAAGGTGAACTCGCTCCAAAGCTCTGAACTCGCAAGCCTCCAAGCTCAACGCATTCGTGACTTTTTGGGTAAAGATATCCCAATCATTCTTGGTAAATCCATCGTTACTCCTGAAGCTCGTGACCCGGCAGGACAGTTGCTTGGCGACTCTGCGGTCAAGGACATGGTTTATGGCAAGAATGTGTTGGTCATTGACGACGGCCCTACTCTCACACACGGTGGCATGCCATTTGGGGCCGGGTTTGTTCTTGCACGCCAAATGGGAGCTGCCGAAATTGTCGACCCACGCCAAGCAGCTAAAGGTTCTTTGGTTGGCGTCTTCCAGAAGTTTCAGCACTTAGAGAAGGTCTTGCCAGCCATGGGTTATGATGAACATCAAATTAAGGACCTTGAAGAGACTGTCCGAGGAGTTGATTGTGATTGTGTAATTACTGGCACCCCGATCAATTTAGAGAACGTTATTGACATAGGAAAGGAATGTGTGCGTGCTCGGTACTGCTTGCAACTCGACGATCAGAACATGAGCGCGCTGGAACTTGCTTTGAAGCCACTGTCTGAATGAGACCAATTGCACCACTCTAGACTTGTTACTTGCTAGCTAAAGCTATTTGCTACTTAAATGAATTTATTAGGGACCAGTGATTTAAGTAGTAGGGAGATCATTATCCGGCTTCGCCAACACATGTCTCCTCGTATTACTTATGTTGTTGTATGGCCAATAATATCAAGTTGGCTTCGTTCATCACACTGCCACTCAGAGAGGCTACCTAGCACATCACCTACAAGGCTACCTACCTCTCTTCTCCTGAACCATCCATGATCCATTTCCATTTCACTTTTCACTTCATAATTTTCAATCATTTCAATTCTATCAACTCATACCCTGGAGACGTTAAACCGTGAAGCCAATCTCCTCTATCTCTCAATTATACTCTCACAAGTGAAAGTTTTCTAATCTACCGTCATTATTGTTTTGTTTGGGAGTAAGGGTCGGTAACGCCATTCAATTTATTGAAGCTATAAGAACCCACGCGTTGTAATGAAGGGAACGGGGAGCAGTAATAAATTGCATTAATCAACCAATATTCTCAGAAAATCCCCCCCCTATTATGCGGATTTGCAATCAAGACAAAATATAAAGCACTGAGTAGTATATCCGACGTCTTCAAACATAGCAGCCGTTAAACGCCGTATTTATAGTGCAACAGGACTCAGGAGGGGACAATATCCCGGTGGTATCTTCCGCAAATATGGATTCAAATAAGAAGATTATAAAAAGGGGTGCAAGAAACCTCGAGGTATGTGGTCATTGATATGTGCAGCTCATTTGGCGTGTTGTGACGTTCATTATATTAACATGTTCACGCGCTCTTCAAATTTAGTCCGAAAACAGTTCAACCTTAGAAGAAATTGCCAACGACGACCTTATTGCTCAAATTCTTTCCAGACTGGATAATGAGGCATTTAATGCTGCACTATATCGGGATGCGAAATCGTTGAACAATAGATTTCTCATTCCACCTCATTTTCCATGGCGAGATACGTCATGCCTCCCTCAAAAGATAGCTAAAACTATTCCTCGAGACATCGACGATTTGCATGTGGTCACTCATTGCGATGATGAACTCTATGCTCCGTTTGGTGATTTCAAAGGTCCTCTAGGATTCGGGCGATATGATAACGGGCAGACGCGAGGTAACTACGGTGTGCATGAAGATACGCAAGATGTTGCACCTTCGCTGATGGACATGAAGCCCGATGGCTGCAGCGCCGCTATGAAGCCTAGGTTCGAGCCCGCAGCAGCGGCAAGGCGCTCTGCCGACCCTGGTGTTATTGAGCTTATGGTTCAGGCACTACCCAGCTCCATTGGAGACACCGGTGAAGACACCGGTCGTACTTTCTCCCCTAATCGATGGAGATCAAGGCTGCTGGCAGATCCGGATCATGGCGAAACCTTCGCTCGCTTGCCGTTTAGCTGGAAGAGCAAAGAGGGTAACGCTTTGCTTGATGATATTGGTAATGGCCAAAGTCAGATGGCTATTCAAAACACGGCTGCCGAAAGTCATCTGGGTGCCAATGATGTTGAGTTTCTTCAGCTAAGAGAGGCTCAATTGATAGCACAGCGCAGGCGAAGTATTGCCCTATCTTGTTCACAGAAATGGAATGTTTCCGTGAAAGCAGGAGGTGTTAGTAGTAGATCGACATTATTCCCAACATCAGAGGTGCTGATTTCCAACTCCGATGATCTACCAGAGAATATGAGGAAAGTCATCCGGCCCATGCTATGCGCAGCATCTCTCCCACAATCTGTCCTTACAGGAGAAACGGTCGCCACGGAAAGGGCATTAGAAATGGACAACGATGGCCTTGCATACAGCCTTGGGTCCTATGATTGTAGAGTCATAGAAAAACTACTGAATCCGAAGAAAGATTTTAGACGATCAAAAAAGGTGGAAGTTGGCCGCAATCGTTTGGTGTGGAGTAATATTGTCCAGGCCGATGACCCCTCCTTCCCAACGACCCGCTCGAAAGTCAGTTACAACTCTTTAATAACAGGGCAAAAGATGGATGATAAGAAGAACAGACGCCAAACAGAAATAAAGGTTGGGGTTAGGATTTTTGGGAAACTGCTAATTGAAGAGGCCCTTGAAGACCAACCTGTGGCAAATGTCAATTCCCGAAAGCGAAAGCATTCAACGAGGCAAGTTGAAAACGAAGCTCCTACGCTAAAACGTACTCTTGTCCCCGAGTCTCGCACCGATGAAGAACTTGATTCAGCATTTAATACACTTCACGCCCACATTTTGGCACAAAAATCTGCAAGCAGCGAAGATGCCACGAAAAGTGCCACAAATGATAGTGACGTGGTTTATCTTGACACACCAGGAGACTCTGCACTTCCTTCCTGCGTTGAAAAAGGTGACATAATATCGTCCTTGATGAAACTCGAGCAGAAGAAATCTGCGGAGGAAAAGAAGCGCAAAGGATCATCGTCTCAGTCAGTGTCTATTCGTCCTCGTTTCGCTTGTATGCCGCTAGAAGATGGATTGCTACGTACAGTATGTTTACAAGCTGGTAATATGACCAAATTAGCAGCGCAACAAGTAATACAAGAAGCAATAATGTCAGAATCAAGACAAGTGTGCTCAGTATGCTGGAGTGACGACGGCGATGGCGAAGAAGGCGTCCTAGAATGTGTTGGCTGTGGTCTCTTGGCCCATTCTAACTGTTGCTACGATAAAGGAGCACTTTTGACCAATGGATCGAAAAATGGGAAGTCTGCTAGGCATTGGCGCTGTGCTATTTGCAATCATTTTACTGGAATAAAATCAAAGCGTCGGAGAGCTTTGAAGAAACCATCGCGCTTTGATGACTGTGAAACGAACGAATCTTTTCACCACGCAAGCAATGGTGACGAATCAAATGATCAATGCGACACATCACACCCAAGTTGCTCACTATGCCCGCATAGTGGCGGAGCAATGTCACAAATAGATACTGATTCAGATAAATGGGTACATGAAGTTTGTCGAGTTTGGAGTGGCGCGGCTACGAGCTGTGACCAAAAGGACGAGACCCTCAAGCAGTCACCACTTTCTACAGTCTGTGCACTCTGTGGAACAGGCGGTGCAGGTCTAACAAGGTGTGCTGCTCGAGGTTGTTTCGTTTCGTTCCATCCCATGTGTGCATTGCTTGCATCCAAAACAGGTACTTATAATCAAGCCGGCAAAAGGAGACGGAATTCGCGACACAACAACGAGCTAAACGAAGAAGATGAGAAGCTTTGCAATGAGTACACACTGCAATTGGTTCAATTATCTAGACAAGGAGCCACCGACAGTAGTATACTCAATGGAGAGGATACTGCTTGCAACGTTGTGCCAATTGCCTATTGTGGTCTACACAATCCTCGCCGAGATCCTTCTTACTTCGGATGTCTTCCTGGTGGAAAGATAAAGGATTGATCACGATGAAGACTGGCAATCAATATTAACGCTCTAGGTTATAGTTAAGGATAGAACTTATCATAATACCCATTCCTACTAAAACCGCCGTCAACGCTTATTACTTGCCCAGATATGTACCCCGCCGCAGGAGTACAAAGGAACGCAACAAGAGATGCCACTTCATTGGTTTCGCCCACACGTCCCATTGGCGTTCTTTCTAAGACTGAAGCTTTGTATGCCTCATCCTTCAGAACTTGCGCTGCTAACGGTGTATTGATATACCACGGAGTAACGCAATTCACGCGGATTCCGTCCGGTCCCCATTCACAAGCCAGATTACCCGTCAACTGGTTCATCGCAGCTTTCGTCATGGCATAAATTGTACCAGATTTCATGCATGTCACACCAGCGACAGATCCAATGTTGACAACTGATGAAGTTTCAGACTCGGTACTCGAACTCTTTAAATAAGGATAGCACAACTTTGTCAACTCGAACACACTCTCCAAGTTTGTCTTCATTACAAAATTGTAGTCCTCTTCGCTGTATTCAGGTGTCTTCTTTCGAATGTTTGTACCTACATTATTGACAAGAATATCAAGCTTTCCTCCAAAACGCTCCTCCACTTCTTTTCGCAAGATCTCTCTCCCTTCTGGAGTTGATACATCTGCTACAATTCCTTGCACGTCCAACCCGTGCTGATCGTTCCACTCGTGTAGACGCTCTGAAAGTTCATCTCCATTTCGAGCACAAGTCAAAACGCTCTGAAAGTTGATGACAAGTTTGAGTATTAGTTAGCCAATAGATGCAATATATCGATTCTGATGCGAAATCTTTAAATGTATACTTACGCATCCGAGAGATGAAAGTTGAGTTACAATAGCAGCTCCAATCCCTTTCGTGCCTCCAGTTACAAGCGCATTTCGAGAGTTCAGGCGCCAGAAGCTAGCAGGCGGTGGAGGAGGCACAGATAAATCACTTGTACTGGATGCATGCACAACAGAAAGACCTATCGCTAGTCCTTGTAGGAACAAGAAAAGGAAAGAACGCATGTTCCTGATATCAGTTTTGCCTCTCTATCTCATAGAGTGATTGCTTTTGTGGCAACTCTAGAGGTACAATTTGCTTTTGCTTGACTCATTATCACAGCGTGATGGCAAAAAATGAGATGGACGTCATGAGATGTGTCAAATTATCCACTGTTATTTGTTTCTAGCTGTGTCACTCCTTGTCACACGTTTTCTCTACCGCTTACTACCCTGCAGCCGGCCACGGCTGGTATGATTCTACGGTAGGAATTCCCGTAGCCGACCTTTTGAGCTGGCTGCTGGCGACCTTTTTCATCACACCCAACTCATCTCCCAAGCGACGCCGCTATTAGAACATCGTAGCAGAGATCAACCACCATGCAGATCTTCGTAAAGACCCTCACGGGTAAGACTATCACACTCGATGTGGAGCCCGGTGACACTATCGACAACGTCAAGACTAAGATTCAGGACAAGGAGGGAATTCCTCCGGATCAGCAAAGATTGATTTTCGCAGGAAAGCAATTAGAAGATGGCCGTACGCTCTCTGATTACAATATCCAGAAGGAGTCCACTCTCCACTTAGTCCTTCGTCTTCGTGGAGGTGTCTATGATCCTTCCCTTGCCTTGTTGGCCAAGAAATACAACTGCGAGAAGTCCATCTGCCGCAAGTGCTATGCTCGTCTCCCACCGAAGGCTACCAACTGCAGGAAGAGGAAGTGTGGACACAGCTCCCAGCTTCGCCCCAAGAAGAAGCTTAAATAAACATGTACTCTAATTGCATGGTTAATAGATGCCTTCGAAAAATACGGGTGCTTTTTGATTTTACTTTATCGTGTGGATCAGCGCTGAGATTGACGTCGGTGTCTTTTATGCCGTGAGAATAAAATAGCAAAGTATGTATATCCAACGTTCACCGCCTACTTGTGTTTCTGCACGTCACTTTACTGACGGTGATCAAATAATGTATAGTTTCGAGAGGAGAGGGTCCATTTCTCACATCATTGGATTCCTTTTCTGAAAAGATTTTTTCTTTCACCCTTGTGACCAGTGACCAGCCTCCTCTGTAAGTGTGGGCTTATGTTCTTAGTTCTATCCTCCAACAAGACACCACTTGCCGTCCCACTCCAATGAGGCACCATGGGCCATCTCAGTGGAGACAGTAGGAATGCAATCCTTTGCAACCGATACGTGACTAAACTCAAGAAGTTCGCCTATCATTTTGCACAATTGATGACAACAAATACAATCCAAACCCTACTCCATTGCCATCTAAGTAGTTCCATCCCAACGATTGACGTATAGCGAGTTGTAGAGTCAAAACTAATCTTTTCTAGAAGAAGACCTAGCTCACGACCCATCTAATTGTGACTTCGTCATACAAACAAGAATTGAGAGGTGCCCTCCTTGCCACTCATTAGATTCTCTTCCTTCCAAGGATAAGCCCTGGTTAGCAAGCTAGAGAACAACGCCTCCAGAAGAATAGTTTAGCTACCAGCCTCTTGCAGTCTCCTTCAAACGTGCAGTTGAGTCAATGTAGATGAAGTAGGTATTTCATCTTTTTGGGTATCCCTCCTCTCTCCTTTCCTCTCGCTCGAATAAGATCGAAGGTAAAAGATGAAGTTTCACGAAGTTTCTTTTTTTGTTGGTTTAGATTTTAGAAGATGATGATCATGATTATGTAGATCATGATGAGGGTCATCGGCTGAATTATCCTATCATTGCTTTATTAGATATTACAATGTGGCTACTCCAGTTGGGCGTCCGCCTCCTCTTTATCATCCTCTATGCGAAAGAGAGTTACTGTTTGCTGTCAGACGAAAAAAGTGGTGAAGACAAAAGCAGCAGCAGTGCTCCGCCTCTCTCATCATTCCAGCAATATACAAATGCGATTCCAAGTGATCAACCAGTGACGCCGCACGGTCGACGAGACGTGGAAACATCTGTGAAGGCATATTCATGGCCAAGCATCATCTTCTCTCCGCTTTGTGAGGCATGGGCGTATTTCGAATCAGAAAGGAATGACAATTCACTATCTTGGAAATACTTAGATACATTGGTAGAGAGAGGTGGCGTGGAGGCGTTAGAAAATTGGTTTGACAGTCAATCCACAGAAGAGCAATCAATCTGGACATTCGATAACTCTACAGCACTTGCAATAGAAATTGCATCTCATATTATTACACAATCCAATGCATTGGATAGGCAGCTACTTCCGATGGCACTGTCTCTACGTGCGCATTCTCCTCATTGTGAAATGCATCGTAGTTTGGCCCGGGATGCAGCAATTGCATATGGATTATACGATACTGAAAAAGAAAATTTACCCCCTTCCGCCTTCTGCCTACTGTCTCGTCGAGATGAAGATGGCATCGTTGTAGGCACTCAACTAGTCATTGACGAAGCTTTATTACCAAAAGCGTTGGATGCATTGAAGATACTACAAAGTAATGAGAAGAATGTCGAAAATGAAGACTCGCATTTATTGACGCAATTGCCTGGCGAGTCAATTCATCCAACAACCAGCAGTGAAAATGATGAGTTTGTAGCAATCCTCTACGGTCAAGCTGGAACTAGTGCATTTGCTTCACTCTACAAATCACTGAGAAAGTCTCAATTGAACCTCGTAGTGCGCCACATGGGATTCATCCCTTCTGAGGAGAATAAAGATGCAAGTGTTGCATTTCCAACTGTGATGCAAGGTTACGGTGTTCGACTTGACATTCGCAATGTTGAATATAAAGCTTTTGACGATGGTCCAGCCGATAATTCGGAAGATGGAGATGCAAAATCAGATTGGAATGAAGCAGGTCATCATCCAGAGCAACCAGCGCGGAATGAATACTTGGGCGGTCTTAACCTACACACAATCTTCGATCGTCTGCAGGTTGATAGCACCAAGCCCTTATCCACTGACCTCCATGCTCTACAGACAGCTGCGATTCGATCACATTCATTTCAACTTGGATCTGAATCGATCATTCCACCAGCCTGGCAGCGTCGATCACTGTCAATGCAAGCAGCAAGCTTAATCGTATCATCTCCTGATCCGTTAGAAGCATTGAAAGGGGTGTCACAAAACCTTCCATCAGTTGCACACTCGTTGTCGAATATTCAAATCAGCGAATCGTTTGAAGCATTAGCAGAAACTGCAACTGATCTAGCAGCGAAAGTTGGTGCAGTATCTCCTGGTTGGGGTGATGCCGCTTTTGGGTTTTATGTAAACTCACGCGAAGTCAACATTGAACGCCCATCTTTCAATGTATTTCAACTCTTAAATGTATTAAGGGAGGAAGATGCGATACTGCGGAATTTGGAACTTAGCGTTAGACCTGCACTGAAGAAAGCTGCACATGTTCTTGGGGATGGTTTAGATCCAGGCAGCAGCAGCGCTGAATGGGCTGCCTTGCAATCTGTTCGCAAAATGATGGAAATGGGAGCAGATAAGTTGGCAGATATTGGAAAGAGTGGAGACTTTAGCGTTATGAATCCCACGGCAAGCGAATCCCATGAAGACGAAGGCATAGGAAGTGATCCCGATGATGAGGAAGGGTCTCACATTTACAGAATTGATGTTGGTAGAGGAGGCAAGAATGCAATTATGTATCTAAATGATATCGAGAAGGACGCGCAATACAGCTCGTGGCCGACTTCGGTGCAAGAAATGCTCTACCGCTCTCAATTTGGTGGAGCACCAACGGTTAGGAGGAACTTGTTCACAATGCTTCTAGTAATAGATCCTGCAGAGGGCAGCTCTAGCCCAGTGCTTGATGTCGTTGCACAGCTATTGAATGTGCAGTTTCCCCTACGATTGGGTGTTTTGATTGTCAACAAAGATGATGTGGAGAAGGGGCTGTCGTCAGAACCTCTCAACTGGGATAACGGAGATCGAGCATTCCATGCAAGTGACTCTTTTTTGCTCCTCAAGCATATCACCAACAAATATGGTGGTATGGTGGCATTGAATTGTTTCTTCCATATTTTGCACGAGTCTGCAGAGATGGATGAAACCTTTTCAGTGGATGAGTTCATCAATGCACATGTTTCACTGCTTGTCCAAATGGGGGTAGTTCACCAAGGTGTATCTGATGTGCAGAACGAGTTGGTGAATTTACTTCGAACTCGGCAGGATTCAGAAGTCGACTCAAATCTAAAGAACAAAAAATTGAGCTACGAATCTGCCGTTCAATTTGCAAAAGACAAATTGATTCGACCTGGGATGAGCTTCTACAATGGAATCCCACTACCAGCAGGTGATGCATCAACCTTTGCATCGAAGGTAAATACAATTCTTCGCGACGAACAAGATCACATAATGGGTTTAGTGATGTCAGGGGTTATTAAGGACCATACCCCGAAATCAGTGTATGCGACAATCCTCTCAGGAGATAACTTGTTCAAACAGTTCCACCCATTGCTAGAAGAATCTTCAGGCGAATATTTCATCGCCTCTGCCGAATCAGATGACGAATCTCTTCTTCTCCTGTCTCAGCCAAAAGCAGACTACAATAACGTCGATGCACTCTTCGTAGTTGAAGCGATGATTGATTTGGATGAATCAGTAGGTATTGATGCAGTTTCGTCATTTCTCGAGGTTATCATTTCAGCTTCAGATCATAGTTGGCACGATTCCAAAACAGTGTCATTAGCTGCTCGTATCTTGCCTACTGGGGACTGTACTTCGTCTGTATCACAAGCATTGGGAAGTCTGTTTTGTGCTGCTTCGTATTTTGACGCAATTGACCTCAAAGCAGTGGTTGATCACGTTCAACATGTGAAGTTGAAGGGTGATATAGATGCCAACTTCTTTGACAGCATTGAAGGTTTGAGTGCATCTGTTCGCAGAAAAATGACAGAGGTAGTGACTAGAAGAAAGATGTGCCATGGTGCAAAGCATGACAGCAAGCATCTCTACACCGCTAATGGTCGTGCATATGTTCCCGGAAGTAGTTTGATCACTCTCAATGACATCAAGATGTTAGTCAATTTAGAGCTTGATCGAACGACAGCAATAACAAAATTGATACTCAAGAACCTGCCTTCGGTTTCAGCAAGTAGTGACTTCAGTCGTATAGGGCGCGTACTTCATCACGCAATCGGTAGATCAGCAGCTACTCTGAATAATTTTTTCTCATCGTCTACGAAATCAGAGGGTGTTTCATCTGCTCTGACAGCGGATCTAGATAATCCTCTATTGCTTTCTTGGAACGAGGATGCATCAGAGAATTTCCAAGTAAGTGAAAATACATGCAGCCGATCTGAGCTACAATACCATTTTTTTCAATCGAAGCTAACCAGCCTTGTCACAATGTATCACTTATTTCCAAAGGTTGAAGTCTCAGTTATCTTAGATCCATTGACCGAGCCGACGCAGCGAGTCGCTCCGCTACTCCTAGCTATTCGTGATAATCTAAAGCTTCCTTTGAAGCTCATTATTGCTCCCAGACGTGTTGTTGACAACGATGTGCCCTTGAGCAGCTACTATCGATTTGTTGTTGACCCTCTTGCTTCTGCATCTAATCCACCAAAAGCAAGGTTTGAAAACTTACCAACTAATCATCTTCTCACCCTTAGAATGGACGTTCCAGAGCTTTGGGATGTACAGCAGGCACACGGTGTCCAGGACGCTGATAATCTGAGATGCGACTCGCGGTTTGGCTGTGGAGATGAAGGGTACATCCTTTCTCGTGATAATAGAGCAGAAGACTTGGTCAATGTTAAACCAACAATCGAATTGACTCAAATAGATTACAGTCTCAAGAGTCTTTTACTTTTCGGGCAGTGCTATGATGTGTCTAAGAATACTCCTCCTAACGGCTTACAGCTCACCTTGGATCGAATGTCTTTAGCTGCAGCAGCTGAAACTCAGGTGTCTGAAATATTAGTCGAGTCTGATGGAACGATTGGTTCTCAAGTCGATGACATTCATGCATCAAGAAGGGATCATGCTGATACTCTCGTCATGAAGACAGCTGGGTACTTCCAATTGCGCTCCAACCCAGGAGTTTGGAGTCTACGAATCGAAGAGAAATCTAGAGGATCGGAAATCTATCATCTAGTTGATGGAAAGATCTCAGCATCAGGGCAAGTATCAACAGCGAAAACAGCTGTTGAACGAAAATCAAAGACTCTTGTTGCGAAAGATTTTACTAGCCCTTCCAACGTGCTCCTGGTAAAGCGCAAGAAAGGGTTTGAAAAGGCAGAGCTCTATTTGGATGAAGTTGATTCTAAAGGTGTCGACAAAGGCAGCAACGAGACGGTTCACGTATTTTCTCTTGCTACTGGCCATGCATACGAACGTCTCCTCAAAATCATGATGTTATCTGTAACGAAGAGGACAAGTGCCCCTGTGAAGTTTTGGTTGTTTTCAAATGTAAGTTGAGATCTTACTTCCTTGACTCAATTGTTATAGAGGATGATACCTCATGAATACATTCTCACCAATGAATCTTGTAGTTCCTTTCTCCTTCATTTAAGTCGTCAGCGACATATATGGCCGAACAAATCGGATGCGAGGTTGAATTTGTCACGTACAAATGGCCTGAGTGGCTACGTGGTCAAAGTGAAAAGCAACGAATCATTTGGGGTTACAAAATTCTCTTTTTAGACGTATTGTTCCCTCTCAATGTGAAGAAAATCATCTATGTTGATGCCGACCAGGTGGTGAGGGGTGATTTGACTGAGCTATGGAATCTTGACTTGGATGGTGCTCCGTATGGTTACACGCCTTTCTGCGACTCTAGAGAAGAAACTTTGGGCTACCAATTTTGGAGAACGGGCTTTTGGAAATCACATCTCAGGGGGAAACCGTATCACATTTCAGCGCTTTACGTCGTTGACTTGGAACGCTTTCGTCGAGACTTGGTGGGTGACAAGCTTCGGTCAATATATCAGCAACTATCTGCGGACCCGAACAGTCTCGCGAACCTTGATCAAGACTTGCCAAATTACGCTCAGCATGACGTACGTATTTTCTCTTTGCCCCAGAAATGGCTATGGTGCGAGAGTTGGTGTTCTGACGAAACCAAAGCGGAGGCAATGACTATTGATTTATGCAACAACCCAGAGCACAAAGAGGCCAAAATAAGCATGGCAAAGAGGATCATAAGCGGTGATTTATTCGAGGAGAGTTGGGAGGAGTTAGATGAGATGGTAAGGAATTATGATGATGAGTTTAGTCAGTTAACAAAATTACTATAACATTGTCAGGCACGATAATCATGCAGACATCAACTTAAATAAGCAATCAACTGGACCACAGGACACAACGATGACACTACAAGCTACAAGTCATCTTACTATGCTACTTCTATGTGGATGTTTATAGCTGTAACTCATTTCACAGGTTTTAGCCTCCCTTTCACCCACGTGCGTGCGTAGCGAATAACCTAACCCCACCACTCTCCGCCATTCACCATTCACGTTCACGATTCGATTCACATCTCTCAGAAAATTACATAATCACCATGGCATCCCTTTATCTCCCAGCACCGACCCGATCGGGCAACAAAGTTGGCCCCGCTCCAGGTAGCGGTAGCAGCAGTAGTGCTATCGTTGCGAGGGAGGCAATAAATCAAAAAAGTGACGATGGCAACAAAGGAAGTCAAAAGAGGCGAGTGCCATCTTATGGTGATCGAGTAAATTCAGCAATCCGCTTCTCGAAGCTAACACCCGAAGAGCGGAAACAACCACAAAATAAACAGCTCCTCTTCGTACCTCGCTCAGCTGCTGACTTTGATGATGGGGGGAGCTTTCCTGAAATTCAAGTTGCCCAATATCCACGGCACATGGGCAACCCACATTTGGCGAAACGGAATAATGCGTCTTCAGCAGTTGGTGGCGGCGGAGCAAGCAACAATAATTCCAACGCTGCTCCCGGCGGCCGAGCTATTATTACTCGTGACGTCCTTTCTGCCCAAGTAGATGCGACGGGGAAAGTTTCTTACGATGCAATCGTTACGGGGGGGACGAATGCAGACAAAAAAGTATACAGCAAACATTCCGATTTGAGGGGATTTCGACCATCGGGAGAGGAGATTGCTCTCCCCTCTCAAGAAGAAGAGACCTCCACCGCAGAACGAACGCAACGTGCACTTGCTGCCTTAATTTCTACAAAAGTGGCTATGGACAAACCCACGGGGTCTGCTATCACAGCTGCCACAGACTCGGCTACAGCACATGAACGCACCCAATTTATTCGGTACACTCCCAATGAAAATGCTCCGGGGTATAATCCCCAAGCATCCCAGCGTATCATTCGCATGGTGCCAAAGCAAATTGATCCCATGCAACCTCCTAAACATATGCACAGAAAGGCGCCTAGAGGTCCAGCTGAAGATCCTGTGCCAGTCTTACACGCTCCGCCTGAGAAGTTGACCAAAGAGGAACGGGAGGCGTGGAATGTTCCTGCCTGCATCTCCAACTGGAAGAACACACGTGGATACACAATTCCTCTAGACAAACGACTGGCTGCTGATGGACGAGGGTTGCGTGATGATGCAACAATTAATCCTAATTTTGCAGTTCTGAGTGAGTCATTGTACGTCGCGGAACGACAGGCTCGAGAAGAGGTTCGAACACGAGCTGCAGTTCAAAAAAGATTAGTGTTGGATCAACGACAGAGGAGGGAAGATGAATTGAGAGAACTGGCGAACAAGGCGAGAATGGAGCGATCTCATGTGGGGGGTAATGCCGACAGCGGTGCTGCTGATACTGCTGCAGCTGGGAGTGGAGATGTTTCTGGTCATCACCACGGAAATGATGACGACTCTGTTGAAAGTATGACGCAACAAAATGAAACATCGTCTCTTGCTGCATCAAATGTGAACAATGTAGAAGATGAGCAAGCGCGTATGCAGAGGGACCGCCTAAGAGCTGAAAGACGACGAGAGCGTGAGAAGGAATACCGTCTTGAACGTGCTGGAAAGTCTGCCGACGATGACAACACAGAAGAAGAACTCAAGAAGAAGCGACGTCTCGAGAATGATCGTGATGTTTCTGAAAAGGTTGCATTGGGAACACACACTGGAAGCGGGGGAGCAGGAGGGGTAGATTCGAGGTTATATTCACAGAATGCCGGATTGGATTCTGGATTTGGTGCTGCAGATGAATACAACACGTACTCACGGCCCATGTTTGATCGTGAGGGCGTGACTAGTTCTAGCATTTACCGACCGACCAGGGATGCCAATATGGAAGATGCAGATGCACAATATGACAAATTGAAAAGAGGTGCTACAAGTAAGTTTGCCCCTGACAAGGGTTTTGGGGGGGCCGATGGCGGCGGGGCAACCGCCGGCGGTGCATCAAGGAATGCCCCCGTTCAATTTGAAAAGGGCAATTAGTGTGTAACATAATAAGGGAGCAGAGTTATTGCACCATCCTCTTCTCTCTAAATACCTTTCTTTCCATGAAAGCGCCAGCTCCTCCTTGTTACACTTTTTATTTACCAGTGTATCATACTTTTTTCGCATGTTACAAGCGGCGTAGACTGAGAGGCCGGCCGGGACGGACGGACGGACGGACGGAGGAGGACAGGACAAACCAAGGAAAAGCGGACGAGCGCGGACAAGATCAAGAGGGTTGATGGACAGGCATCGAGGTGGTGCTGGTGGATGAGTTTTAAGGAAAAGGAGGGAGAAGAGGGGAAAAAGAGAAGAGAAAAAGAAAGATCTCGCTCGACCATGTCAAAAAGTCAAAAGATCCGTAGTAGCAGTCTAGTAGTAGTCATTACTGTAGTATGCTGTTGTCGATGTAAGGTTCGCCGCCAGAGAACTTATCCCATGGACCGTCGATGATAATATTTTTGTCGAAGAAGATAATGTACGTCTGCGTGTAGAATAATAATACATCAAGAGGCATGATTCATTTAGAAAAAGTACCGTGATGGCCTCACATGATGTGATGTAAATAACTCTATCCACATCAAGTGTGGAATGTCTCCTTCAATTATTCAATTAATAAATAGACACAGCAGAATAATAATTATTCCCGTGAGAATGTAGCGCATTACAAATGTGGCAGGCAGTATATGGAATGAGAGTCACGTAAGAGTCGACGCAGAATGCTCACTGTGTAGTATGTCTCCGTTTGGCCAACAATAACACGGCCGGCATGGTTGTCACGGAAGCAGTGGGGACCAACTCTAGCGTTTGTTTTACAGTTCGGGCAATGTGGCATATACCTCTTATCAGTAGTTTCCCATCTTACATCAGGTAGCCAAACGTGCACATCCCTGTAGTAAGCTCTATACTCTTCATCAAGTTTGTCTTCTTTTTTCTCTACACTTGCATTGTACTTTTTAATAAACCACGTGTACCATTCCTTTCGAAGCCACCAATCGTTTTGCTGCAGATGACGTAATAACCATTTGTTGTTGATATTTTTGTTATCTTTGCTCACCTCAATTTGCACTCGTTTTTGGACGGCTGCCACGTACCGTTGCTGGATGCCTGGAATAGTATCATCTTCAAAGTCGTCTGAATGCTTCTTTGTTGCTTCTTCTTCGCTGTAGTCCAGCTCTGCAATTGCGTTGGCAGGATCAATGACATTGTTTATTTCCGGATTATTGATAGTAACAACGTCGTAGTCAGGAGTGGCGGAATTGTTGTCGACAGCTGTGACCGCTGTTGTGGTTGAATTCTCTTCAGCGGCAGCATCAGCTCTGTCATCGGCCGACGTGTTCACGGCAGCAGCGGCGGCAGTTGTTGTCGTATCATTATTGATGGGAGCAGCAGTAGAATCACCAGATGATCGATTCGTTCGCGGGGCAAAGAAATTCATCCGTGCAGCTCTCTCGACCGCTGCCTTTTGCTGTTCCTTCTTCTTTTTATTCTTTTGTTTCGTCTCTGCGCAGCGTTCTGCTTGTTTTTTCTTTTGAGACGAAGTCTGCTTGCGTTTGGCTTTGTAGCCGTTCTTGACACCCACGGGTCTTCCTCCCCCTCTTGCCATGGTGATGATTTAATATGTAGAGGTACCGAATCTCAAATGGTATTATGTATGCAATTATTGCAAGTGAAAGGGCCGGTGCCGACGTGAAGTACCATAGTAGGTTCTCTTGAAATTTGAAATTTGAAATGAAACCAGCGCAGTAAGTGCGCAGTGGAGCCGTGGCTTCTCTGACTGGTGGATGAGTTTTAAGGAACTCTCAATTTTAAAACTCCTTTCAGGACTTTCTCGTAACCCCTAGACATAAGATACTTATTCCATCGTACGTATGTAGACCCCTAGACATAAGCCTACTGAAGGAATAGGTACCTTATGTCCTAGGGGTCTCCACCAGCACACACGGGGTTACGCCACTTAATCTCGACTAAATTAGAAAAATATTGAGACACCTACCTGACTTCGAAAAGTTCCGTCACCCCACGCAAAAATCACACACAATGGCACAAACTTCAAAAAAATCCTCAACCATAGACACTATACAGCGGAGAACATCTCCTACCATTACACCAGTACATGGCAAACCCTCCGCGTTTTTTTACAGTAGCTTCATCATATACCACCCGACCCCTGCGCAGAAAACGCGGAGCATTGGTTACGATGTATTCCTTCAATAAAAAGTTTCGTGCGCGAAGTTTCCTAATGAAACATTGCCGTTCATGTCGGAGGGAGAGTCATGCCGGTGCATAACCCATGGAGACATAAAGCATGATCCTTGCAGCCCACCAATCGAGTGTATATATCCATAGGGAGGCGTGGGTGTCTTAGTGTACCGATGTTTCGGCCGGTAACACCATCCTCAACGTCGTAACTCGATGTCCATCAATGGTTCATTTTTATCTTTGGCCCTACTGCAATAAGGAGTGACAATAACACCAATGAAGGCAACCAACACTCTCCATCGACTCTAATATGGTGATAGACGATTAATTGACCCTTGGAGTGGAATGGAAGCTCTTATGACATCATTTTGATGATACAAAAAATGTACATGTTTTTCGTCTCTGTCGAACGCAACAACTAACCTAAAGCTAATGGAAACGGGATGCATATCGATCAAACAAGCATCAGCTTATTATTATTATGATAGTAAACATCCTTGGGAGCGATAATAACAATCAGAACTACTTGTTTGTTCAGTAAAACTCATTGCATATTTAGCCTACATCAAAACCAACATACATAACACTGTCTCCCATGTGTTATAATCACTATAAAGCATCATCCACTTGTCGAAGTATTCGAATATACGCATACGATCAATTGGTATATAAATTACCACTCATTTGATGTTATCGGTCCTTCACGATGTTGATTTCAGCATTGCGTTTAAGGAGCAAATAATAGATTCTGTCTAACTTGTGAAATGTGGTTGATTATCGATTAGATAATGGGTTTGGACTACCCAAGGATAAATAGACGCCCAATGTATATATAACATTGATGTGGTGAAAGGATATCCTCTCTTTTGTAACATATCATTGCCGAAACGTCCATAGGAGGGGTGAATGGAGGTGAAAGTGGTAAATTTTATGCCGTCGATGGCGACGTTATTTTATTCATTTACGGTGGATCGACTGAGTTTTCCTGGCTTGGGCGCGTATAAGATGATTTATGCGACTGATCAAGCCGAGTATTCTAGGCGTATTCAATATGCACGCTTAACTGTGGCCACAGGAGTGGAGGACATCATGGTGACGGTGTAAAAGGTGTGGTGGATGATGGATTTTTTGCGTTTCTCGTTCCATCTCAAAATTACGCGGGAAGGCCAAACGTAACCCCGTGCACAAACTAGCTGCCGATGGACATCAAAGACCATGCTCATGCTGCTGCTGGCATGCAACTGCTAGCCATCACAATAAACACAAAGTTAATCAGATTAGATATCTACACGAGAACAACGCATCCATCAAAAAGTTGATTGTCCAACTGGCAACCACCATTGCATGCCGCGGCCCATCATGTTTTTCAACGTACTAACGCTACTGGTGCTGTTGCAGTGCTGGTCTATGTTGTTTGGTTTTTGTCTTATTCCGTACAAGCCATCGCATCGACATCGAGCTCTGGCACTTTCGTCCACTTCGGATAATCATGTACACTGCTATGGACCACTGAGCTCGACATTCAACGAGTTATCAGATCAAATGGGTGGATCTGGACGTGCTGCCGTCATTTGGGATTGTTTCAGGGCTGGCATTGATCCTAATTTGTATTACAGAAACGACAGTGGAATTGATACTTCTGACCAAAGCATAGTTGAAACCTGGTTGGAAGCGATGTCGGCGGATTTTGATGCGAGCGATATCGCTCTATCCAAAAATAATCTGCTTGGGAAACGAAAAGGCCAAGGATTAGGTGCAGGTGCACTCGCGAGGCTGCAGGAGCTAATGAAACAATGTCGGTCCTCTGATACTAGCGCGGATGACAGCGTTACAGATTCTATTTACACAATTGAAAATTCCATTGGATCCATATCACACATAAAAGTAAGTGCCGATGGCACTACTAAGCTGTTACTTCGCTTAGCTAGAGGGTTTGAGGTGGAGAGCGTTATAATCCCATGGCTAGACAAAGGGTTCAGTACTGTATGTGTATCTTCTCAAGTCGGTTGTGCACAAGCGTGTCGCTTTTGTGCAACAGGCAAGATGGGTAAGATGAGTGATTTAACAGCAGAGGAAATACTATGCCAAATCTACTATGCCAACAAAGTATGTCGGATTGTCGGTAGTATAGCAGCAGCAGGTGATACTTCCACGACACTTCCTCCATGCGACAATGTGGTTTTAATGGGAATGGGAGAACCGGCTGATAATGCTTTGGCTGTTGTCAGGGCAGTTTCAACGATGGCAGATAGGCGGATGTTTAGTTTGGCACAATCCAAAATTACCGTCTCAACTGTTGGACCGAAGCCCTCTTCGTTCACTACTCTAGGTTCATCTCCAGCTGCCTTGGCATGGAGCGTTCACGCTGTGGATGACTCTTTGAGAAAGGAATTGGTGCCTACAACAAAGTTCTCGATGGAGGAATTGAAAGAAGGTCTTGTCGAGGCTTTAAAGTCACGCTCAAAGAAACTGCGTAGAACCATGTTGGAAGTTGCGCTAATTGATGGTGTCAATGACTCCGAACAGGATGCAAAGTTGCTAATAAGCTTGGCTCGATCAATAATGGCTGATGTTGAAGGTTCAAAAGTTGTAGTAAACTTGATTCCATTCAATGATATTGGCCATCCAAAATATCGGACACCATCTGAGGAAAACGTGTTGGGCTTTCAGAAAATAATAACCGATGGTGGCGTTTTGTGTTATGTCAGAACTACCAGAGGGGATGAAGAGAATGCGGCATGTGGCCAATTGGCAACTAGCAGAAGTAAATAAATGAGATATGCCTGATTAGGATAAGAACGAGGTTGTGAGGGATGAAAAACTACCAGAGGCCGCATTGACTGCGACCAAAAAAGCCTGTCAACAATTTGAAGCTATAAAGCCTCGTTGGCTTGGTATTTACGCACAGTGATGTTATTTGTAACAAACTTAATCCAGGAAAGTTTAATCTCAGCAGTTCATGCAAATCGTGTACACATCATAATAACTTACTAGATGATGCGTAAGTTCAAGTAGAAGTACTAAGGTGTCTTTAGGATAAATAAAGTATCAGAGCTCTGACGTATTTAGACTTACATAGATGCATACATTTAATACCCAACCAATAAAATATGTAAATTCCAGGCTGTTGAAACTAAACCTACCCCCTCATCATAAGTAGTGTTATCGAGCGAACCTCATGCTAGCTGCTTGGCTCCTTGAACGAAAACAGGCGATTTATTGGCAGAAAGCGAGAAAAAAGTGGGCGGCATCGGAAAAAGCATGTGTTGTGTGTGGTAGGTATCTCCATACGAATTTCTCCAAAGTTGGCGAGCGATGTGCTTTCTCGGAACCAATCTGTTATGAGAAAGTCGGTGTCTGTCGCCAATTTGTTCTTTTGATTCCTTCCATTAGACACAGCATTACATCGTACATCTCACTGTTCTCACAAAAATTGTGTCTGCAGTGTTGATCAAACAATTTGCATACTTCGACATCATGTTAGCTTATCCTCTAGCACTCACAGCCCTTCTAGCCGGCAGCGCTACTGCTGTACCCCGCTCCACAAGGCAAGAATTCATCCGCGCCATGCAGAAGCAAAAAAATCTCGACCCTCAGATCGTGGCCAACGCTGCGAAATCAAGTCCTCTAAGTAAGACCATCTTGGATGAGGCAACCTATGTCCCCCCTGAGCGTAAGCTTGATGAGGTACAAGGCGACGCCGAGGCTAACGCTAACCAAAACGCTCAGTATTACAACCAGAACTACATTCAAGGGACCGATGATGCATACGGCTTCGACGTAAATACCAACTGGCAAAACATCTGGGGCTTCGATGCTTCCCAATACTCTTTGTCCTATGAGCGTTGCGCCACTGTCAAGCAATTCGATGTGGAGAAGGCCGCCGAGGAAGACGCTACATCTCCATTCAGAACGCAGCACTTCGCTGTTCTTCGATTGTGCCCAGCCAAGACTTGTGATAACCCTGACTGGTATCTTCAGCAAGAAGAAGAAGCAGAAGAAGATGGTCAAGCTGAGGAAGAAGGTCAAGAACAGGAGGCTGAAGCTGAAGCTGAAGCTGAAGCTGCGGCTGAAGAGTATGCTGAAATCTACGGTGCCAATGGTAGGGGATGCTCATCCAACTACGGATCTTTCATGCTTGATGCTGGTTTGTACTTGCAATTGATGGCTGATTACGAGGACACTCAGTTTGAAATGTACTGTAACTACTGCGAGAACTACATGCAAAAGATGTACTACCAGTGGCTTAAAAACGGCGGTCATCGTAACCTCAAGTTTGAAGATTTCAAGAACCATCCAGATGTTGAACGTATGTTGGGATATGGTGCTGAGTGGTATGCATGCTCAGTTTATGCCAAGGCTTGTCAATCAGGATTTCAAGATGACTACGCTGACTTCCTTCAATGCAATCAAGTTGAAAAGAACAATGGCTTGGTTGGCTACACTCAAGCTACTTGTGCCGAAGATGGGCAAGCCATCACTATCGGTCTGTACTCCGACGAAGAATGCTCCGAGGACATCACCAGCCAGGTAAACATTGCTAACTGGATTGGAGAAGATGTCAATGATGAAGACATGGCACATTATTACAAAAATGTCGCTTCAGGTCTGGGTACGTTGATTGAAACTTATGGTGGAAAAACTAATGTGAACCCTGACAGTCTCTGCATGCCATGTGCAGCCCAGGTGAGTCGATTATTTTTTATTCTCTTGCAAGTGTCTTCTTCTTTCTTCGTCCGAATTCTAATTTTATCAATGCCGATGATTTTTACAGGACCAAGCTTGGTTTCTTGCAGGAGACGATGACAACAGCGGCAGTGGCGAAATCGCTGAAATTTGTGATGCTGTTTTCACGCAAGCGGCTCGCTGCGACAAGACCCTTAGCAACTGGTGGCGACACAAGGCAAACCCCAACTATGCCCAATCCAACGCCTTGCAAGATATAACCTGCGAATACATCGATAACATGCGCATGGGTAAGTTCGATGCTGAAGGTAATGTCATCATGGACGCTAACAGGCTCTACCTTGAAGCAGGCGAAGCACAAGGAATCAACGGAAACCTTTACATTCAAGAATACGGACAAGGCCTTGCAGAAGTCTCTCCTTTGCAGATCTTCCTCCTTGTTCTTTCCATTTCTGCTTGCGCCATCCTTGCTGCTTGGTCATCTTCACTTCACAAAACTTTGACCAAGGGTGGACTCAAGTGGAAGCCTCGTCAAGTTGCTGGGGGAGATGAAGTAACCCGTCAAGACAGTGGTATCGTTGTTGGGCGCTCCAAGAGCAACCACTCTTCTTACTACATGTCTTAAGCAGTGTTAGATACAAGCATGTTATTAGGATGCTTGATCGATGACTCAACTATATTTGTACAGAGGCTTTTATTATTTACGTAGGTAAATCACTATATGTAAGGACCCAATTAGTTAGAAATGCCGGCGGAGTGATCTGTCGGCAGATTTCCTTCTTATTTCCTTCTTGCATGTATTTTCTTGTGAACATGTATCTTCGGAAAATAGACATTTCTTTGAAAGGGGAAAATTTCGTTCCCCCCCAAAATCAGCGATTTTCATTAATGCAGGTTCGCGTCATGTGCTGTCACGCTAGCAACTTGCTCGAATCATTTTTCTTTTTACAGCAATCCCCTATTACTTACCTTAAGCAAGTTCACCTCCCAAAAGCATGTTATTCGCTACCGTAGTACTCACAGCCCTCCTAGCCGGCAGCACTACCGCTTCACCACGCTCCACGAAGCAAGAACTCATCGGTTTCATGCGTAGCCGTTCTCTCGATCCAAAGATCATGGCCAACGCAGCCAAAACTTCCAGAACTCTCACTCAGAGCATCAAGGATAAAGCTGTCATAGTTCCTCCCGGACGTAAGCTTGAAGATGCTGCGGCTGATTACAACAACAATAACAACAACGAGCAATACTACAGCCGAAACTACATTCAAGGGTCCGATGATGCATACGGCTTCAGCGTAAATGCCGACTGGCAAAACGACTGGGGCTTCGATGCTTCCCAATACTCTTTGTCCTATGAGCGTTGCGCCACTGTTAAGCAATTCGATATCGAGAAGGCCGCCGAGGAAGATGCTACATCTCCATTCAGAACGCAGCACTTCGCTGTTCTTCGATTGTGCCCAGCCAAGACTTGTGATAACCCTGACTGGTATGAAGATGAAGAGGAAAGTGAGGAAGAAGGTCAAGAACAGGAGGCTGAAGCTGAGGCTGAAGCTGAGGACGAAGCTGAGGCTGAAGCTGAGGACGAAGCTGAGGACGAAGCTGAGGCTGAAGCTGAAGCTGCGGCTGAAGAGTATGCAGAAGTCTACGGTGCCACTGGTAGGGGATGCTCATCCAACTACGCTACCTTTCTACTTGATGCAGGGCAGTATATGGGTCTAATGGCTGATTACGAGGACACTCAGTTTGAAATGTACTGTAACTACTGCGAACACTACATGCAGCAAGCGTACCAAAAGTGGATTCAAAACGGCGGTCACCGCCAACTCGAGTTTGAAGACTTCAAGAATGACCACGAAGTACAACGTATGTTGGGAGGTGACATGGATGCTTGCTCTGTCATGTCCAAGGCATGTGGCAATGGATTTCAAGATAACTATGCCGACTTGCTTGATTGTGCTGAAGTTCAGAAGAACAACGGCATGGTTGCCTACACTCAAGCTACTTGTGCCGAAGATGGACAAACCATCACTATCGGTCTGTACTCCGACGAAGAATGCTCCGAGGACATCACCAGCAATGTAAACATGGCTAACTGGATTGGAGAAGAAGTCAATGATGAAGAAATGGCACATTATTACAAAAATGTCGCTACTGCAGTGGGTGAATTGATTGAAAGTTATGGAGGAAAAACTAATGTGAACCTTGACAACCTCTGCATGCCATGTGCAGCCCAAGTGAGTCGATTATCTTTTATTCTCTTGCAAGTGTCTTCTTTCTTCGTCCGAATTCTAATTTTATCAATGCCAATGATTTCTACAGGACCAAGCTTGGTTTCTTGCAGGAGACGATGACAACAGCGGCAGTGGCGAAATCGCTGAAATTTGTGATGCTGTCTTCTCGCAATCGGCTCGCTGCGACAAGACCCTTAGCAGCTGGTGGCGACACAAGACAAACCCCTACTATGCCCAATCCAACGCCTTGCAGGATCTTTCTTGTGCGTACATCGATAACATGCGCATGGGTAAGTTCGATACTGAAGGTAATGTCATCATGGACGCTAACAGGCTCTACCTTGAAGCGGGCGAAGCACAAGGAATCAACGGCAACCTTTACATGCAAGAATACGGACAAGGTCTTGCAGAAGTCTCTCCTTTGCAGATCTTCCTCCTTGTTCTTTCCATTTCTGCTTGCGCCATCCTTGCTGCTTGGTCATCCACGCTTCACAAAACCTTGACCAAGAAGTGGAAGCCTCGTCAAACGGATGAAGTCACCCGTCAAGACAGTGGTATCGTTGTTGGGCGCTCCAAGAGCAACCACTCTTCTTACTACATGTCTTAAGCAGTATTAGATACGAACACGATTGATCGTGTGTAGGGTAGGGTAGAGGAATCGGGTCGCAGTTTTGTATTAGCACCTTTGAGGACAGAAAGCACAACACGTGAAGAATTTGTACAGACTAGTTTACTTGTCTCTTTTCAGATTCCTGGAGAGGGTGCAGGTAAACACTAAAGTAATTATATATTATTGGATATATTGTCAAAGCTGATATCTTCTTTCTCCACACTGACCTCATAGAGCTATGGTATGGTAACTCCATTGTATCAATACTCCTCTCTCAGACAAGAGTAAGCGAAGTAGAGTGCTTCCTTTCCTTCTCTCTCTTTTTCGGTCGGGCCACCTCATCTTGCTGGCGCGCGCACTTTTTGTCCCAACACTTCTTCGTTTTTTGCCGCAAGCAAAAATAAGCCAAGCCGCAAGCATCATAATAAGGACATCCTCTAGAGAGAGAGAGAGAGAGAGCCAAGCCAACAAGACACACAGCCAACGCATCTTCGACAGTTACACAGCACATAGTAACTGGTTATTTGTGCTACGCCCTCTTCTGCATGCACTATAATACCATCATGGGCTCTTCTCAGTCTACCTCAGCCACTGTCTCCAACATCGAATCATCGTCGAATAATTCATCTAAGAATGAGCAGCATCTGTTGAACAACAAAGTAATCAACACTCCCATATTTGGTGTGTCAGACAAAGATCATGATGACACTTCTTCTAGCGGAACGATTGGCCAAGCGCCAACGCCTACTGGAGATGAGTATGATTTAATGGATCAATTAGCTTCAGATCTACCATCTGTAATTGACGACGAATCTAAGCAGCAAGTAGAAGAATATATTCGATCTTGTAATAACGGGCAGGGTCCTATGGTAGCTTGCTTCTCTACTGCTGAGTACCAATCTCTATTTCTTCGAAAACACAAAGATGCAGCGGAGCTTTATCACAATACCTGCTTTCGACCGATGAACGATAATTCCCCAAATGGAGTTGAGGTTGATGGTACCAAAGCGTATGCTCCAAGTTGTTTCAACTTGGCTCAAATGAGAATGACAGGGAAAGGCCGTACTACATTCTCAAGGAGTGAAGGATATCAATTGTTTGATCGCGCTTGCCGTGCCGGACATGGAGGTGCATGTTACATGCAAGCAAAAATGCTAATGAGTTATCCTGGTAGCTTGGGAGAGGGCGTGCCATATGATGTTCCTAAAGCAGCGGAATTGCTAAAGTATGTCTGTGAGGAGAAAGAAGACTCGGTAAGTTGCTTCACACTTGCTACCATGCTACTGAGAGGAGACAAAGTCAGTGCGGAAGCAGATAATGTCTCGCCAGATGAAGCAAGAGGAGTAAAAGCATTGCAGAAAAGAGTTAATGAACCTAGCAGAGAAAAGAAATCAGTCGATGAAAGAACCTCATTGAATAGAGACCCAAAATTTGCAGAGCAGCTGTTGCAGCGTGGTTGTGAAAGAGGACATGCCCCAAGTTGTTACAACCTTGCAGTCATGTATACACAAGGTGACGAAGGGGTGGAAAAGGATGACACTAAAGCAAGGGATTATCAGGAGAAGACGGAAGAGCTAGTAAAGCGATTTGGTGGCTTCGGAATGGGAGGAATGTAACAAATAAGTAGATGATGCTCCCTCAATGACTGATGAGCTTGTATTTATCTTTCCTCACGCTTAACGTTTCGGACCTACAATTTACCTGTACTTCACTTCACTTAAGTAAGTGAAGAAAGTTCAAGCGAAAGTCGACACTTTATTCCTGCCTGCGACACAACCAACACTTTCCGCATCATTTATTTCATCATAATTTTGTCGTGCGTGCTAATACTTACTAATCGAGGCAGATAGAGGGCAGAGACTACAATAGACAGAGGTCAATTTGATTGTTGGTTTGATTATTTGGCATTGCACTTGATGTGTCAATGGTTGGTGCGAAATATTTCCCGTCATCGATCATCCGTCGGCCGTACACGGACAATCAGGTTCCGTCGGAGCAAATTCATTATGGAGACAACTTCAAAGAGGAGAATGTTGCCTTTCGGCAACGCAATCAGCAAAGTACATCATCTTATTCCAGCGGCTCGAGGAGTGATGAAGTAGAGAGTCGGCCTTTGCTGAAACCAAGCATGGGATCTTTTACACGAAACAAGAATCACAACAACAACAACAAGCCGCAGATGACATGGAGCAAACTCAATGTTGCACTCTTTGCTGGGTTTGCTCTCCTCAGTGCAGCAACAACAGTTCCGGTCACTTTAGTGCCAACAATGGCCATTTCACTTGTAGATTCAGAGTTGAATTATTCGCCATATTATGGGAGCGACTTGGGCATGTCGAATGCAACAATGCTAGAGGTCTATGACAAAGAAAGGCAAACGAAATTTTGGATTCCTTTTCACATACGCACAAAATCAAATAATATCTCTGAATCATCGGCGTTTGCATCTCGGTTAGCAATTATTGCTACTTTTGCGACTGCGCTAGGAAAATTCATCAACGGCACGTTAGTTGATGTTGTGAGTGCGAGAAGGCTAATACTCTTGTATGGATTATGTATATGTTGCACTCTCTTCGTACTGAGACACGTTACAACTTCGAATGGAGCAATACTATGTTGCGCAGCTGTCGAATTCTGCACATCTATTCTGTGGCCAGCTGCTGTAGTCATCCTCGGCTCTCATTATGGAAGTGAAACCGATGGAAGATTTGAAAGAGGAGTCTATGTCACGTCGATTGCTTCTCGATGTGGATCACTTCTTGCAGTGCCCGTTCCACCCTTGTTGATCAAATGGACAAATATTACTTGGAGAGGTGTTGCAGGAATTGCATCGATGTTATCACTCATTGGCGTTGTCGTTTTTTATCTATTCCTCACTGACTCTCCTGGGAAACTGCATGATCCTCAAAACCCAGTCAAAACAAACCCACAATCAAACATGAACAAAAGTGGGACTTCTCGACACTACCAGCAAACGTCAACATTATTCCAGAGAGCAATGATGTTTTCAAGTTCCTTACTCTACACTGTCAAGCCATCAATTAGGAGAATCATGTCATCACGAGTGTTTTGGGCAGTAGCCACTGCCCACAGTGGCGCATCTGTTGTGAAAGGGTCAGACAGAATCCTCTCTACATACTATCGAGACACATCATATGGTGCAGTAACAGAGAGTAAAGCAAGTGCTATGTCAGTCTTTTTGTCAGTGGGAATGCTCATAGGTTTGTTTGTTGGAGGAAAAGTATTTGCTACAAAAGTGGACAATGATGAAGAGGAAGAGAATCATCGAGATTATCCCAGGCAAGAAACTTTGTCTCAGCTCCGACCCAAGAACACGATTGCCTTCCTATATTGTCTTTCAATTTGCATGAGTTACTGCCTAGCATTCCTTGCGATGCCTTTCGTTCGGCGCTTGCTACGTCTGCCCATACTTGTGTTCATTCTTCAAATAATTGTATCGCTGGGACTCGGTGCAGGAGTGGCAGTCCAGTTTTACCACATTCCTGCAATTGTTGGCAGTCGTGAGTTTGGAAAGAATAGAGGTCTATACGCTGCATACACTGATGGGATTGCAGCTTTAGTGAGTAGCATAGTTTGGCGTATTGTAGGCGGCGCTGTTGATGAAGGTAACCCTGAAGGAGGTGGTTGGGCCTATGGCTGGGCAGCTGTTGCCCTTTTGCTGGTCCTTTGTGGCACTCTAATGGTAAGCATCATTGAGATATATGTTGTTGTGGAAGGGAAGAAGCACAACAACCATGATTTCGACCTGGGCAGCTCAATAGATATGAAAGAGAGCATGATGGAGGACGAAATGAAACATGGTCACCACCATCGCGTGAATCTTGCGAGCTCAGCTCTCGATTATCTGTCGCCCAAGAAAAATCGAAAAAAGACATTGATTCTGCCTCATGTTGATTCCCGTGATGAAGATGACGAAATAGGCAGAAGGAATGCAGATGAAGATTTGCTTGGAATTGTTGACGACGATGGTTCCTTTTTATTCCCCATTTCAAAAAAGAATGATGAAGCGCCTCAGGAATTCAACGATGGATTTCAAAGTGATAAGGCTGCAGCTTACCCACATGAACAAGGTATAGGAACTGAAATTCCAATTGACTTTGAAGACGAAATGAGCACAGTATTTGATGCTTATTCGTCGATGAATGATGTCGTTAGATCTAGAAACAGAGACTCAGAAATGAAATTTGTGTGATATTAGTCAGCCGCTTCTGTTTTGTGGGTTCTATGTAAAGAATGATGTACATTATTATCAACGCTTCCTTTCCCCCTTCGCTGCACGTTTCCGTCTCTCTTCCTTTTTTGCATTCTTGTCAGCTTTTGCCTTGCTTGTTTCTGCCCTTAATTGCGATTTCGACGGTTGATTAGTTGATCGGAGCTTCTGAGAATGTTCCGCATTCTGTTTCGCAGCATGATCACGGTTAGTAGTCACTCCAGTATCATCCTCTTCACCTTCTTCATCTTCTATTTCATAACCGAATTTGTCAAGCAATGCTAGCTTATCAGCGCTCATTGTCTCTAGCTTTTTTGCTTCCAGCCTCTGTTCAACTTCTAGTGCATTAGTTTTGGCAATTTCAATCTCTCTTTGGAGCCTTTCTTTCTCCAAACGCTCGGCCTCGAGAGCGGCCAAATTCTTTTATTATAATTGAAATGAGAATAGGTGCCAACTTAAAAGAGAGCGCAAGCATATCGGTCGCATACTCTACTCACCTTGCGTTCCTCCTCACCTGAAATGTATTCCTTCCGTCTTTTCTCTATTTGCAGTTTGAGATCTGTCCATGAATCATCGTCGTCAGAATGACTTTCGGATGATGCACGAAGCAGATCAATGATGTCATCTAAATCATCCTCCTCGTCAGCGCCAGTAACGTATGGCTGCAATAACATTAATGAAGACGTAGAGATGGAGTTAGAAAGATTCAATGAGTATTATGAATAAATACAAACCCAACCAAACTACCTACTCCATATGTATCAAAGTCGAGGCCCAGCTTCGGAAGAATATCAGCTAGATATGTATCAAGATAATGCTGATCTTCCGTCATGTTCAATTAATGTTGTTGTGTTGATAGCGTGACGTTGATGGGTGGGCTATCGAGAAGATGATAATGGTGGATGTTGGCCTGTTGCTGTTATTACTTCTATCTTAGTTTCGTTTCTGTGGCAGTTGCAACTGGCTAAATCTCAGGGGCTTGGCTGGATGGCAGTTGGCAGTTTGTTTCCTTTTCGGGCGTTTGGCATCAGATTCAGATGTGATTCATACAATACCTCTCTCTAGTTACCATAGGGGCTACGGCTCGCTCATCCAGAATCCAGATCAGCACCGAGGACAACTACATAATCCTACAAAAATGACAATTGGATAGTGAGTGTAAATAATTAATGAGCGCAATCAGTCACGCAATCCCCTCTAATTCACAGTAAGCCTCCTCCCACGGAATTTGTCTCGAGCTTTATCCAAACGTTTGCTTAAGCTTGCTCTGAATCCACCTTTACTACCACCTCTATCTACAGCCTGAAGATTCCTCGTGCTAAAACGAGATCGTCTACGCTGAATGGTTCTATGAGCAAATTCCTCTGACTTCGTCCTGCCTGCTGCTTCAAGTATCTGAAAACGTATAGTTTCATAAAATGACGACATGGTAGGTCGATTCGCCATTTGAACGTCAAAAGATGCGTTCAGTTTCTCCTTTATTGCTTCGGGCCAGCTCTCTGGTATTTCTGGGCGCCACCCTTGTTTCACCACGTAGTCCACTAAATGTTGTCTGCTCTGAACAAAAGAATAGGGCAGCTGCAAGCTCAAGATTTGCCACGCAACAATGCCGAAGGTATAAACATCTGCCTTCAAGTTGTAAGAGTCTGGTATCTCTTTGAGGAGTTCTGGAGCCATGTAACGGGGAGAGCCAGCACCAGACATCTCAAAAGTATCTACGTATGGGTCGCCTTCAGGTGACATGATTGTCGCAAGCCCGAAGTCAAACAACTTTACGTCTCCGCGCACATCGAAGCCGACATTTGCTGGTTTCAGATCCCTAAATATAATGTTTTTCTCGTGCAAATAGTCTAGTGCAGCAGCAATCCGAAGGCATACATCCCACTGCTTCTCTGTAATATCGGCGCCCTTCGTCTTAATGTTTGAAAGAATACCTTTCCTTGCTCTCTTCCACTTCCTCAGCCTCCTATCAAGTGTATCATCGAGACGGTCAATGATCAAGAAGAACCCCTTTGGACCATGTTGAAATCCCTCCGGCCCATCAAATGAGACTCCACGAAGTTTAATAATATTCGGATGCTGCAACGATGACAGAAATTCTGCCTCCATCACTAGATCACTCGCTGCTTGCGCATACTCTAACGTGTCGTACCTCGTGGTAAGATCTGGCCGAAGATGTTTGACGGCATAACAAACCTTCCTCGTATCACGATATCTTTCTCGACTCTTCATATAGTCCCTCGTTTCACGTTGGTCATCGTCCAAATCTGGTTCAACCGCTGCGTCTTTCTCGAAAAATACGATCTCATAGACATGTGAAAATTCTCCAGATCCTAATTTTGTCCCAATCACAATCTCACTATTTTTGAAAGGAGCGATGCAATCTCTGGAATTGTACTCCTTGAGAAGATTTTCCGGGAGCCTTCGACGGAAGTCGTCTCTGACTCCCATAACAACCTGTGCGGCGATTTGATTGGGTGTGTCTTCTCCCTTGTCATTTGTGTGGCCTGGTGGTAATATTGCCAACCTGGAACCCCTCCTGACGGATAAGTTGTCCCTGTGGGAAGTTCCAACCGATGGTGCGACGGAATGGCCGCTTACATCGATACCTTCGTATTCGTCTTCAAAGTCAGTGCTGCGGCGGAAAGATGCACCATGACCAAATCCTTTCTGTTTCTCAGTCATGATAATTGACTAATTGACTCGGATATGGATAGATATGGATCCCTCAACTGCGGCTCCTCGGAATGTTTGATGCTCCCTCGTGCTCTGGTGTAGAGAGGGCTGAATAGAATGGAAGATCCGGCGTGATTATTGGGGACTACATGCAACAAGGGCAAGGGCAAGGGCAGTGATGGAAGAATAATGCACGGGAACCAATAATGTCAGTTCCTGGCATTGCACCGACCAAGGCAGGTATAGGAGTAGGTTGCAGTAGATAGGTTGCAGGTTGCGTGGATGGCATCTGCGCAACCTGCTTGATTGGAAACCTCCTGAATTTTCATTTTGAAAGATATCATCTCCGAGAGTTTGTCGAAAGGCAAAACCGCTCTCTCTCTTACACATCTGAATTCAAAACTAACTACTGCTGTTAAAACGGTATCCAATCGGCATTCTCATAAACAATACTTTTCGTAACTTGATTGAGGGTGTACACTAATTAATCGCATCAAACCCATTGTTGCTTGCAGGCAAACACTTTCTCAAATTCGGCATTCACCTAAACTTTTATCATTTATTGGAGCTCTTCTCGCCTCCCCTTTCTAGCCACCCTTGCCTGATATATCTCCCGGCATTGCAGATTCTTTGAGCCTAAGATTAACCCTAAATAACCCCCTTCGCACGCGATTAATGGGAAAAATGGGAGCCTTCTCTAAAAGAGACGATTTGCATTCCGTCGCCGTTCTTCGCTAACCCGGAGTGTGCGGGCAGCGCGCCAAGATCCAAACAGATCCAAACACTTAGAAACACTTCCAGATCTTCCGCATGCACTCCGCACCACTCTGGCTTGCTCTAGTTTTTTGTGGCTTGTAGACAATGACACAAGTAGCTTGCAATAGTCGGGATATGAAGTAATGTTTGTGCAGTTCTTCATCAATTCAATTGTTGTAATTTCTTCTCGATAGATTGTGGTGGCAAATATCTAAATCTTATTCATCATACGCAACAAAATAGACACAAAAAGTAGATAGTCAAAAGCAATAAGCCCACATCCCAAACACCATGGATACGTACACACCATGGTCAGCCGCCACCTCCTCCGACGCCGCTGCAGTCGTAGCCGACGCCGCCAACGTAGCCACGTCTGCCCTCTCCTCCATCGATGCTAGCGGTATCTACAATTCTTCCCTAGTCACATCCGCACTGTCCACCATTGGCGACGCTCAATTTTTCGAAGAGAGCATCGCCCCATCCACCGTTCGGACACAGCTCGCTGTTACCGGCGATCTGTCCAATCCTAGCACAACCCTAAATTTAATCAAGGGGATGAAATGGCTCCTGGCCAACATGTCCAAGGGGCGGAATGTGAGTGATTTCATGCCCCATGTTGTCAAGCTTGTGGGGGCGCCCAGTCTGGAGGTGCGAAAGATGGTCTACATTTACCTAGCGAGGTATGCCAATCACGACGCGCAATGTCGAGAGATGGCATTGCTGAGTATTAATGCCTTTCAGCGGGGGCTGGCCGATCGTGAACCATTGCTGCGATCATTGGCATTACGGGTGCTAACATGTATGGATGTACCAGATGTCTTACAGTTGCAAATCTTGGGTGTGAGAACTTGTTGTAAGGACACCAGTCCATATGTGCGAAAGTGTGCTGCCAACGCTGTGGGGAAACTGCATCCGAGATGTCTGGGGGTAGGGGATGAGTCTCAGGCGGAGCAGTTGGTTGAAATTATTACAACCTTATTGGAGGAAGATGGGAGCACCATGGTGCTTACCTCAGCCATGATTGCCTTTTGTGAAATTTGTCCACAGAGATTGGATCTGCTACATGGATGTTATAGAAAAGTGTGTCATTTATTGACGGATATGGATGAGTGGGGACAGGTCATGGTTATCGATGCATTGATGAGATATTGTCGAACGTATTTTAAACAGCCACGGGGTCAATTAAAAGGATCTGCAGAAAGGATCGACCAAGAACGAAGAGTCACGAGAAGTACCAGGAAGGAGATTGTTGATGGAACGATTGTTGTTGATGATGTTGAAACTGACTCTATCAATGAGAGCAACTCAAATGATGGTACCACTGATGATACCACTGATGCTTTACTAGCCATGACAACTTTGGGAGAAACAACAAATGACACGGCAAGTCCTCCTCCCGCCTTACCACCACGACCAAAACAGCAAAAAGTAAAGCGTAGAGTTGTTCGCAAAGGATTCTATTCTGACGATGAAGATGAAAGTGAAGATGAAGAGGTTGGTTCTTACTATCCAATTTCCGGTGGCAATATTGCTGCGGCAATGCGAGATCGTTCAGTTGATGCAAGTCCCAATCCAAGTCCTCTTGCTGTTCTTACAGGTGCGAAGAAGAGCTTTGGATTTCGCGATGACGCTAATGCTCGTGATGATGTGGGTGGAGGAGGTGGTGTTCTATCAGCTGCATTGGATCCAGAAGACGACGAAGACAGTGACTTGCATGAAGATCACAAACTTCTTTTGCAATCATCATTGCCACTGCTTAGGAGTCGGAATTCAGCAGTTGTGCTTTCAGTGTGTTCTTTGCATTATTATTGTGGAGTTGCCAGTATTAAGGTGAGACTGCTGTTGCTTATTTTGTTTCGGATTGAGGCTGTTTTGTGTTTTTGCTGAGTTACTTTTATCCTCCTTTACCTTTTATTTAGACGAGAGCTGCTCTAGGGAAAGCTTTGGTGCGCATTCATCGCGATCGTCGTGAAATACAGTACATTGTACTGGTATCGATACGAACATTGGTGCAAGAATGTCCTTCGGCCTTTACTCCATTCTTGAATGACTTCTTTGTGAAGGGGATGGATCCATCATTTACACGCATGATTAAACTTGATATTCTTGTCTCACTGTGTATAGATCCCAGTGCAATTGACGCTGTCCTTTCTGAGCTTCGTATGTATGTTCGTCATAATGATAAGTCATTTGCGTGCGCAGCTATCATTGCAGTTGGTAAAGTTGCAGAGTTGGCACAGATTGTGTATGATAGAAGAGCTTTCACCGGTGGTATCGACGCTGGGGTTGCTCGTGACGAATCCAATTACATTGCATTAGGTTGTCTTTCCGGTCTAGTAACTCTTTCGGAATTTTCCAAGAATAGCGAGGTAGTAGGAGAGTGTATCGCGACTATACAACGGCTTTTAGCACAGCTTTGGTCAAAGGACGGAGAATTAGGTGGGGCAGATGATGGAAATATCAAGACATTGAAAGACCCTGCTCTCATCCAAGAGAGAGTGTTGAAAAGGTTGCTCTTAATTCTCATTCGTTCGATCTCAGAACAAGATGAGGAACCTAACGACGAAGAAACAAACACACATCGCTTAGAGGATAGAGCTGTTGCTGTTCCACCCTCGGCAACTGCTTCTCTCCTCTGGACCATTGGGGAATGGCTAACGATGTCTGTGCAAACACTTACATGGAACATGGATTCGGCGAGTAAGTCCAAAATTCGAGTCGAGGTTTTGCGTTTGCTGGCGAAGGCATTTTCGCGTCTTGATGCAGCGATAAAATTGCAGGCGATTCATTTAGCAAGCAAGATCATTTTGATGAACACTTCTGATCATAGTTCGACATCAGCAGAAGAAAAGTCACTGAGTGAATTTATACTTGCGTTGGGTAGATCTGATGTTATGCAGGATGTACGAGATAGAGCAAGGTATGAAAGCAATATCTTACACTTGTCAGTCGGTCTCAACGGTGACACGAGTTTTTTACAGCAACGTCCATCGAGTAATTGTATGAGTGTGGAAAAAGCAAGAAAAATGCTATTGGATCGAAAACCTACCGCAACGTCTCTGCCTTTGGACGGCAAAGAATTTGGCAGTGCCAAAAAAGAGATTGATATTTTCAGGTTCGGTTCATTGAGCAGTATAGTTGGGCTAAAAGCAAGTGGATCTAGTTTTCCTTTGCCTGAATGGGCGTTAGTCAACAGTTCGAGCTCTCTGAGGGATCCTGAAGTACTCAGACAAAAGAAGGCAGCTGAAAATGAATCAGACCTTTACGACGAATCGTCATCTGACTCGTCTTCTTCTGATGATGAAACCTCCTCCTCTGACTCATCTTCCTCCTCTTCGAGCGATGAGTCTAGTGACGAAAGTAGCGACAGTGACAGTGAAGATGAAGAAAATATCCTAAGCGATATTATCGACACTAATGGTGTGGCAACGAACCCTGTTCCTGCCTCAACTCAAGTTTCGAATGACTTATTACCATCTATGATCAATGATAAAGATGAAGATAGTAGCTCGTCTGCGTCATCTTCATCGGATGAAAGCAGCGACAGTGATATTGATATTAATGACGACTTGAAGGAAGAAAATATAGGACAACATCAGCCGGTAGTTGAGGGAACTTTATTTGAACTTCCTGCTGATAACACCAACATTACTCAAGCGTCAAAGCCACAATATATGAATGGGACAAGCACTGGAACAAGTGTCGCTTCTGGACTTGAAGGTCTCATGATGTCGCCACTCGTTGTCACCAAGAATGATGCCAATGAAACTTCGAATATAGACGATGAAAGTGGTTTGTGGAAATCTTTGGTTCGCCCAGAATTATCTGGTGGGCTTAGCGTCAAAATGCGTTTCATTTTTGGACAATCCAGAGCGAAGGAGGTTGCCATATTGGGCCTTGATCCTAGCAATCCAAGCACTGTTTGTTTGCAGGTGAATATCGAGAACATGAGGACTGATGTGGGTAGTCTTAGGCATGTTAGGATTGTCCATCGAAGTGGTAAATCTGGCGGCTCAATTTCTCCCTCTAAAGTGATCGTGCCTCAGGAAATATCTGTACTTAAGGATGGGCAAGCATCAATCGTCTTCATTGGGATCACATTCGAAACAGCTACTGATAGAGATGGAGTAGCTTTGGCAAAATTTGACGTCAAATCCGATCGTGGTTCCACTTCAATTGAAATTCGCCCATCAATCGGCGAGATGCTCGATACGCCACCCAAAAACATTGATTTTGATGCTGCCACGTCTGGATTTGAAGGTAACAAATTCCTAATGATTTCTTCATCATTCTCTCTTTCACCCAACAATGATGAGACGTTTCAGAGTGTACCAACCAAAATTTTGAAGCATCTTTACCTGCGACAAATCGGAGAGTGGCCCGAGAAGGGATGTTTCGTTGGGAAGCTACCGGAGAGTGGGGATAATGTGTTCATTCGTATTAAGTGTGATAAGGTGACTGGCTCTGGCACGATAACTGTCTGTGGAAACAATGCTATGGCGTCGAATAGTATTGTCAACCTGGTGAAGAGCAGCTTGCGCGATTAAGAACTGAAGATGCGATTAAGAATATAAGTAGGAAAGAAGTTGATGTGTCTGATACTATCTACTATTGAAGGAGGGTTACGGAATCAATCTGATTTGCGCTTCTGCGTCTTTGCTTCGAGATAGTATGCAACAATGGCTTTAATCCCGGTCTCAAACGGGACAGACTCCATGCTGGTTGAGTTCAACGTCGATCCGATCGTGTGACAAGAAGTCACCAAGAGCAACAAGACACCGAAGGCCATCGCAAGCTCGTTCAATCTTCCAAAGACGATTCCAAGAACAAGCATGAGCAGTGTATGAGAGCTCTGGTACAATGCGTATTCCAAACGATTGCTTTCGATGGGTGCGAACTGAGCCATCCAGGAGTCGCTGTTGGCATTTCCAGCCTGCAAATGCTCGTCCCACTTCTTCAATATATTATCTTTCTCTTTGTAATTCTCCAAAAAGATTGCCTTGGGGTCGCTAATATCCTTAGCAATGTCCATCCTTTTCAAGTGTATGTACACCTCGACCGGACTCCCACCAACGCCCTCGTTTAGAGTATAGATATCGGGCACGACACGGTCGGGAGATAACAGCTTGCAATTTTGAAGCTTGCCATCTCGAACATATGCGATGCATACGGAGATAATGGGCCCTTCGACGTTCTGTAAAAGACATAGAGATCCTTTGTACCTAGGAGTTAGGACATAATCAAATGGGAGGTAATTCTGCTCAATGCAGAACTGCCTACAGGCTTCAATGCTGGAGTTGAAAGATTGTGAGAATGTGAGAGCGAAGCTAGATAATACGAACGCGAGCAAAAGTTTACAGAGGCTTTCGACTTACTACTCAAAGTCTTTGCGACCGAAATCCACGACCACACCCTCCGGTGATAGGAAAAGCATTCTCTTCTCGCGGGCAACGATGAAGTCTTGAATGTTCTTCTTAATTGTTGGAGCATCTTGCTTAAAGCTGCGCCAGACAAAGATATCGCGAGCAACAATTTTACGATACCATCCAATGATAGGCAAGAATTGAATCATTGCTTCACAGACGAATCCTACTCTCACGCAGTCACACCTCTTTCCACCCAGATTCATTGCAAACCCTACGAGCATCCCGACCATCCAATCGATTCTGGAACCATGATTGGCGAGGAGCAGACTGCTTTCGCTAGCCTTCGCTTCAATGAGGAGGTCGATGCCATTGCAATAGAGTTTCGTGCCAGAAAATATCATGGGCATTGCGAGTACGATAGGCGTAGTCCAGTTGATGAGGAAGGTAGTGCATCGTAAGAAGAGGGAGGGTGAAAGGAGCCGCGTCTTGTAGAACATGAACAGGGGAATCCCGAAGAGAACGAGAGCAAACAGGACAGATAATAAAGGATTAGTTTAGCATGGTATTCAGGATTATTTAAGCAAGCTGGATCTGAACTTGCCCATTGCAGGTAATAAGAGAAGTGTGGCCTATCTCTTAGTTTTGTAAGAAGTCCGTCACTCTCTTGTCTCCTGTGCTAGGTGTTCTGTTCCCCCTCCCTCCCTCTCATCTGCACCTCTTAACAGGTGAGAGTGAGAGTGTGGAGAGGGGATTACTCCCCACTCCAAGTGTGCCAGTTGGGCATCCCTGGCCCATTCTCAGTGATTGGCCGGATGCGGTGGCGCATGTCCCTACTCCTTCAGAGCAGGAGTATATTTGACCGAACTAGGGCGAGGGACATGCGTGATTGCATATAAAATACCATCTGGCTATGCTGACACTCCCATTTACAAGCTATGTGTTAACCCAGTTGACGCATCGTATTTAGGGCCTCTCTACCTCGCATTCCGTCAGACGTGAAGCAGGGAGGAGTGAAGCCCCGATTTTGTTCAAGACAGGCCTGCTTGTAATTGCGGATATTCTCCTCTCTTGTTGCCTCAAGACGGACGAAGGTGACTTGTTGCGGTAGGATCGGTAGTCCGCGTCAGTAATGCGAGTTTCGATAGATGCTAAGTACTATCTCACCCAGTAAAGAAAGGAAAAACCAGAAGATAAAGAAGGTTGGAACGGTTCTGTGAGACTGGATGTTCGCAAAAAGCTGTCCCAATCCGACTCAATGGAACAATCTTATCGGCTGAAGAGATTCTACACAAATTACGACTCCGTACGACTCCGGTGAAACCTCAAGCCGAGAAATAAGCCAAACATATGCAATAGATGTGGTGCAAAAAAGAACAGGAAAAATACACTCCAAAGCGAAGAGGTTGGCCTAACTCGTCCATTGCCGCCAAAATCTCATAGCTGATCTGAGAGGTCCAGTGTGGGCTGGCCAGCAGCAGCACATTCAACCAAATCGTATCTATCGCCGTCAGTATGGGCATGAGCCGCTTTTAGTGGCCCATTATAGTCGGCGGTGATATCATTCAAGCGTTTTTGTACTGCTCAGACGACTAACCTCCGTAGAAGCGATGCTACAGTTTCGAAGCTGATCTGAGAGGTCCAGTGTGGGCTGGCCAGCAGCAGCACATTCAACCAAATCGTATCTATCGCCGTCAGTATGGGCATGAGCCGCTTTTAGTGGCCCATTATAGTCGGCGGTGATACCATACAAGCTCAGTTGTGCTGCTCAGACGACTAACCTCCGTAGAAGCGATGCTACAGTTTCGAAGCTGATCTGAGAGGTCCAGTGTGGGCTGGCCAGCAGCAGCACATTCAACCAAATCGTATCTATCGCCGTCAGTATGGGCATGAGCCGCTTTTAGTGGCCCATTATAGTCGGCGGTGATACCATACAAGCTCAGTTGTGCTGCTCAGACGACTAACCTCCGTAGAAGCGATGCTACAGTTTCGAAGCTGATCTGAGAGGTCCAGTGTGGGCTGGCCAGCAGCAGCACATTCAACCAAATCGTATCTATCGCCGTCAGTATGGGCATGAGCCGCTTTTAGTGGCCCATTATAGTCGGCGGTGATACCATACAAGCTCAGTTGTGCTGCTCAGACGACTAACCTCCGTAGAAGCGATGCTACAGTTTCGAAGCTGATCTGAGAGGTCCAGTGTGGGCTGGCCAGCAGCAGCACATTCAACCAAATCGTATCTATCGCCGTCAGTATGGGCATGAGCCGCTTTTAGTGGCCCATTATAGTCGGCGGTGATACCATACAAGCTCAGTTGTGCTGCTCAGACGACTAACCTCCGTAGAAGCGATGCTACAGTTTCGAAGCTGATCTGAGAGGTCCAGTGTGGGCTGGCCAGCAGCAGCACATTCAACCAAATCGTATCTATCGCCGTCAGTATGGGCATGAGCCGCTTTTAGTGGCCCATTATAGTCGGCGGTAGTTACCAACAAGCTCATTCTTACTGCTCATTCATACTGCTCAGACGACTAACCTCCGTAGAAGCGATGCTACAGTTTCGAAGCTGATCTGAGAGGTCCAGTGTGGGCTGGCCAGCAGCAGCACATTCAACCAAATCGTATCTATCGCCGTCAGTATGGGCATGAGCCGCTTTTAGTGGCCCATTATAGTCGGCGGTGATACCATACAAGCTCAGTTGTGCTGCTCAGACGACTAACCTCCGTAGAAGCGATGCTACAGTTTCGAAGCTGATCTGAGAGGTCCAGTGTGGGCTGGCCAGCAGCAGCACATTCAACCAAATCGTATCTATCGCCGTCAGTATGGGCATGAGCCGCTTTTAGTGGCCCATTATAGTCGGCGGTGATACCATACAAGCTCAGTTGTGCTGCTCAGACGACTAACCTCCGTAGAAGCGATGCTACAGTTTCGAAGCTGATCTGAGAGGTCCAGTGTGGGCTGGCCAGCAGCAGCACATTCAACCAAATCGTATCTATCGCCGTCAGTATGGGCATGAGCCGCTTTTAGTGGCCCATTATAGTCGGCGGTGATACCATACAAGCTCAGTTGTGCTGCTCAGACGACTAACCTCCGTAGAAGCGATGCTACAGTTTCGAAGCTGATCTGAGAGGTCCAGTGTGGGCTGGCCAGCAGCAGCACATTCAACCAAATCGTATCTATCGCCGTCAGTATGGGCATGAGCCGCTTTTAGTGGCCCATTGTAGTCGGCGGTTTTACCGCACAAGTTCGTGTTTACTGGTCATACGTCTAACGGGAAGACAGTTTGACGCCGTCTATGTTAGAAGTGGGATTCCTTATAGTCTCCGCGTTCATCCTTTGTTGTCACTCTGGTCAACCCATCAGATGCGTTGTGTTGTTTGGCTTTTTCGTCACTTTGCTGTGGCGTCATACTCTCTATCGTTGCTTTGTTTACCGGAGTAGATAAAGGGTTTGTGTTCAACGTCGCCGGGAGTAAAGGCTTGCTTGCATAAGGAGCTAAATCCCGTCGTAACTTCATTGTGGCGGCAATGGACGAGACCGCCACCTTGCATTGGAGAGCATGCTCTACCGTCACTTTTTCACTACATCCATCGCACTGGTCGGCATATCCTGCGACGGAAGGTTGTACAGGAGACGTAAGTTGTCTCGAATCTCTTCAGCCGATAGGATTGTGCCATTTTGGCGGTTTGGGATAGTCGTCAGCCAACATCCAGTCTCACAGATCCGTTCCAACCTCCTTGTCTCCCTTCCCCATTGGGTGAGATAATTTTAACCCTGTTCCCTGGTGTTTCACCGACTGTCGCGACGTTTTGAAGTAATCCTCTGATTGTTTCACCGGGAGATGGATTGCCAAGCCTGTATGTTTCACACTAAGAGAAAGCAGATGTTGCAACTCTCCAGATAATTCCGATGGGGAGATGCCAAAGAGAGGTGGGATAAATTTCTCTCTAATGGCGTCTTCAATCGGTGCAAGAAATGGCCCACGTTCGGCACAATTAGCGATATATATATGTGTCTGTTTATTCTGAAGAGACAGCATAATCGCAGCATAAGCCGTACCAACTGTTCCACTTTCTTCTTGACCCACTCTTCCTTCTCGGCTGCATCACCATACACTGCACCAAGGTATCGGCGGCTCCGTCCGTAATTCAGTTATGGAATGTCAGCCGCTTCAAAGGCAGCACTTGCAGCTTCCTCGTCCTGCGGCATACACACGTAGTTAAATGTGTCTGGTTCACGATAGTATCCAATAATGCCATCGCATCGAATAGTAAAGCCAATCTGGTGAAGTGCGCGATAAAGAACTGAAGATGCGATTAAGAATATAAGTAGGAAAGAAGTTGATGTGTCTGATACTATCTACTATTGAAGGAGGATTACGGAATCAATCTGATTTGCGCTTCTGCGTCTTTGCTTCGAGATAGTATGCAACAATGGCTTTAATCCCGGTCTCAAACGGGACAGACTCCATGCTGGTTGAGTTCAACGTCGATCCGATCGTGTGACAAGAAGTCACCAAGAGCAACAAGACACCGAAGGCCATCGCAAGCTCGTTCAATCTTCCAAAGACGATTCCAAGAACAAGCATGAGCAGTGTATGAGAGCTCTGGTACAATGCGTATTCCAAACGATTGCTTTCGATGGGTGCGAACTGAGCCATCCAGGAGTCGCTGTTGGCATTTCCAGTCTGCAAATGCTCGTCCCACTTCTTCAGTATATTATCTTTCTCTTTGTAATTCTCCAAAAAGATTGCTTTGGGGTCGCTAATATCCTGAGCAATGTCCATCCTCTTCAAGTGTATGTACACCTCGACCGGACTCCCACCAACGCCCTCGTTTAGAGTATAGATATCGGGCACGACACGGTCGGGAGATAACAGCTTGCAATTTTGAAGCTTGCCATCTCGAACATATGCGATGCATACGGAGATAATGGGCCCTTCGACGTTCTGTAAAAGACATAGAGATCCTTTGTATCTTGGAGTTAGGACATAATCAAATGGGAGGTAATTCTGCTCAATGCAGAACTGCCTACAGGCTTCAATGCTGGAGTTGAGATATCGTAAGAATGTGAGAGCGAAAGCTAGATAATACGAACGCGAGCAAAAGTTTACAGAGGCTTTCGACTTACTACTGAAAGTCTTTCGGTCCGAAATCTACGACCACGCCCTCTGGTGATAGGAATAGCATTCTCTTCTCGCGGGCAACGATGAAGTCTTGAATATTCTTCTTAATTGTTGGAGCATCTTGCTTAAAGCTGCGCCAGACAAAGATATCGCGAGCAACAATTTTACGATACCATCCAATGATAGGCAAGAATTGAATCATTGCTTCACAGACGAATCCTACTCTCACGCAGTCACACCTCTTTCCATCTAGGTTCTCTGCGAACCCGACAAGCATCCCGACCATCCAATCGATTCTGGAACCATGATTGGCGAGGAGCAGACTGCTTTCGCTAGCCTTCGCTTCAATGAGGAGGTCGATGTCATTGCAATAGAGTTTCGTGCCAGAAAAGACCATGGGCATTGCGAGTACGATAGGCGTAGTCCAGTTGATGAGGAAGGTAGTACATCGTAAAAAGAGGGAGGGTGAAAGGAGCCGCGTCTTGTAGAACATGAACAGGGGAATCCCGAAGAGAACGAGATCAAACAGTACATTGAAACACAGTAACGAGATGGCGAAGTGACACCAAGCTTTCACAGCCAATGACTTCAATTTGTCTTGCATCTTTCCAAGTGGCAAAAGATAGATTTAGAATGTTGAGACTTCGGGCTAGAGGCGCAGCGGCTCGATGCATGGATGGAGCTACGCAGTTTCGCTTTGAACTGAAAATGACAGGAACCAAATTTTAAAATTATTATGATTTTTTTCATTGTAACAATTCTTCGACAGCAAGCATTCTCCCGGCGTATAAATATCATCCCCTTTGTACATCAAATCAAACCGCAGAGATTGCATCTGTATTTCCAACATTTAATTACATTGTTGTCATCAATAACATTGTTGTCATTTCATCAGTAAGATCCAATTTCCCATCTCGAATCTTCGATCTATCTTTTACAATAACATATGTAGCTCCCACATATAGCAGTCCACTCTGATCCTCCACGATAAACAATTCATGATAAAATCGACGACATTTCATCAGCTTCTACTTCATCATCTGAATCCTGTTGTAATTCTAATGAAGGAGAATGCGGTAATTCCACATGATAATCACGCGATCCCAATCTTGACACACCACTCGGTCTCATGTACCCCTGAGATCGCAAATGATGCTCATTATCACGATTTTTATAACAGCATATGTAAATTGCCGAGGATGAAAATAAGAAGATGAACATTCCCATTGCTCCAAAGGCACTTTCTTTCGTCAATTCTTGATTGCTGGCATCAATGCCTTTGATGTATAATGGCTGATTTTTTATCATTATCCCCACATAAGCCTGTATATGAGTGAAGTAGTGGATTGAGATAATGAATTGGATTTGAATTTGAATGATCAATAAGTGAATGAATGATCAAAGGATAAAGAATTCTGTTCTCGTCTTTGGATTGTAGACAAGTATGTTCGACGAGCTGCTTGCCACGTACGCCTTGAATTTGTACTTCTGCTGCTTAGCGAAGCCAAAATTAAACCCATGCGTGCAATGACTTACCGTGAATATAATGCCTGTAAAAGCGTACACTACACAAAAACTTGATATGCAATCTAACCGTGACGTGAACCATCCTAAAATACCCCTTGATAGGAATGCAAGGTTGACACCCGTTCTGAACATGGTCAATTGTAATTTATGCTCTAATGACCTTGGTGCCATGATATATATTTCTATGAAACAAGTCTCTGAGCTGCTATCGCTTTATTCTTGCTGGCATTAACAGAACTCTCACTGAATGAAGTTGTGAGTGTAATAAGTCAGGAGGATAGCAGCATCAGCATTTTTGTCGGAAAAAATGGGAGAGAGTCATTGCGGGCTGGCGGGCACATCTTGAGGATTTAGGAGAAAACATAGCTTAATATTGTGAGGGCGTGCCCCCTTTATCTCAAATATTGGGGGCTGATCCACAGCTGACCCGCCGCAACGCCTCCACTTTCGTTCCACTTGCCTCACACTTTCCGCGCATCGCATCGGCATCTCGCATCGGACATCACATCGGACATAAACATTTTTAATTTTTACGAACACTTCAGCTTCAGTAAAAGCACATTGTGTAACTCCATCATACAATAGCAGTAATAGACCTCACCTTATGATATGCCCGCCTACGCGCTGTGCTGCAGATTGCACACCATCGCTCTGCTGTTGCTTTCACTGATTCTATTAGGAGGCATCGCATTGCAGCAACAGATCAAGACAGTAAGTCTTGCAGCGAATCGGAGCATCAGTGATAATGTTACTGGTGACGTGATAGATACTCATCCAAGCAACTACACTGTTGAAGATAAAGAGGCGGGAGAGTGCCTTCTATCTTTGCAAAACTTGACTCATGGAGCATCTGTCGAGTGTCTTAAATCTCGGCCGTCACAAGAGTGTTTGACTGCAACCAGTTTCTGGGAACGACGATGCTATCTAAACATGACGGAAAGCGTGAGGTTCTACCATCTCGGAAAGGGTGGAGGAGGAACCATTTTCTTTTCCCTGTTAGATCATGGAATAATCGTTCGACGGGATCATCCACGTCCAATGTATGGCATTGAGCAGCTCTTGAATGGCCCTGCATCAACATTACTCATCAACATTCGAGATCCTGTAGATAGATTTGTTTCAGCATTTAACTGGAGGAGTTTACTGTTCTGCCAGCGTGATGGAGAAGATCGGAAGAAGTTTCCATCTGAAGTTGACCACAAAAATAGAAGATGGCATCAACCGCATTTGCGTCCTGATGACTTTTGCTTCGATTCGATGAGTCTTTGTATCGAAAAGAAGCTAAAATCATTCAAAGGCTGTACAATGATGACATTAACAAATTGGCTGAGTCACTTTGTGAAGAATCAAGTAACTTTGCGCTAGCAGTAGAGCATACGAAGTTCATTAGTCATGCAAAACTAAGCCTTGCAGAGTGGTTGCGGCCATTACTGCTTGACACGAATGCAACTTCAATCAAGCCGCAGGGGTTGTCCAAATTCATGGCAATTACTTTCGAGCAACAGAGCCAGCATAATTCTTCACTTTTGCTGCATACACGTGAAGCAGTGCACCAGCTGTACTTTGACCATGGTGTCGATGAGAGAACGTTTGATAGTCTCATGAGACACAAACCCGCACGGACGAAGAGTGCAAGAAAAAAAATGATGACACACTCATCCAACAAGACCAGAAAAGACAGCGCTCTTGGAGCTATCGGCGAGTGCTGTTTGGCGCGATTCTTAGAGGAAGACTATCAGTTGATACAGAGTATGATCGGAGGTGCTAATACTAGCAAGGCGATAGGTTTCCTTGACTATGCCCACCCTATCATAAGAGAGGCATGCAAATGGGGCCCCAGTACACGTAGGCAACTGTGTCATGCTGATTTGCAATCGATGGTACATCGGCGAGCAAAGTTCCTTGATCGAAGCCGCGGGACATGTCGAGATGCAGTATCTCTGGTGGATCTAATGTGAAGAGTATGATAAGTACGTCAGAGTTCCAGTGGGCATAATATCTAAGTTGCATCTATTTAAATGACATCAACCACTGCTTAGTTGGCTGCTACTACTAAAGGTGCTTCCCCATCCACAGCAACTGCATTCACAGTTCCTGTTTCATCGACTCCATTCGTCATTCGTCGCATTTTCCAAGTCAAAAGCTTGTTAAGGGCTGATACATAGGCGCGTGCAGAAGAAGTAATAATGTCAGTGTCTGATCCGGATCCCGAAAATTTCTTTTCCCGTAACTGGCTTGTCTGGGCATCCATTACTGCACTGTCGTTAGGTCCGTCCACTGTTGGCACGATGACGACCCGAGTGCTTGCAAGGGCCTGCATATATATGAGAAGAGTGGACAAAAGTGATTAGACACCACAATAGAGCATGTAAAAGTAACACCATTTCACGAGAAACTCACCTCAATACCCTCGTTAACAGAATTCATTGAATAGCTTTCTAAAGTCACTTCCACTCCAATAATCTGGTCAATTGCTTTGTAGACGGCATCGACTGGACCGGTGCCAGTCGAAGACACATACCTCTCAACACCATCGGGGCCCATCAACTTAACAGTTGCCGTTGGGATGCCCGAGAGGCCAGTGGTAGCTTGCAATCCAGTCACCTTCCACAACTCATTCATTGATTGGGATTGGTCCGACACTAAAGATTCCAAGTCATCGTCATCAAGTCCTCCCTTCTTCTTCTCTGCCACCTCCTTGAACCTGGCAAATACAGCGTTCAACTTGTCCAAGTCCAAATCATATCCCAACTCGCGAAGACGAGTTCCGACGGCATTCCTTCCAGAGTGCTTACCAAGAACAATTCCTGCACCTGATTGGGATTCGCCACGCATAAGACCAATTGATTCTGGAGTCATGATTTCATATGTAGACTTATCTTTGATCATTCCATCTTGATGAATTCCTGACTCGTGCTGAAAGGCATTGGCTCCAACGATCGCCTTGTGGGGTTGACATTTCATTCCAGTGTATTCCGAAACCATTTTGGAAGTGGGGGTGATGTAGACTGGGTTGATGGCAGTGCGAAGCTTTCCAGTTCCGGGTCCTCCCTGGAACTGCTCATCGCCCTTCAAGGCAAGTGCCATTACAACTTCCTCCAAACTAGCATTTCCTGCCCTCTCTCCAATTCCATTGATAGTGCACTCTAACTGACGAGCTCCATTCAACGCTCCAGACAAACTGTTTGCAGTTGCCAATCCCAAGTCATTCTGACAGTGGGTACTGAAGATGACATTTTCAGCTCCTCTGACATTCTCCCTCAACTTCTTAATCAGCTCTCCAAACTCCCAGGGCATGTTCCATCCAGTAGTATCAGGAATATTCAAGGTAGTAGCTCCAGCATCAATAACCTCGGCCAAAATCCTATACAAGAACTCAGGATCAGATCTTCCAGCATCCTCGGGACTGAATTCAATATCATCGCATCCCAAACTCTTGGCGAACTTGACAGCGTTCACAGCAATAGCCACAACCTCATCCGGTGTCTTGTTCAATTTGCTCTTCATATGAATCTCACTGGTTGCGATAAAAGTGTGAATTCGGGGCCTTACTGCACCCTTCACAGCATCCCAAGCACGTGCAATATCCTTTTCGTTGGCACGGCTCAATCCAGCAATCACAGGGACGTACCCATCCTCGAACACTTCATTTCCAACCACATCGGCAATTTGTTTGACACCAGCAAAGTCATCAGGGGATGCAATGGGGAATCCAGCCTCAATGATATCAACTCCAAGTTTGGCAAGATTGCGAGCGATTTCCAATTTCTCCGAGCTGGTAAGAGTCGCGCCAGGAGATTGTTCACCATCACGAAGAGTGGTGTCAAAGATGCGCACATAATCGGGGTCATCGATACGGCCGGGGATATATTCTGGGCGCGATTTGCGTTTGTAAAGTTCTGCAATGGCAGGGTCAGTTGACATGGATGAGGAGAGTGCAGTCGTTGTGTCACTGACTCTGGCGACGGGTGCTCTCACAGAATAAGCTGATGAGCGGGATGAAGAAATTATTTTGCTGTTGCTGCTGAAAGCAGCTGTCGATGCTGCGCCTAATGATAGGGCGGCCAAGACTGCTCCTGGAAAGAACCTCATTGTGATTGTTGTTGTGTGAAAAGTTGTAGGGGTAGCTAAAAGCTGTTGGCTTGGTACTTACTGGTTTGATAATGCAACGTGCCACTTCTTGGTGTTGGTGTTGAAGTGCATCATCGTCTCTCCATCCATCTCACGTGCGGCGGGCGGCGGCGCGACCGAAGAAGAAGGGGGATGATGCAAGACAGACTAAAAACCGGAAATGGGAGAACCCTCTTTGGAGCGGAGATTGCGTGAATGAAGACCCCGCCATAAAAATGTGCTTAGCTCGTTGCTCGCGTTTTTGCAGTTACCATACAGCTAACAGTGTGCAGTGCTTGATAATAGTACTACATAATATTATCATCGATCTCGTTGCCACTGCCAATCAAGTAATACAATGGTGTTTAATGGAGCAGAAGCGTTCAAGGGAGCATCGGCCCCTTCCTTAGAGAGGGAGGTGTCCGGTAAGTGGTCCCTTCTCACCAACAAATAATTAGATGTGCCGATGGGTGATGTTTCAATTTTCTGTGTAAACTAACGCCACTTTTTATTCAACTCTATCTCTCTAGTCACATCCAATACTAATCGTGTGCTTCTTGATTCTCAAGAGCTCAATGCTGCATCTGGGGTGAGTTTATAAAGAGCGTTCAGTGTGCTGAGCACAAGATGTGTGATTCTATTGCATGATAAAAAATATTTTATTTGCAGTAGTAGCTTAGATTTGATTTGCCCTAACATCATTCTTCATTTTATTTTATTTAAGGCCTTTAATCTGTGCTGCGGGGAAGCATATGCACGTTTCTCTGAGTTGAAGCGCCTGAAGGTTCACCCAGGAAATATGACTAAAGAGAGGGATGCTGTAAGTTCCGTTCTTGATATTTTCTCTGTTGGTACGAGACGATTTTTTATCAGCAATCCGCTAATCTTCTCTTCCTCTGTAACGTGTGCAATGCTACGATTCATTTGCAAAACTTACACTGCCAAATAACAAATACCATTGGCTGCGTAACTGCATAAATAGGTGGAGAGCTGTTCAGCGAATGTTTACAATGGAATCCAAGCATCATGCGTTGAGCAATACAATGCTGTGAAGTCCTGTCTTAGTGACAATCCAGATGAATGGGCAAAGTGTGCATCGATGAGGAGGGAGTTAGAGGTGTGTTCTGTGAAGAATAACCTTGGGGAATTAAAGAAGCTCAGCTCTTAAAAAGATGGTGAGCACCAGTCCTGGTGAATTTCATCAGCAACAAATGTTGATATAGATACTGTGGACATTAGGGAAGGGTAGGGGTGATGAAGATATTTTAGAAGACTAACAAATGTAAAATCAAATGGGTAAAAAGTATTTACATGTTGACAACAACACAATCAATTGCATGGCATTAAGATGTTGATTTACTTTGGACTGCTCTGCAGGAATAAAGATGTGTTATGCATGCTTGTTTGCTGGCAGATCTACTTAGTCTTAAGAAGTATTGTCATTCCAAGCGTATATATTCTAAATTCTTCCTCTATCGACCGGACACCGGACTTGGATATAGAGTTTGGTTGACCGCTTGACGAAACCATTCTTCTAAATATCACTAACTTATATCTTACCATTCTTACTGACGTTCTGCGCTGCAATACGTCGCTCTTGAAGCCGACGAATCTTTCACAACGCAACGTGAATTCACCTCGGGTCATTTGACGTTAACGTCTCTCCTCATTTTGCTCCTACATTGTCACATTATAGTAGTAAGATGCATATAAAGACACGAAAATAGCATATTCGTCATAGTTGACGTCTCACATTGCGTGACTTTTTCAAAAAGCCTTGCAGAGACGCTAATGGTCGCCGGAACCGTCGTGCTTTCTGACACCTGACATGCCGACGACGTTTTTGAAAAATGCGTTCTGATCTGTCGCACTCACACCTCACACTCACACTCACAACACCGCGGCGCAGTCAATCAACTGTATCTGTGCAGCATAACTACTTCTACCATGGCAGCCCATCTATCTCGGCCGTCGACAGTGGCGGCCGTCTTGTCCTTGTGGTTAATACACTGCTGCTACTCAAGCTTTGTGCTCAGCTTATCTTCTTTCACGCCTCATGTTTCACGAAGTTCTGTGTCATCAGGGAAGAACTCTCAACGTCAAAGAATGGCCAATACTGCACTCTTCCTGGAAACTAAAGAGCGCGAAGAAACGGAAGAAGCAAATCTATCTGATGACAGTGAATCTGAGATAGTCAATGGAGGCGTAATCAATGGAGGTGTAATAAATGTCGATATGAACGGCGATGTAAACGGCGCGAAAGAAACAGAACCTTCCGGTGCAGGCGACCTTGTTGACTTCTTTGAGACAATTTTTCAACTCGAATCATCGGACTCTAAAGATGGAACAGATAATGGAGTCAATGGCGATTCCAAGGCTCATGATCCTATGACAGATATCAAGCGCTCCATTGAATCTTTGACTGCTGGTGCTGAGCAGAACAACGTTCCCAATATTTTGAATTTGACAGTGGATTTTGCGAATGAGGTTTACAAAAACCAAGGTAGTACTATAGATCAGCTTGCATCATCCTCATCGGCCTTTTCTGATGACCTTCCTACCGAAATTACCAACTCTATCGCTGAGGTATTCCGTCAACTTGAGGTTGGTCTTGATAAGAGTATTTATCAGGTTGCTGAAGATATTGCCTTTTATGATGCACAAGGGCTGAGATCGGACAGAGATGTAGTAACGGGGCCAGATCGACCTCTGGAGGAAGACTACGAAAGGATGAAGAGGGATGACGAGAAACAGCGCATCATGAAAAAGAAAGAGACTGGTAAAAGACTTGGTGAGCTTCGAAAGAACAAAGGTGATGCAGATAAAACTACTGCATCATACATGGATGAAGTTTCAGTTGCAAGCAAGAAGATGAGAACTAGTGAAATCATTCGAAACTTCAACGTGGCGCCTATTTATTACTCGGTTGCTCTGGCTATGCGTTGGATTCAAAAGGCTTCTGCTCCACCAATGGCCATGCTCATGTTCCTCCGAGGGATAGCATATCCTCTAAAATGGAGGGAAGGTGGAATTAATAGTGGGGCAGCAAGAAGAAGAAGGAGATTGTTCGGAAGAAAGGCTGCTCCTATTTCTGCAGGTGATAGGTCCAAAACTTTTGGGGATGTGCAAATTGCCGATGAGGAGTTTATTTCGGGATGGAAGCGAACTGGTGAAATTGCAGCGAAGGGGAGGAGAGGACGTGCTCTTGCCACGTTTCGTCGTTCTGCTGAGATTTGGTTTTACTTTAGTTCCTTCTACATTAAAGACGCTTGGATAATGAAGAATTACAATAGTGGGAGGTGGACAAAGGATAAGTTTCAGGAGGAACGAGCAAAGCTGGGCGGGGTGCTTACGCAGAATTTGTTGAGGTTGGGACCTAGTGAGTGATGATGGTTTTGCTTGTTGACTTGATCTTTCTTCGCCAACTGCTGTTCTGATTCATTCTTCTTGCTTCTTTTCAGCCTTTATCAAACTTGGCCAGATTTTCTCTACTCGTATTGATATTGTACCCAAGGAATACATTGAGCAATTGAAGCTTCTTCAAGATAACGTACCCGCCTTTGCGGGGACGAAGGCGCAGGAAATCATCGAGACTGAATTGGGAAAACCCATTAATGAAATCTTTGATACATTCAACCTAGAGCCTCTAGCTGCAGCTTCGTTAGGTCAAGTTCATGTTGCTACCAAGGGAGACAAAACATTTGCCGTGAAAGTTCAACGACAATTTCTGAGAGAACTATTTGATGTAGATTTGGGTCAATTGAGGCGTTTGGCTGGGTTTGCAGACGCAATAGATCTTACGTCAGAGGGAGGACTAATGGACAAAAACACACAGCGAAGTTGGGTTAGTGTATACTATGAAATGAAGAGGCTGTTGTATGAGGAAATTGACTACATGAAGGAGATTGAGAATTGCAATAGATTTCGCACGAATTTTGACAAGCCTAAATTTTCGCACATTAGGGCTCCCAACACATATCCTGAATACACATCTGATAAAGTGCTGACGATGGAGTATTGCCCTGGCATTAAGATCACAGACCTTGAACGCATTCGTGAAGTCGGACTTGATCCAGCTGAAATCAGCAGGAAGTCCGCAGAGAGTTTTCTTGAACAGCTTTGCCGACACGGTTTCTTCCACTGGTAAGTTGATGTGAATATCTTTTACAATATTACCTTCAACGTGTGTGTTGCTAACTGTTACAAACTGCGCATTATCTTCTCAAAGCGACCCGCATCCAGGTAATGTTTCAGTCGAGAAGTTGCCTTCTGGCGAAGCAGGATTGATTTTTTACGATTTTGGTATGATGGATGAGTTTGGTCCAGTAGAACGCAAAGGACTGGTAGACTTCTTCTTTGCACTTTATTACGACGCTGATGCAAAGGATGTATGCGATGCTCTTGAGCGTCTTGGCATGTTGAGGAAGGGGGTAGATCGCATTTCGGTGGAAAAGGTAGGCCAGGACTTCATCGATCGCTTCCAAGCAACACTAAAAAGTGGTGACCAGTGGGAAGCAGACCTTCCAGCAGAGGAACGAAAGAAATTAAATCGTCAAAGGAGGAAGGAATTGGGAGAGGAATTTTTGTCGCTCAATGCAGAAAGTCCATTTATCTTCCCTCCAACATGGACCTTTGTTTTGAAGGCATTCTTCACGCTGGATGGAATCGGAAAGACTCTTGACCCTAAGTACGATTTGACCAGGCTCACAGCTCCTTACTTGAAAGAGTTGTTAGACCTAAAAGATGGAAACGCTTTCCGAACAACCCTCATGCGTGTTTTGAAGCGTGCCGGCTGGAGACCAATTGACATCAATATGGCTGTGACGCAGCCTCGTCGTGTCGCAAAAATTGAGGGTGTCGTGACAAGGTAAGGAATTCAAATTGCAATGAAGAGCTGTCTTTTTCTCATCTCATAGGCTGAACCTTGTGATTGTGCGTTTTCTTAGGATGGAGAGGGGAGAGTTTAAACCAAGGGTCCGAGCTATGGAGGTCGAACGCATGATTGACAGAAACAAGCTAGTACAGTCAAATATCTTCAACGCGGTCCTCTCTTGCCTTTTCCTCAACACAGCAGCATCGTTAGCAACACTGGGAACGAATATGGTCTATGCTAAACCGGTTGCGAAGTCATTCTTCGCGGCTGCAATTGTGTTTGGGTTGAGAGTTCCCTACGGTGTATTTGTGAAGCTTCGCAAGCTTGACGAGTATAATGAGCGTTTTGGTGTTGCTAGTAAGTAGAAGCAATGTAGAGAAGTGTTGTATATGTCAAAAGGAAGCATAAAGAGCAGCTACGTAGCATTTATTGTACGACTAACAATTGTTAGAAAAGAGTAGAATCTTCGACGCAACTGCAAACGCTGTAATATAGAGAAGTGTAAAGATGATCATATTATTAAGCAACTATACGAGCCTTGCTAAACAGTGACCATAGTTGACATAGTATGGCCCATACTGCAACAATGTGAGTGTTTCCATCTTTGATAAACTTCTTAGGAGCATGTGCGGCGGTGAATGGCCACGGACATTCATCGAACATGAACTTTTCACTCTTCGGAATCTATTCAAATTCGACAAAGGAAAGCGTGAGTCAGAAGACATTTGGAGAAGGACTTCCATCAGCGACCGACATCTCTTACCTTTAGAATCTTTGAGCGGACGAAATTCACCAGCAAAATGGAGAGAATGAGAAAAGATAGCCGCCGACCCGCCACTACAACCGATATAGATTGAATTAGAGGAAAGTTTTTGTTTCCATAAGCCTCCATAAGTTTCTTGCTCTTCTTCACTTCTTCAGAATCAGTATCTATGCATGCACCTGGTAGAGAATATAGTGGTGATCTAATATCATTCACGCATCTTTGGGTCAATGATTTTTGCCTGAAGCACGGCACCTTGAGCGATGGAGATATTATTTGTTGTGTTGGAAAGCTGAATGAGGTGCTTCCAATGAATATAGTAAGCAGCAGTGTCACTCTCCAAATCAGAGATGTGGAAGGTTTCGATACCATCGTAATGATTGTAATGCAAGGTTGGTCGCTGCGTGTTGCCGATGTAGTCGATCAATATCAAAGAGCATCCATTATCCACTTATGAAATAATGGATGCTGCTCGCTTGTTGATGTTGAATGTTGAAAGCTCAAAAAATAGAGCTCTAGCGAGAGAGGGGAAAGGATAGTCGAGAGAACCGCGCAGCAAAAGACGTGAGACGAACTCTGAATGACTGCATACACTTACTCACACTTGCTATTAGGCAAGTACACTGAAAATCTTCAAGAAGGAATGTTCTTTACTTTATCGTACTCAAACTGGCAAAGGTGTAAACGTCGTTTGAAGTTTTGATAACTGTTTGAGTTGTTCTACTGCATGAAAGATCCCGTTTAACAAGGGGCCCAGACTCAAAAGGATGATGATACTTACTGCAAGGGCTGCTACTGCGTCGACAAATGGTGGCTCCCCTACTTTGAATGTGTATGATAACCCAGCCGCGATTAAGACAGCGGTGCTGCGGAGTGTATCAGCGAAAACATGCTGTTTGGGAGGAATAATAACATGTTAGGCAAATATTGGAACGTTTTGAATGTCGTTGTATTGCACACTGCATCTTACCGTGTATGCTGAACACATGTTCAAGTTTATATCATCCGATTCCTCCTCCTCTTCCACTGAAGGAAGTATGTGTAAGGCTGTATCAGACTTCTCAGGTTCTGAGATACTGCAGTAGTTTTCTGGAGAATCATCTTTTTGGTCAGTTTGCAATCGAGCGAAATCAACTTCTGAACGTTCTCTCTTCATACTATCAGCCATTTCATTGTGCAATGAACCATCGTATGCAAGAACGTATCTATGGCGATCCTTTTCTATAACAGCAAAGCCAAAAGCATGTTTTGCTCTAGCGAAGCATGTCACATTCATTATATCAAGTCCCAAGTTCAGTGCTGAAAAAAAGAACATAACTCCAACATCTGGCTCATTACTTTCAGAGCTATCATTCTCTCCAACTTCATAATCCGGCATTGACAACGTATTGAAAGCATCAATGATAATGTAGATTGTCAAGACGATCAAAGTCATAACACTGCACAGCGGTGGTAATATCTCCAACCACAAACGCTGACGCGTGCGTTCCAGTCTTCTAAGTTTTTTCTCCGCAGCAGACAGATTTTCATCAACGCTCTCTTTCAGTGATTTGTTTTTGATTTTTTCGGCGTATGAGTTGAATAGGTACGTCAAGGAATCTATCACCATCGCAGATGAATCTCCTACCATGGCCTGGCTTTTTGCAATGAACACCGCCACAATCATTTGTCCGAGTGCAAACAATGCAAATGAATAGAATGCTACATTCTTTAGTGAACGAAGTGGGTAAGACCGTGTCAGAGTTTGAAGTAAAATAGAATTGTGATGCAAAGACAAGTCGATAGATACTCACGAGAAGGTAGACATTACTAGGAATGGATGTCTCCTCTGTATCACGCTTTGCTGGACTATCTATGAGGAGAGTTTTCTCTTCAGCAGCCCCGGACGAATTCATGAGAGACATGACAGCCTAATATATGATAGGTAAATGATAATGCTATTGAGAACGGATGGAGTTTGTCTTCATCCTCAGAGAACAATAATATTAATATTGGCTAGCTTCAAAATACCATGGTCCAAAACAACGTACTTCAGGCTTCCCTCGCGACGGATGAGCGCTGCCTCTTGTTTCGTGTCTCGCTCGATCGTGTCATCAGCTAAAAATGCTACTCCTCTATGTGAAATAACCCGGGGTGAAACTTCACTGTCTCTCAAAAATTATTGATTATGTACAATATCTAACAAATGAAAATAAACAGAAAAAAATAGTTAAAAGAGAAAAAGTAAAACATTCCCTACACAAAAACTAAAGTGGGTGAACAGTCGACAAAAAAGCCTCCAATCAAAACAGAAGCAGAGTAAACAGTTATAAACCTTCTTCTGCTATGTATTCATTAAAGAAATCAACTCTGGACAGAAAAGGGACTTAAGAAAGCTAAATCTTGTCAAACAAAAAGTGCTATCTTGCAGATAAGATTGAAGTTGGACAATATACGGTAACATACAAAGTTAAACACAAAAAAAATGCTGGACCTCTCAAATCAGCTATTGTACGTCAAAGTAGCATCGCTTCTACCAGAACATCCGTTTGCGAGGTGCTAATGTGCTTGCAATGAATCACCGCCGAGTATATTGGGCCAATAGATGCGGCTCAAGCCAATATTGACGACGATAGATACGATATGGCTAATAGTGGTGAGCCAGCCAGCCCATACTACCTCTCATATCAGCTACGTCAAAGTAGCATCGCTTCTACGCACGTCAGTCGTCTGCGCAGTGCTGATGTGCTTGTCTAGTATCACCGCCGAGTATAACGGGCCACTAGAAGCGGCTCATGTGCGTATTGACGACGATCGATACGATTTGATGGAATGGGGTGCTGCCAGCCAGCCCACACTGGACCTCTTCGATCAGCTATGAGACTGTAGCATCGCTTCTACGAACGCCAGTCGTCTGGGCAGTGCTGATGTGCTTGTCTAGTATCACCGCCGAGTATAATGGGCCAAAAGAAGCGGCTCATGCCCATACTGAAGGCAATAATTGGTTGGATTGGGGTGCTGCTGGCCAGCCCACACTGGACCTCTTCGATCAGCTACGAGACTGTAGCATCGCTTCTACGCACGCTGCCCGTCTGAGCAGTGCTATTGTGCTTGCAATGAATCACCGCCGAGTAAAATGGGCCAATAGATGCGGCTCCAGCCAAGATACGATTTGGTAGGATGTGGTGGTGACGGCTAGCCCATACTGGACCTCTCATCAGCTACGAGGCTGCAGCATCGCTTTTACGCACGCCAGTCGTCTGGGCAGTGCTAATGTGCTTGTATACCATCGCCACTAAGTATTGGGCCACTAGAAGCGGCCCAAGCCAATATTGACGGCGATAGAATCTTTCGCAACAGAATTCAGCTTACTTGGTCAATAGATACGATTCCACAGATTAGTTTTTAGCTTAGGGCTAGAATTTGACCAGAGTTTGTTGGTTGATCAAATAACTTTTGGAATAACCTCCCTCCATGTCTTATGCTAGTTTATTCTCTGCTTCATTCTCTTTTCATCAAGTTTTTATCATAATGGTTGGGATGCGCATCTACCAATGAAAGAAGATACCGTTCTCACAGCGACAGCCAGTGTTGCATAGCGTACATCATTAGGCGTACAATACGTACTTACTTATTCCTTGGGACAGGCGTCTCTTTTCGGTTCCTGATGACTCGTAAATATTGTTGATGTCTGATCGCGTTCGTTATCCGTTCAAGCAATCTAAATAATGAGAGGAGCTAAGTCGTTCGGTCGGTCGGTCGGTCGGTCGGTCGGTCGGTCGGTCGGTCGTTCTGTCCGGGCCCTTTGGCGTGTCCTTTGGCCTTCACGGGCATTTTCGATCGACTCTTTCTTTGATTGGCAGCAGGAGAGGAGGCATCAAATGATTGTAAAATGGGCAAGTTCAGATCCAGCTTGCCCAGTAAACAGCTCCTGAATACCATCCTAAACTAATCACTTATTTATCTGTTCCAAAAAAAAAAAAAAAAAATCTATCAATCATTTGCTGTGGGGAGAAATATTTATCTGTCTTGCCACATGCCACATTGACAAGGACTTCATCTACTCAGCAGCCACTGTAGTTCATCGTGAAGTTAAAGATGAAGTTATCGCATACTTCAACTTTCCACGGTTGGGATTGGCAATTCCTTTGAAGCCGTTTGATGTCTTGTTCTTCCCGTGCAGCGGCTAGACGAGCGTCAGCGAGGCTAGTTACAGATGGAATCCGTTCGATCGCCAAGCACGGAAGGCGCCGCTAAGAAGGATATCCTTCTGTTCGGAAGAACGCGGGAGCGAGAGAATTGGTCAGCTTGAACTTTGAAGGGTGCCAGCCGGTATTTTCTCTGTAGAGAATCATGCTACGACATATCTTTCTTTATGGTATCTTGTTATTGTCTTTTGCGACGTCATCACTTTTTACGAACCCTTTTGAGTTCCCTTCAAATTTTTTTACTTGAGGCCTTGATTTCGAGATAGTTTTGCACGCGAGATATCATGTATTTTGTATGAGGCCTTTTGAATATGACGTGCGTCAGCTTTCTGATCAACTTGGGAATTAGTACGTAAAAACGAAAGCTAGTAGGCCCGAACACGTAGGTAAAGAACGATGAAAGCATATGCTCATGATTGAATCTCTCACCACGCACGCTGGCTTTCAACCATTGTTTCCGCTTTCATCGGCTTTTTGAGCGAGGCAGGCGGCTGGCTTTTGTAATGAACTCACTCTTTCACCTCGGCATCCATAACAAGAGATAGACAACTACTACGGCAGGTGTCTTTGGAAGAGCAACCCATCATCACGATTATATACCATCGTGGTGAAACAAGTTGTGTTTGCGCGAAGCCGCTCTACACTGTTGATTTGACACTCATCACGAAAAATTAGCATGAGTCCTCAGTTTAGAGCTACTACCACACAAAACACAACTTCAACCTCTGCCAAAGGTGATGGCGTGCCGTGCAACTCTTGCTCGGTGGCCTTATCTGTCGCGGAGCTAGCGAAAGCAGCCGACATGTCGTTCACCCTCCATAAAATTGAGAGCGACAGCAGTGCGGAGTGGACCCCCCTTAATCCTCTCCTCTCCCAAGATTCAAGTGTTGCACAGGCCTATTCCAGAAAGAGGTCTTGCAATCAAATTTCATCCCAAGACCCCAACCCACCCTTCCTTTCGTCTTATGGATCCGCCTTTCTATCCGGAATATTTGCCGACATCGCTCAGGCATCAGATGAGAAAACAGGCGCTTCCGAACCCAACTCGGACGAACCGCGCAACAAAAAGAGCCGAACCATGCCCTCAGCCTTGACTTTAGGTAGACCATCGAAGTCGTTCAAGGCGTTGGCCGCTCTTACCGACGGAACAGACAAAGTAGCACCAGCAGTGGAAACACCATCGGTGCCATTTGTTGTGTCACCCCGGTTTAATCAGTCTACCACAAACATCGACCACTTAAAAGACCAACTCCGAGAGCTGCAGGGCATGGCCTTCCCATCACTCCCACAAATTCCCAACACTGTATCATCATCCTCATTTTCCTCCTCCAACTTAACTGCCCCATCACTGTCTCGCGGTGCGAGTCAAGCCTCAATTGCATCTGAAATGGACCAAGATTCGACCGACTCTGATTTCGGATGGTTCATCTCAACTGATGACGACGCTGAATCCGCCCTCATCAAAGAGCGAGCTATGTCTATCTCAACTGCCCCCGTCTTTGAAGATCTTGCCTTTAAGGCCAAGACTGCTTCGGTGGCAGCAGCGGAACCACCCCAAGATACGGAGGTTCAACAAGCACTTGCCGCAGATACAATTGACGATGTGCTGGGCGACTTCTTTTGAAATGCCACAGCCGAAGGGGAAGTTCGAGAAACAGGAGCAATCACTCCGTTTTTTCATCCCACCATTATAAGTATCACCACGAAAATTCATTCACCAAAACATTACAAAAAGCTAAAAAAAAAAACAGTCGAAACGCAAATTTTCCAGCTATTACAGAGGTTCGCTTAAAACACTACAGCTAAACTTAAGGAAAACTTTGACTGCTACACTTTGTTCCTTACAATTTTTGAACCTTTGATCTACTAAGTATGTGTTCCTTTCTGTATGTATATACTCACGAGACAAAGGTAAGTTGCAACCAACTTTCTTCACATAATGATGTATGGATAATAAAATGGGCCAAAACGAAATACCCCCCTCCCCCCCATTGCAAAAGGTTGTCAACTCTTTCCAGATTAATAAGGTTACAAGATACTTAAGTAGTGAGTATTGATAGCTCAGTACTTATGAAGATGACTCCTAAGTAAGTTTGTGGAGGATCGAAGAGGGCTTCCTGCACTCAAGCTCGGAACGAAAGGGATTCTGAGTCGGAGCAATCACCTGTTTTTCGGGGGGAGATATCTTACTTCAGTAGATACTGCCCCCTTTTATGAGCTCCATGATTGATTTCCTAGATTAAGAAGACCAAATCGAGGTCAGCTCTGCGGTCGCGCCCGTAGAACCCTAGATACAGGCAGCTGCTCACATCACTTCGGAACACCAAAAATGAGAATTAGGAATTAGCTCGCTCGCTTGCTGGCAATTAGCAATCATAACAAGGCCAATGATACTTAAGTATTGAGTTGCCGACTCCTCCCAGCTCCCAGCCATCATAAGTGAGCGTTTGAGCGAAAGCGGGGAACGGACGAAAAGATAGATAACAATAAAGCAACAGGAGGACTACGACGACGAGAAGATTGGAAGACGAGGAGAGCGGCCATCATGAACTTTTTGGCACGTTTTGCACTGCACATCACCACTTTCTGGATATTATCATTACCAAGCTCGTCTGCTTTCTACTCACCGAGAGAGCTTAGACGTGCCTTACCATCAGCGATATCCAGCCATGAACCCCTGCAACACTTTAGATTTGCAATGACCAGTGACAGCAGCATTTCTGACGACAATGACAACAAAAGTACTGAAGACGACGATATATTGTTAGCATCTGCTCAAGATATTCGAAGCTTTGTGACACAAAGATGCATCCAGTCATTCATGTTTTTGCTTGCATCTACACGAGATCTGCATACCGTGTCGTGGCTTGATAATTTTACGCAGCCCATTACAATCAATATGTATGATTGGGATGTTGACGAAGAAGCAAAACCAGTAAGTGCTTATTGTCGATGAAATTCTTAGAGTATCACGCTGAAACGTATGTGACGATTCTCATTTAAATCATTCACCTTTTCTTTCAGGGAGCTGAAGATACATTCTATGAAAATGATAAAAGGTCAGTGGCTCTTAATGTGATCTCTTTTCAAAACTCTTATATGGTACTCTTCATTTGCACTAACTTCTTCGTAGACTCGGAAGCAAATTGCTCACATATCATGGGCTTTCAGCATTGAATACAACGAAGTTCCCTACATGGGACTCTTTTTTCACGGAGCTTCTTGAGCAACCTGACACAGTGCTGATGATATCGACACCACAAGGTGAGAATATGGCGTACCAACATATGATGTGAACGAAACATGTGAATTTCTGTTGCAAATACTCACCCATCTTCCGAATAGGCGTCGGGCGACGTCTTTACTCAGAGATCGACATAGACATTGAACCGGCACGACTATGCACACGAATTTTGAGTGTCAGAGAGCAGATTGGAAGAGAATTGACAAAGGATTTGAAAGCTATAGCGAAAATGGGACAGCAAATATTTGATTCTTATAGATACAATAGAAAGAATAGAAAAGACAGTAAACAATCTGCTGGAACTGGCGACACAGACGAAGAGTCATCACTTTTTGCGTTTGACCGCCCATCGACTTTTTACGTGAACTTTGATCCAAATGATGACGATGCCTTTGCACCGTCCCCTCTGCGAAAAGGCAACTTCGACTTGCTGTACAACTTGATAACCCAAGAAGCAATTGTTCAGCTGATTACAGATGGAGTTGTGCTAGGGGAAGATGAGGCCCAAAACAAAGTTTGCTCTGCATTTCTCGAGCAATACTACAAAGAACGACTTGAGTCACATTTCATTGGCTCACAATGGTATGGCAAAGGAGACGACTTTATCGAAGGCTTGATGTTATCGTCACCACTCATCATCTCTAGAAATGATGAAGACAGTGGCGAAAATGAATTGCGAGATGGAGATTCCGAGACAATTCGTGCCCAGACATTAGAAATTGAACCACTGCGTATTGCTGAACAGATACTCCTTAAAAGAGACCAGCTTGCACTTGACTGGGTGGCTATAATGGAGGATATACCATCTGATCACACTGAAATCCGAAAAGCACAGCTGGATCGACTGACTGGCAAGACCAATTCAGATTCAGTGAAGGTAGTTATAGATGAGTGGCAATGAAGCGGGATAGATGCAGTAAAAATGGTATTATTAGAATGGAAATTATGGTGGTGGTCAAAAATTGACTACGTTCTCCTTTGTTTTTTCAACGCGGATCCCTCTTTTGTATTTGCTGCAGAACCGGCTAGCCGAGATAGAGAAATCCGAGACGCGAGAGCACTCAGTTGCTGCTGGGAGAGTTTCCTCTTCAACACACTTGCCGCACCCACACCATGTTGTTGCATCACTTTTTGCAATGGAACATTCAGTAAGCCAGGATCCTGATGCGGTATATCTCCTGATGCCATCAAACTCAAAAAATCTTCTACACTGCCTCCATTCGAAAGACCATCTTTCACACGTAGTTTTGAGAACCCGGTCACAGATTCAGCTCGATCGATGAATTTTTCTTTGAAGAAGAAATGCATCAGAGTTAGTAGAGTGATGGTAGATGAAACGAACGAAGTTCAGACACACATATGCACATACCTGGATCAAATAAGTTGTTCGAGCTCGCATTTTCGTCGTGCAGTTCATGAAGGTCAGTTTGAATGCTTTGCAACAAGTTGCCCAGCGCAACGTGTGAGTCCTCCCCTGCCTTGAGTAAATTACCTCTAGATAGCGATTGCAACAGACCACCTAAAGTGGCCTGCGAATCATTCTTCCCTGCTTTCAGTAGATTACCACTACTTGATAATGATTGAATAAATGTTTCCATTTGTGCAGAACTCTTAGACTCAGTTAGCAAGGAAGCTAAATTTGTCGATGACGCCAGCTCAACAAGGTTTTCAACCGAATGTAAATCCATAGACATGAGAACATTGAAGCTTCCTCGAAGAGCTGATTGCGACAATTTCTTTCCCTCGACTTTTGCTTCTTCGGAGCCGTCACCATTTACAATGTCTTCCACAAATTTAGCAGCTAAATAGTTGGCATTTGCAACAATAATGATGCGTTTAGGAAACCACCAAGAAAATGCAACGTACATCCAAGTAAAACTCGAACTTACCTGAGGCTGTCCTCGCCAATTGTTCCAAAGCTGATTCAGTTCGTGGCATGGGTTCACTTGAAGTTGTCTGTGCAAGCTTCTCCAGAGCAGGACGCGCCGCCTTGACAGGTTCTTGCTTTTTGACCTGCTCTGAAGCCTTTGTGGCAGCAGCAGCAGCTGCCGCTACAGCAGCCAACTTTGCTTTCCTCTCAGCAGCTGCCTTGGCCTTGGCTTCCAACCTTTTCGCAAATTTACCCGACGGTTTGTACTTTGTCGGAGGTTTTAACCAAGGTGGTGTGGGAGGTGCGTCTATTTCTAAATCATCCACACCTCTTGCGCCGCCAACTTTCATTGGAGGCAACGGGCCCAGAACTCCATTTGGTCCAATCGCAGCCGAAACTCCCGGGGCCTTGACCCGATTCGTTTGAGCGACACGATCTAAAAATCGTCTCTCCAGCTCACTTATTTCCATCTTGGTCTGTTGCATTTGCTCTGGTGTTATGCGGTTGATTTCTGCTACCCTCCTTCGAAAGACTTGTTTCCCGATACAATTGTTCCCCACAAACTTTTTTGATATACGCATTGGATCACAGTTCAATAACTTGGAAAGGAAGTTTCGTAATGTGGTACCATCTGTCAATGGAAGTAAGCCACTTTTGAATTCACCAATGAGGCGATTGGCATAGGCTTCCTCTTCCGATGTCCATTTGCCTCTTCGCAATGGATGAGGAGTCTTTTTCTTGCTGGTACTAGAACTTCCGCTAGAATGGCTGGTCGTAATAGCTATGTCAGAAGAAGCAGTGATAGTATTCTCATATTGAGAGGCAGAGCTATGTGTACTACCGACATGAGAAGTATCAAGAGCAGGTGATGGTTTCGGAACAGTTGATGAGGACATTACTGGATTTGGATACACGGTACTATGTACCTTCCCATGAATTTTAGTTGATTTCACAGCTGATATAGCACCCGTATTGTTTGCTTGTTGAGCCGCTGGCCGTGCAACTAAGCCTGTTGTTCTTGCAACAGGATTGGGCGGAGTCACGCCAGATCTTGCGATGGATGTTGTTGTAGTTGAATGCGGCGAAGTACGAGGTTGGTTGGTCTCCTGCTTTGCTGTACTTGACGTTGTTATGGCTGTTGCTGCAACTGCTACATTGGCCACTCTGCCAACAGTACTTGCTGCAGATGTCGCATTCAACGTGGATGGCGGCGCTGCTCTAACTACTGCAGGAGGTGGCGGCATGGAGCTCGAATCCGGAGACGGCGACACTTCAGCCTTTAATGGTATTTCCACTCGTGACTCTCCCAATGATGCAATTGTTGTTGTCGTGTTCTCGTTCACTGCACGAGAAGCAGGTGATAATTCCTTTTTCAACTCTCCATCTTCGTCTTCGACTTTAATGTTCACATCATTGTCGCCTTCTCTGTTCAGAACCGTCGACACATCAGATGATAATACGGTGATTTCTTGTACCATACTTCAAAATTAGTATAAAAAGCGGCCAATCAAGAAACAGCAACTTCTATTGCATCCCTACGAACCGTTCCAAGTGTTTCCAGTCGAATAGTTGTTTGATACGCGGCGCTGCATCCACAACAACACCTCTTTAAATCTTCACAAGAAGGTCACACACGAGGCTCCAAAATCCAAGTTCAAAGGCTTTTCAAAGGTTTTGGAAAGTTCTAACACGTCATACTTTTGGGGCGCTCTTCACCGGGGTTTCTCCCTTATTACCCTTCCCCCCTCCCCCCCCCTCTTTTCTTAGTGACGGACTGACCGCAGCCTGCTGTCCACAACCAGCAGGCCGCTTCTTCGCCTCGCTGAAGATCTTTTGCCGCATTTTTGCACTCCCCGACAGCGAACCCTCTCCAACCTGCATGCTTGCGAGCGCAACAAATTGTTTTCAATCTTTAGCCATCATCATTGGTCCTAACGCCGCCACCCCTCTTCACCAGGAAACACACAGCATCCACTTATTCTACTTTCATAAATATACTATAAAAATATGCCTTCTAATTATAACGGTCGCGGAGGTTCGAAAAAATCATCAGACGGAAAAATAGCGGACAAGGTAAGCTACGCAGCTGCAGCATTTTTTTGATTTGCGGTCGTGGAAGAAGATCGGCCCGGGTTTAGAGGCTGCACTAATTATCTGTGCGATGAATCATCGTCCTATTTGCATCAAGAATCAATGGAGGTACCGCAAATGAAATAAAGGTGCTCCATTTTAAATTTGCTCATCATGTTCCAGTATCTTTAATCCACTGCTCACATCTTATGTCCACTTATCGTATCTTCTTCGCAGTTCCGTGAAATATGCCCTACTTGGAAAAGAAAGGATCTTGACGCCCTAGTAAAACAATGCAAGGGAGACGAAGAACAAATCCAAGCTAAGATTTCGGAATGGTGGGAAGAAGGCGAACCGAAGCGAGAATCTGAATGGGAAGCCGTTGATCGAAAGTCAACTAAGAAAACCTCCGAAAGAAAGTCATCTGGTGGAGGAGCCCGTAATGATAGGGGCACAAAATCCAGCGGTGGCGGTGGAGGTGAGAGGAGGAGTGATAGATTCAATGGAAACAGAGGGGATGGTGGTCGCGGTGTTAGAGACCGTGGAGAAGGTCGGGGAGGTCGATCGACCGGACGCTTTGGTGGTGACAGACGTGGAGGAGATAGAACTGGTGCACAGCAGAAAAAGGCAGCAGCGCAACCTGCTCCAGCAACAGTTCCAGCACCAGCACCGGCAGTTCCAAAGCAAGAGCCTGCACCTGTACCTACTCCAGTAACAGCTGCTCCTGCTCCAAAGGGAGCTTGGGGAGCAACATCATTTGCTAATATCGCTGCTGCTCCAGCTCCGAAGAGAGCTGCTCCTCAACCAGTGCCTCCTCCTGAACCACAACAGCCAGAAGTATCGGAGGTTCCAATCGAACAGGAACAGGAGCAAGTTACAGTGGATCTTACTCCTGAGCCCGTTAATATGCTGTCTCCTGAGGATCCAACTCCATCGGGATTGCCTACATCATCAGCTTTGCCTCCGGCCGCACCCACATCAGGAAATGTCTGGGGAGCTAAAGGAGGGGCACATTTGATTGCAGCAGCGAAAGCAAAGCCTATTCCTGCACAAGCACCTACAATTGTTGAGCCTGAGATTGAGATCGAGATCGAGGAACCAGCCCTTGTGGCCGTCGAAGTTGAAGAGCCTATTGCGGAGCCAGAACCCATGCCAGAACCAGAGCAAGATTTGATTCAAGAAAGCTCATTTGGAGTATCTTTAGATAGTGTGCTCCCAGCTTCAGTGAATGGCGCCAATATTAATGCTTCCGGATGGGAACCAATTATTGATGCATCTGAGTCAACAAAACCCTCTGTCGAAATTGTACATACATCGTCTCTGCCCGAGCCAGAACCAGTGTCAGTGCCACTTTCACAACCTGCAGCTCCTGCCGCGCCTGCTGCACCTACCGGAGTCAAGCCCAGTAATGTGCTCAATATGGGTCACTGGGAGACTGGAGACGATAATGACGGGGAGTTGGATTTTGGATTTGGATCATTTGCCCCTGAGAATGACGATGTTGTGACCGAGACGAAGACTTCTCAAGCACCCCCTGCAACCACCTGAGACTGCCGCTGCTGCTCCTGCCGCTCCCCAGCCCTCTCCTGCTCGTCCCCCTCCAGGACTATCTATGCCTGGTATTCCCGCTGGTGCGACTTTTGTTCACGAACTTGAGACGAAATTAGAAAATACCACTCTTGCGCCAAAGACAGAAGATAAACCTGCCCCAGAGACAAAAACTACCCAATCTCAACCTCAGTCATTCAGTAATGATTTGGGTGGTCACATGAATTCCGGTATGCCCCAATATGGTGGAATGGGCATGTATGGAATGCCTCCTGGTGTACCAAGTGCTCTTGGCAACATGCCTCACTTCCAGAACGGGCCAAATCTTGGGGGTGCTGTGAATCAACAGCAACCAAAAACCTGAGACAACACAGCAAGGACCTTACGGAATGATGCAAAGCACCCCAAGCGCTGGAAATAATGCCAGCGGAGTTTCTGGTAATGACAGTAACAACAACAACAACAACACTAGTACAAACAACAATGCGGCCATGCCCCCAGGAATGCCTGGCATGCAATACCCGAACCCTGCGTTCATGTACGGCCAGTACAACCATCCCTATGGCATGCAATACGGATATGGACAGCAATTTGCTGGACAGTTCGGTGGTTACAGCCAAGTCATGGGACAAGGAGGAGGATACCCCTATGGTGCTCCTTCCCACCATGATGACCGCAATCGTGGCGGAAACATGAGGGATAATTACCAGAAGGGTGGTCGTGGTGGATACCGTGGAAACCGCAACAACAACAACCAATATGGAAACAACCAATATGGAAACAATTATCAAGGAATGGGAGGTGGCTATGGAGCTGCCCCTTCCTACAACATGGGCTACGGACACGGCGGCGGCTACGGTCAACCCGGGGCACCTTCAGGCATGGACCAGTATGGAATGCAGCAGGGAGGATTCAACCAGCAAAACAATGACCATAACAAAGGGAAGCCATTCGGGATCAGATGGCAACCAACAGTTCCAGCAACAATCTCACCTTCACCAACAACCGCTTGGATTGCAAGGCACCACAAACGATTCCTCCAACACAGGAGGTTCTGGCTGGTCATCTGGTCCTTCCGCTGGAGGAGGACAGAACTGGGGAGGAAACTGGCAGCGTGACAATTAGACAAGGGTGAGTGTTTTCACGCCAAGCGATGAACTCTGTTCCTAAAAATATAAAGCCTGTAAGATTAGTAGAGAAGCAAAGACAAAATTATTGCACAGATATTTTTAGGCTACAGCGTAGATCAAACAAAGAAACCATCGTCAGACTTCGTAACTTGTGTGACCTCGTGTTCAGATTCATGGATGGTGTGAATCAAATCCATTTTTTCTCCCACGAGAGACTGGAGACCGCAAATCCGGAACAGACGCTGAGTGTGTCATCTCTTTTCCCTTCGAGACTTTATCCAGATCTTTTCCATAACTTGCATTCTTTGGACGCGCAAGACGTGAAAACAAACTTCCACGTCTCGAGGGTGACGCAAGTTCAGCTGGAGCATGAGCTGGCTCTGGAGAAGTTTTCGGCCTCGATATTGCACTATCTATCTTAAGAGCCTTAAAGTCTTCAAGAGAAGTCGTGGAAGATATACGGCGCGGCGTTTCCAATGCATCTGCCTGCGTTGCAGACGACCTGCGACTTGATGCTTCCTCAGCTTGAGTCTGGTGTAGCTTCCGTTGCAGCCGTAGGAGTTTACGATCCTTCTTCTTGACCATTCTTTCACGTCTAGCTTCACGCCTCTCTTTCTGAAGAGATTCATCAACTAAGCTATCTTGCCATTGCCGATACATTTCAGATCCAAGATAGCTTCGAGCATTCCACTCAAGCACGCTTGAGATGACAAAAAAGTCAGATTGGATGGAGCATTAGAAAGAAATGATGAAAGTCAATACAAACTCACCGTAACAGACGCTTGAAATGGAATGCAACCTCTGACGGTCTAGCTTTCAGGGAGAAGCCCAAAGACGTAAAAACGATCCATTCAGCCGCGAACAGCTCCTTCAGAGAGAGGACTCCAGTCGTGTGTGAAGAAGACAACCAGAGACTCGAATATTTTCGTCGATTTCCTACTTGGCTTTACAAATGATTCTATTATATTCTGTTTGTTGTTTGTTTCCGCTCCAGGATCTGTGAAGGCAATCATAGAGTTAGATTCATTCATTTTGGCAGCTAGAAGGAGAGATGCGGCAAACGAAAGCCTTCTGTTCGATTTGTCAACTGTAATTGGTAGTATTGTAGAGATGCATGAGTTGAGATTATAAGTACCAAGAAACAGTGAAATGAATAGACATGGGCACGACTAACCTCTGCAGTCCAAGCAGAGCCGCTCAAAGTAAACACAAGCTAGTGCTAATGTAGAAATCTCAATCTTTGATCTAATGCAGGCCATGAGAGCCTGTTGCTTTAAGCTTCGGATTTTTGAGAGAGTGAGTGATGGTGGCATACGTATTACATTACGTTCTGCGATTGAGCCAGATCTCTGCCTTCCCAAGCTGTCATCAAGTCCATCGTCATCATCTCGTGTTGTTTCTGTGGGGTCCATGAGCGTGTAAACTCCTTCAATTACTTTCGCTCCGATACTGAAAGAATCGTAGTGTATAAATGCATCGCAATGAGGACAAACATCATAGGCAAAAATTCCACACATACATGAACAATTATACTCACTATTTGCGTTGTGACTTCGGCGGTTCCCAACCATCGAACCTTTCCCGAAATTTGTTGTTCAATTCTCTCTTTAACTCACTTGGCTTGACAAATTGAATCGTAGATGAAACAATTGGACCGACATTCTTATCTCCAACCATTACGTGACGGTGCCTACCTGAGACCCACTCAGGATCATCTATGAATCCGCATACATATGTTCCTGAATCTTCAGAGGAGGACTCTGAGTCATCATCATCACTATCATAAGAGTCGCCACTCATAGAACTATCTAAATGATTGCCCGAGGTTGGACTCTTTCTTTTCATCTCTTCTGGCCCTCTACTTCCTGCGAGCAATCTGTTGAATGCTCTATTGGGTTTTGCTACTTCATTTGGTAATAGTGCCCGATAAGATATACCTCCTGTAGGCGGCAACTATGTGTATGAGCATATCATGTGCATTTTCAAAAAATAAAACATGATGAAATACAAAATACTTACTCCAGTCTCTCTCCGGTAAAACAAACTGCATGCCTCCACCACCTAACTCTTCCAACTTCTTCCTCCGACGCGCCGCTGCCTCCTTCTGTGGCTCATATTTTATCGTAGAAAATACTGCAACAGGATAAGACTTCTTGGCAGAGAAGAAGACACGTGCATCCAGTAATGCATTTGAAGAATCTTCAGCACCTTCACTTCTAATTCCATCCCAAGCTACCTTTATTTCCCATTCCCGAACAGCAGCTTGTCTTGCCGCAGTTTTCGGAGGGCGACATCGGAATTCGTTTGGTATTGAAACAGCTGGGGCATCTCTCCCATCCAGACGCCTTCCAGGAACTCCAACACTTCTTGCAGCAGTAGTAGTTCTAGGAGTATGTTCCTTCACATTGTTAACTTTATCGTGTTCGTCAGTCATCATGGCCAACGATGGTGACTCTGTTGGTCTCTCCAGCTCCTTCTCTTCCATCTCTGATTCTATCCTTCTTTGCATTTGCTGATTTGCAGCGGAGAAAAAGCGCTTGTCTTTGAGAATCAACCTTTCCCACCATCTGCCCCCCGCAGAGTGGCTTCTGTGCTCTGTACCACTCAAAGCTGATGCAACCCCAGTCGTTGTAGTATTGGTGTCACTTTCAACGTATACGCTTCCATTTGCATCAAAAGTACTCAAATGTTGAATGTTTTCCTCATCTACAACATGCTGGGTCTCGTAAGAGACGAGAACGTTTTTCGTAGGAGCAGAGCTATTCTGGTCCTTCTTAGCGTGCTTATGTTGCCAACGCTCTCCACTCAAACCTGCACGAACTATTTCTCTTTCAGCCTTCATGGGCACATTCATGAGGAAGTCCAATGCCGCAATTTCTCGAGTGGCCCAGAGAAACGATTCTGAAGTAGCATGATGATTGTTGCTTAGTAGCATTTTTCTCCACTGCAGCGTTTTCGTGGTCCCCCGTGAGCGCACCAGCGGCAGCATCACTTGTGTTTGGAATGCGATATGTTCTTGCTCGAGAGGTAGGCTTGATGGCGGGCGGGATTGGTAGGCTCGCTGGTGTTGATAGAGGAGCAACAGCTCCTTGTTGATTGACGCTAGACTTATCCATCTTAACCGGTCGGGTTGGTTCGTGTCAAATAATCAATTATATTTTAAGTCATCAAAGAAGTAGATGATGTAGAACATAGGATCAAGTATTAGTTGTTTATCATTCTACAACAGCTTCGAAGTGTCTCTCTATCTCTTAGATAGGAGATAAGATTGACCATGTATGGTTTTTGAGATGTGAGATGTGCTGTTTTTAGCTTGGTTTGCGGTTTGCGATGATCTATGATCTACTTATGTAAGAGGCTCACGTACTGTTACCTACTGTTGGGTGTCATCAAACCTCCAAGCAAACATCAACCAAACCGAAGACAACTCCTGATGGTTCATATCAAAGGAACATCATGATCATAATTGCAAAAACAACGTAATCTGTTCTATTTCTGGAAATTCATATCAAGGAGGTTTATTTAAATAGTTCACCACGTCAGCCTTTTCCAATAATGTGCTTCTAACAATTCAACACCTAATATGACTTGTGTGTCAAAACTGCTTTTGTCTTCTATGTCTAATCCTACTATCCAAAAAGCTGACTCACATAATCAATTTTGTGGGATATCTTCCTCTCTCTTCTGCAAGAATGTTATCGCTGATTTAACTTTCAATCTTTCATGTAAACAAGTCTAGTACCCAGCAACATCCCGATGTTTTTCATTCAACTCATGCAGTCCCAATATTATCAGTATCGAAGCCATCCAGTACCAATAATATTCCCTCTTCCTACTCTCTCAACCCGCAACCCAATCATCTATTTATACACATCTATAGAGTGTGACATATTGTTTACTCTTCACTCACAGCTCCCTCAACCTCTTCATTAGGCTCCTTTCCAATAAGTTTGGCCACCACAGGAGTCAATAACACAGTCGGGGGGAATCGAATTGGACTAGCTGCCTTATGAGCAGCATATGCAATGGCAAATGTCCCCGCCTTTTCTCCATTATCTCCTGCTTCAATTCCGACCTTGGCCAGTAACGCACCCACATCGACTCCATTATCAACAAGAGCGTAGCAGATTGCAAACGAAACAATCGCAAGTGGGATCGAGGTGGCAAGATAAGCAACTCCGTATTTTGCTAGAAGTGATTTGGCAGAGGCACCATCGTTGCTTTTGAGAGATTGAAACAAGCCCGCTTCTAGGCCAAACTTTTCAGTTGTCTCTTCGACAGATGGCGTTGATGCTACTGATTCTGATTTTGTTTCTTCTTCAGTTTTGAAAACATGGAGTGCCGAAGATGAAGGAGACGATGGATTCTGTGGAGCAAGTTGAGCGGTAACGCAACCACTTCTATGATGAAGCCCCGTCACAGTGGAGGTGGTTGCTTGGAAGGACAGAACTCCATCTTCTAGGACTGCCAGAGCAATGATGAGAGATTTCGCAAAAAGAAAGACTCGTGATGAGCGGGTCATGGTGAATACACTGGCGTTATGTCGACCAATAAAGATTGGTGTTGAGGTTGTAGGATTGGTGTCAATCGAATTCAGTTCCATCGAGTTCAAAGAAGAGTTGCGCGTTGACGTGAGATTTTTGATTTTTGCTGACGCCTTGATGCGTGGAACATAATAAGACACCTATCGTTTTGGCGAGAAAGGATCTGAGCGAGACTTGCTGCCGACCTGCTTCAGTCTCCTCCTACAAAGAAAGAAGCGGTTCACCGGATTACAATACCCTATCCATGAACAATACCGTGCTACCTATGCTCATCTCCTACAAGGGAATAGAGGGCTGGAAAAGTGGCGCCAATGACACTAAATATACTTTATTTGAATAAAATTTAAAAAGTTTAAAGCTGTGGAGATCATTATTTCTTCTTTCATTCACTTTTTCATGAGAACGAGTCACTCTGTGATCGAAAATGAGTGAAGAATTTGAGCAATGAAGTTAAGGAACATTTTGTCATTAGTTCTTGCCGCGACAGCCCAGCCTACGGTCCAAGCTTCAAAGTACACCCCATGTCCCAACTCATGCTCGGGAAATGGCAAGTGCACAACGCCGTGGGGTGTGTGCACTTGCTTCGATGGATTCACGGGTGCAGATTGCTCTATGAGAACGTGTCCTCGGGGGAAAGCAATCAGTGATTCAGCGTCGGCGGATGATTCAGCACATCATGAAGCCGAATGTTCGAACCGAGGAAGTTGCAATCGAAACACCGGCCAATGCAAATGTGACAAACTGTTTGAAGGATCAGCATGTGAAAGGTTCATGTGTCCCAATGACTGCTCGGGAAGAGGACGATGCGTCTCCGCAAAAGCAATGGCTCGACTACAGGATCCAGGTGAGCTGAGGAGTAGTTGTACAAGCACTGATATTTGCGTAGACGTCGACTGTAATGAAAGAGATTACGGTGCCTGCATGTCAACTTATACCTACGAAACTTGGGAGGCAGATAATTGGTACGGCTGCTTATGCGATAAGGGATACACCGGATATGATTGTTCACGTAGAACGTGTGCGAAAGGTGACGATCCCCTGACTACGGGCCAAAACAACGAGGTACAGCTACTTGAATGTCACGCAGACTTTGGTACTTTCACTTTGAGCTTTGATAAAAAGACCACGGCTCCTATTTCCGTCGATGCATCCGTGTCCCAGGTAATGGACGCTATTAATGCATTGTCAAGTCTTGACGGACAGCAGCCAAAGGTGGCGGTATCTTGGACGGTTGGTGTAGATAAAGCTTGCATCTCGTCTGGTAACCAGATCCAAGTGACCTTTCTGCAAAACTTTGGCGACTTGCCCCTTTTGATTCCTGATGGAAAGCTCCTTGGCCAGACGTCTGGGTTAGATATCCCTCTCATCACTTCTCAAAAAGTTGTTACCGGTGACAAGGAGTCAGATGTTTGCTCAATGCACGGAACATGCGACGAAGATAAGGGTGTTTGCGACTGTCTTGCTGAGTGGGCTACAAGCGACGGATACGGTAACGCTGGCACAAGAGGGGACTGCGGATTCAGGGAGTCAGGGACTACTTCAAGTTGCCCAGGTGAACCTGCATGTCTAGGAAAAGGTGTTTGTTCAGGTCCTCCAAACTATCGATGCGAATGCGAACAAGGAAGGAGTGGGCCTGATTGTGCCTTGATTGACTGCCCCATGGGAAAGAGTTGGCACTCATTCCCCACGGACGATAATACAGCTCACGACTTGAAAGAGTGCTCTGACATGGGTCTTTGTGACCGTACAAGCGGACAATGCGAATGTGCTGAAGGCTTCGAAGGAGGAGCGTGTCAGTACATGACATGCGCTAACGACTGTAATGGCCATGGCGAATGTTTATCCATGTCTGCACTTGCACAAAAGAACCGCGTGAACGGAGTTTTGACGCCATCTACCTATGGGACAAACCCAAATGATCCTCTCACTTGGGATCATGACCAACTTTTTGGATGTTTGTGCTCTGAAGGATATCATGGGTTTCAATGTGAACTGAGAAGTTGTCCCTTTGGAGACGATCCACACTCACAACATCAGAAGAATGAAGTACAGCAGCTGACTTGTTTTGACAGCGACGATTCCGGCTTATTCGAGCTTTCATTTCGTGACGAGTCAGCCACCGTGTCAGTCACAAATACCGCTGCTGAGTTGGAAGCAATAATCAATGCTCTCCCGACAATTGAAAGTGTTTCTGTCTCTTACACTGATCCACATATCTACGTTGGAGCTCCATCGCTCGAAGCAGACTCCTTGCAAGTATGCAGAGACGTCGGCCAGCAAGTTGAGATTGAATTTCTGTCGCCAACGGGTGATGTCCCAGAGATAATTGTCACCAACACACACTCGGATATCGACGGAATATTATCAATGAGCACTCTCCAGACAGGAACGAAAGAATTTATCGAGTGCTCTGGTCGAGGCGTATGCAATACAGACACAGGATTGTGTCAATGTTTCAGTGGATATGGTAGCAGCGACGGACAAGGAAATGTTGGTACAAGAGACGACTGTGGCTACAAAGTACCTTACGCATTTGACTCGAGATTGTAACACTATACTTAGAAACGCATTCATACGAAAACTTTCCACTCTTCTCCATTCCTCTAAATCCAAGGCATCCATCCAATGTATACCTGGACTAAATTTTCGTGGCTCGTTGCCTCCATAATCATTTTCTGAACTTGACCTTCCACACTGAGCTGAGTAGAATTTGCGTGGTCATCTTCACTGTTAGAGTATCCATCTTGACGCTTCACCTTCTTCTTGTTCGGATTCTTCAAGTTGTAAACTCCATTAAGCCTGCCTTCGATCTTTGCGATTGAATCCCTGGCCGAATCTTTATACTTCTCAGAGCTTTTGTTACTCTTCAGGTTAATGACAGGATCCTTGAGAAATGGCTCAAGAACCGACAAGAGCGTGTCCTTATTTTTTCGTAGAGTGCTCATTGATTCAATCAGTGCGCCAGTATACATTCCATCCACGCCAGATGGACCGAGTGCATCAACCATATTTGGTGTTAACCGGAAAGGAATAACTTCCGGCCTTGGAAGAAGGAGTCCTTTGTCAAAAATGCAATCAAAATCAACATGAACACATTCGCCATTTTTTGTATCTAATAAAATATTTTCTGAATGGCGATCACCAAGTCCAATGATGTGCCCAACAGCAGACCACACCGCAGTAGACATGGCGAAATTAGTTCTCGCCTCGAACCAAGCATGGGGACTGGAAAAGTTCTGAACGTACCACCACCACATCACAGGTCGGTAATTCTGAAGAATCAACTCGTCAAATTTCTTCGTTGCCAAAGAAAGGTTGCCTTTCTTGAAATACAAATCTTGACATTTCATGAATGTATTCCTCATGCCAGCATCGAGGAAATTTGTAAGTCTGCTCCCGCGGCGGTGGATTGACGTTGCTTCAACCTGAGGGTTGTAAGTATCAGAAATTACGCTACGAAGAGATTCTGTGTTAGGCACCCACTCTAGAATGCCACTGTCTTCGGCAAGGCATACTACAGAAAAAGTACGTAACTGCAGTCGTAGCCTTTGCCTCCTGTTTGGACCGGACGAACCTCTACTGGCGAAAAGACGATTGATAACGTTGTTGAAGTCTTGCACCCTGGAATCCTTGCGCAGGTCACCCTTTGCCTCTTTCTTCACAAGAAAGTGCAACTCTCCAATATCTTCTTTGACACGATCGCCAGCATCAGAAAGCGAGGAGCGCTGCGCCATCCTCGACGGGACTGCAAATACTCTTACTTTCTTTGGCTTGGCTTTTGACTGCATTATTTTCAACTCACTATCGAAAGCTCTCATACGCGGAACGAACGTCGGAAAGGCGTCTGTAACCGACCCCTCTAGCACACCAGGCGAAACCGTCAAAGCAGCTTGGATAGGAGGGACGAAGTTAGTTAACTTAGTACCAAATGAAGGAACTCTCATTTTCACTGAGTTCTGTTCCTTCTTTGGCGAGAATCTGCATTGTGTTGAGATATGCAGTTGAGAAACACACTGGTGAGATTCCTGCGAGGAAAGAAAGCATGTCGGATCAAGATTCAAATAACTCACTCTGCTAGGTTGTTGAAAAAAGTAAAAATACTGTTGGAAGCTTTGAGCACTCCTTCCATTAGTTTTCCATTCGGAGTCCTTCGTAACTTCTTCATTGCCATGGCAAAAATTTCCTGGTAGAACGAGACAGATATGGGTTTATGAGAAATTATGATCCAGGATGTAAGTAAAATCCAGCAGTTTTTCAATCACTCACCTCTCCTGCCTTCTTCTTCGTGTCATTTTTGGAGAAACGAAGCCAACCGCACGACCACATAGCTTGGCCTGGGTATCTAGCCAATACATTTCTTAGGATCAAGGCCACATTCTTCGACGTTTCCTCATTCTCGTGAACCACACTAGAAATCAATTGTGGAAGCGCAGTGTAGAAAACATGCTCTGGAATTTTGGATGCAAAGCTATTGATAATTTTGTTCATTTGATCTTGACTTTCATACACTTCTGGATCACTATGACGACTGCTCTGAGATGTGAATTCAAGCCACATCGCCAACATTCGTGGTAGTGCCTGATAAACATGCTTTTCGCCCAATATTAGAGCCTCCCCGTAATGTTGAATAGAGTCGATCAGGTACTCATGACGCAACTTATTTGAGACGATAGTGCCACCAATGGTATTATCTGCCCCTTGCGTACGTACTACCTCCGATAAACGCGAATCCAAGTATTTCGCAAAATGGAAATGTGCTGGGAAAGAGAAGGATCATGAGCGAAGAAATGACAAAACGAAGGTAATGAATTCGAAACTACAAGCACTATCAACTCACCCCGTTCCCAGCTTGGTACAAGTTTCAAAACAGTTTGATACCTGTTCTTTATCTCTGCTGCTCCTCTTAGCCCGCCACACACAATCCACTCAGTTGCTTGTAGGATCCTGCGACCAATGACCTCTTCACTCTCAGAAGTTCCACTCGCAAAGAATGACTGCAACTCCGAGTCATTCATTTGGAATATCTTCGTTGGTATCTCATCTTCAATGATCTTCAATGCAGTTGTTGACTCCCCAATTGCATGCTTCAACTTGGCAAACTGTAGCTTGAGCTTGCCCATGGATTCACTCGTCAAAGTCGAAACAGTCGTACTCGAATCCATTGCTCTCTTCAAGCATTTGCTGAGTGATACATCAGCTTGTGCAAGAGAGCGCTCAGCAACTTGATACAACTGCCCTTTCCTCGAAAGTTTCCCTATTTCAAGCCACATCTCCCCTTCAATGCTCGGATCATCCATCAAGCGAGATATAGCAAGGCGTGAATTTATGATTGCATTAGACCCGGTAGCGTCAGGTATTGTGATGCTCAACCTATCCTTCCACTCATTCGAAGAAATGACTTCACCGAGAGATTGGTCGCGCTTCCCATCTGTTCCAAGAGACGATGCGAGCTCTTCGACTTCCCGTAGGGCATGAAGTTGAACCAAGCAGGGATAGGATTGAGTGTAGCTGACTCTCGCGGCACATGATAGGGAGGACATAACGGAATCTCGTGCTGCTGTGAGAGACGTTAGGACGTCTACAGTCGATCCGGAGTGAAGGTTACGAATCGTCCGTCCAAATTCAAGCTGATAACGCGCATCGGCGTCAAACGAAGAGTCGCTACTCGACTCATTTACAAGATTATCTAGCACAGACCACTTCCCTAGTCTCCAAGCTGCTTCAACTGCCGAGGGAAGTAGTTCGTTGGAAATACCGGTTGTTTCCGACAGACCTTGCTTTGACATGCCAAAAGCTTGATTCAATACACTGTCCAAACGACCAAGTTTTAGAAGGGACCTTAGCAATCCCTTTTGAGCAGGAATACAACTCCCTTCGTCTTCATTGCTCAACCTACTGTCAAGTAAGCGTTCATAAGCCTGAAAAGAGCCCTCCCAATCCTCATACATCTCACGTTCAGCGGCATCTTCCGCCAATATTCTAGTCATGTCCGACTTATGACTCTTTTGGGCAACAAAAATCATTGTATCAAAGTCGTTCAACTGTCCAAGCATTTTTTGTGTCAACTGCAAGTCAATACCGTCCAAGAACTGGGATTTCAAGAACTTGGATCCTTCCGCCGATTGATCAGTCATGTTAGCTCCACCAGGTGAAGCCACTTTGCTCCTACCATCCATCTCCAAGTATTGAAGTGCCCGCGCATGCATACCGACGTGGCTAGCCGCAACAGCACACGAGGAGAACGGAATACGTGCCAACATGCGCTCGATTTTTTTCATACTGGAAGCTGCTGGCCAAGAATTCCCACCCATCGGCGAAGTTGGACGATGCCCCCGTTTCGATTTCCCTTTACTGGGTTTGTGAATCTGCTCCGTTTCTAGCTCCAACCAATACCTTAACACATCTAACAGAGTAAACACCAAGTTTGCAGCCTTTTCTCTCTCCCTTAAATCCATAGCTCCTTTGTAATCTTCAAACGACAGAGCATCAAGTATCTCTGATGTAATGGCATCCTCTTCATGTTTGTCTCCAAAACATACACCGTCAAGGACGAGGAGAGGGAAAATAAATTCTGCAACATCAATACCTGCCCGGGAGCGAATCGCCGACCGGCATGCATAAAACAAATCTTTCCATATGCTATTTCTATTTGAATGACTCCGAGTAAGCATGTACTTACTAAACTGGGACAGCCACGCAAAATACGAGTTCGACTTTTTGAAGAAGGGAGGTGGCTTCAGAGCCGTAGTATCGGCCTGCATGTAGTTTGTCGACCAAAATGGCTCCACGATATTGCTCACTTCAGCTTCATCAAGTTTTTCCTTGAGTAATGGTGCCATTTCACGTCCGTTTACCCCGCCCATTTCTTTATGTAAAATTTTCAGCAATTCCTGGATACCAAATGATAATTTGTGCTGATCAAGAGTATTAGAAGCGGACTTCAACCCAGACACAAAATGTTTTGTAACGAGCCGCAGCTGATATTCCGTGGCATTTGTTTGCCATGGTGGGTTTGCTAATCGCCACTCGTCGCTACGATAATTTCCTGCCGAGCTGGAAAGGAATTGAGATGAATTTATCTCGCGACCTAACCTATTTGGATCAATGGCACCAATTTCACCCAAAAGCTTGGCCAATTCGTCACGGATAGATTGATCAGTTTCATCAACACATCTCGCTAGGAGACGTGCTAGTAGTTTAGTTATCAAACCACCAGTGACTTTTGAATCAGAAAGTTCAGTCGGGGCTTTCTTTTGTTGATCCTTGTCTACAAAGTCGCAAATGACGAAGATGAGAAGGGTCGGTCTGTAATGCACGAACAACATAACTAAATTCTTCTTCTCTATCTTACCTGAAAAAGGGTCATGCACAACCGTCAAGAAATGCATCGACGCAAGCTCCTCATTGATAATGAGCCCGTGGAACAAATCTCTATTAGCTTTTATCAAGTTGGTCATATGTTGTATGACTACCTTGCGAACATTTTTGTTCTCATGAGAGGTTAATAGATGTATGAGCATCTGTATGAAGACATGGTCCTCTTCTGTGAGTAAGCAGGTGTAAGAAACGCGTATAAGTAGACACTAGGAAAGTACTTACATTCATTCTATAGTGAAACCTCGACTGCAGCTCGGTAGCGTCATCAACATCGTCATGCGATCCGGTATGCTGAGATAATAGCCTAACATCATCGATATTGATTCCCTTTTGAAGAAGAATGTTTCGAATTTCCCTCAAGTCTTCTGCGTACGGCAAAAAGGGCACCTCACGGAAATACGGAAGGATATCTTCCTTATTTGCCAACCACTCCAACATTTCCGCCACCTTTTTTCTTGACATGACGGCTTCACTGCTTGGTGAAATATTGTCGTCAAACAAGGGGAAAAGTGTTACTACGATGAGAGTAAGATTTTCTCCCACCTGCGAAGAGTCATGCGACGCAACAATCTTGATAAAGTCAAAGAGCCCATTTACGGCGACTAAACGGAGTCTAGAGAGCTGCTTCATCGTTCCTTCATTGGATACTATAGGCAACGCCATCACATTGTTGATTGCTGCTGTTATTTGGGGCATGTATTGAGGCGAGTCAGCGGGTGGCAAATACTGTAGAATGAACCTTAGGCACTTCGTAGCTTGGAATTTCTCCTGCTCTGACCGCATATTCCACTTGTAGACAACTACGTTGACAAGGAGGTACATGAAGTTAGGTGATATCCATTTCCCAGCGGTAGAAGTACAGAGCGTTAGATCTCCAGCCTCCTCCGAAGGCGACATGAGCAATTGTTTGATTTCTGATGAATGTTCATCGTCTTTGAGCAAGAATCCTTTCGTCAGTGCGAGGAGCACATCCTTTCGCCTAGGCCCCTTGCCAGTAAAAGGACCATAATACATTTCACCCTCGTCGTCTTCATCCGGGTCATCGCCTCCTAATTCCCACACCAAGGTTTTGAGAACATGCTGGCCAACTTTCTCTCGCAGAAAGTCAGAAATATTCACCTCAGATTGGCAAACCTTTGTTATGAAGAAGTGAAGACTTGATCGGCTAGATTGTAGCAGCAACCGGGGCAAGACTTCCTTCAACACTTCAACTTTAGAGCAAAGAAGCTTTGCGTTCTCAATCAGCTTTTTCGTCGATATTGACATTCCCGGAACGAGTGATCTGGAAAGCGAAGCTCTACGCTTGTCGGAACGTGTGCCGACAACCAACTCAAGCATGTTTTTCTTCCGAGCTTTACTTTCTTCTTTGGTGGCATTCCGATGTTCTGCCAAAAGGTACATGCGAAACGCAGTGCACATTTGAATACCAGCGTGATCTTCATCTTCTATCATTTTCACAATTACTGACGGATAAACACGATCAAGGAATTCCATTATCCGAGAAACATTTGATGCATTTTGTATTGATAGATGTTGATTGCGCCAACTAGGAAGGAAGCACGCATGAATGAAAGTTGCCAAAAGTTGATACCTCAGTGCACCCAGAGATTCACACTTTACTGAAGGAAGAAAAAACTCAGAGAAAAGTTCGGACATGATGATATTGGCTTGGGCCTTCGCATGCGGGTGGCAGTCAAAAATTGCACGAAGTGCATCAAGAGCTGCACATGCAGTCGAAGATCTAGTCGGGTCACCATTGGAACTCTCGCTGATGCAACTACCTACGGAACTCGCAACCCACATTCTAACAAGACCCAATAACGAGCGCTGAAAAATAAAGCATCCTGCCGCTGAGTTTGTTGGCGAAGATTCACACAGAGATCGAAATAGTGTAACAGAAACGGATGCATCCGAAACAGTAGTATCTGACGGTTGACGTTGATTGGCAGCATCGATATCCACAGAAAACAGAAGATCCTGGCTCACCCCGTAAAAGCGAAAGAGGAGGTATTCAATCTCAAGAAAGAACATGTCTGCTGCATCTTTTGCTTCATTGTCTGAAATTTGAGCAAATGTCAAATTGGCATCTCTAGGTGTGAAGTATGCCAGCAATAATTCTCCTTCATCAGCAAATAAAAGCTTCCCAAAATTCCTCAAAGCAAGAGCTTGGGATTGAGCATCACGGCAAGCAAAGGGCAGAAGCAAAAACCAAATTGGCGCTGGTACTTCGGACGATGATGTTTCTTTGTGGCTCATCCCATCCATTGTCTGTGCAAGTTCATCGAACACTTTATAGTGCCTCTTAGATCGCAGAAATTCATGCGAGCCAGACTTCCGAAGTACCGAATTTGGTGTCAACGCAAGGATGGTTTGCAAATACATCGTTTTAGCAAATTGTAAATTTGGGTCTTCGTTTCCAATGAGCCGAAACGAATTCACAATCGAACCAAAAACTGAGGGAGAGGGATGCTTTCCGTTTCTTTGTGTACAAGAAGCATTCAAGATATTGTAAGCCCCTAAAATGTGCTCTTATCCCACACGCTGACGGATCCAATTCATGCCATAGGTAATCCGAAGCACTTTCATTTTCGTTTGAAATCGCTAACGATGCTGCTGAGTATATCCTTGCGAAACGAGCTAATGAGAAATATGCAGCGCATTCCTCTTCGTGATTATCAGAGCGAGTGTGTCGAATCACGTTATCGTCGAAGTTGAAGGACTCAATTAGTGAAACGAGCTTCTTCGCTGTAGAAACTCCTTTGCCTCCTTTGCTGGTGACAATCGACAAAAACAAGGTAGGAAGCGTCACTAACATCGTTCTTGTAAGCGTGGAGCGTTGGTGTTGTTTTGACCCAGCTTCGAGAACGCAGCTAAATGATGAAAGGGTTGGTTCATACTTTTTCGAACAAAGCGTAACAGGAGAAATTGCCGCTAATAGAATACACCTGACAACATTTCGAAACGATGAGAAGTTTGGTTGACAGTCAAGATTAAAAGAAAAGAGGCAAGATCACTTACCGAGACTGAAGAGTGAACAAATTGCCAACTATGGGATCTCGATTTGCATCATCGTCAAGACTGCATAGACAGTCTGAAGCTGGAATGTCAAACATTTCAATGATAGAGCCGAGGCTACAGCAGTCGGGGCAAACACCCTCGTTGTGATTTCCTCCAGTATGAGTGTCCTGCTTATCATCAATCAGTGACACAGAGGAAAGTGCACAATTGGACATTGATTCTCTTACAGACGAATCCAACAAGTCTACACCATCTTGATTTGGTAGCTGGCAGACGTGCAAACCAACGTTAACTACCAGAGAAAGTGCGACCGGTAGTAGATGTTTTTCGACGTGTAGCATGCGGCCAGTTTCGCTCTTCGGATTTGTGAGCGCATCAGATACTCTTTCGATGCACCGAAAAAGAGTTCCAAGGACTTCGTCAGTGCATTGAAATGTCTCTATTGCACAGCATTGGCTTCGCAACGAACATAAAATGCAAACAATACCCGTGATACATCTCAGACGACCGATGTCAGACTCGGACAAAAATGATATAATGTTTGATCCACGACTGTTCTGTGCGTCGAGTTTCTTTACGATGGTATGGGCGCTACTGAGAGCATTGGCAATTGCATGCGAAAATGTTGCTTGGATAGACCAGGTAGAAGCAATTGCATGATCTGAATCTTCATCCGCATTCTCAATCCGTCTGCGCTTGCTTCCCAAACGTATTGAACTAGTCTCATTTTTTGCGTCAACATCCATCCTATCATTATTATCAATAGACGCAAGTGCAATCGAACAGGAATTCTCAACATCGTTCTCAGGAACAACGCCCACACAGCGAGCGGTAAGCAGATCGATTAGGATGGATATAGTAGGACCAGAGATTGCCTCAGAAGAATCGTTTGCCAAATCAAAAAGCTGGGAGAAGAACCCTCGAACAAGACATCTGTTTTGGAACAAATGTAGCACTGCCAAGTTCGAAGTCTTACGACCACGACGGAGTATTGCATGAAAGAGCCGCATCAAAACATGTCCAAGACTCTTGTCTCCCTTATTACATGTGTCAACCATGTTTGCTATACAGTCTATTACATGTGGGAAGCAATGCAGCCAGATTTCGTCCCGCGACGTAAGTGCATAATCCGGAGAGACAACCGCAGAAACGAGAAGATTAGACAATGCCCAAGAATACAAGGACATCAAATCAGATTCTAGACTTCTTGCAGCCTGTAGAATGTCGCCCTCGACATGCGTGTGGTCCTCCACGACATCACTTTGGTTTCTTTGATTTCTCGACAAATGGAATTTAACAGCTTCTACCGCCATGATGGCAAGCTCAAAAGGGGGCAATGATGCATCAGACCCCAGCGCTTGAAAAACCCTATCATTTGTGGTGGCCATGCTTTCGAGGAGTCCCGCTATCCCTAATTTCATGCGAAGTGATAGTAGAGAATGAAGGCTGAGATCTAACCGAGTGTATTCCCAGCCTAAAAAATGGCTTTCTGGAAATGACGACCGAGATGAAAGCGCTATTCGGGCAGACTCCAATACGACCAATGATTTATCTTCTCCAAACTGTCCTAAGGAGTCAGAAACAACAGGGATCAAATGTTGCAACGCTACCCAAACACCGCATTGTAAAGCCAATAAACTCCTTCGTGAAGGAATCCGAATAAAGTCATCAAATGCAGCATTTTCACCTCTGTCCTGATTAGCATCGAAGAGTGATGATATTTCTGTAAAAACGCGAATACGAATATTGCCTTGATCCTCTTTCACAGTATTGTCAGCCTCAGCTGACGTTGGCGGATGAAATAATGCTCTAGACTCATCGATGGTATTCAAATCATTCGATAAATTGATCAAATCTTGTACTGCTGCTAGACGCATATGATCACTTTGTAGCAAAGCAAGTAGGGAGGCAATTGTGGAGCCAATGTCTTCGTCTTGATAGTACGCCCTAACAGCGTGACGCCCAAGTTGACTCATTGTTGCTTTTGTCTTCTTGCTCTGCGGTAATTTCAATGGCAATAATGCCATCCGCACAGGATCCAAAGCCAAAAACTGAAGAAGCTTCAAAACCCGTGGCAAAATACCTCTTGCCAGGTCAACATCTTTGGTCTCAACATCTCTCCCACTTGTTGCAGTGGCAGGTTCCCCGTTGTTTTTTGAACGTTGATTACTAAATAAATAGCGCACAGCTTTGGGACAGAATGAGCCCCTCGCAATAGCTCGGTACAATGCACACAAATTTCCTGCGTCATCTGCATCATTTTCTGATCTTAGAAGCTTTGTTTGATCTCGTTTGTTTAGATAAAATCCTCTCAATGTATCTCTCTCCGCTTCATCCGCCTCACGTGGTGGATTGTAATAGTAGTCTTCAGAGTAGCTGTCTCTAACAGTGACAGTTGCCTCAATACGAGGCAAAAACGCTGCAAATTGATTCAACTCGCCCAAGCACTTTTGTTCTCGCAGACGTTCCTCTTCTGCCGAGGAGGATGGTTCCCGTCTCTCATGCTCGTGCCGCCGCTTGTGTCTTGCGCATGCTTCGAGCATTTTTAGCAACAAATTGGAAGATGACGACGTTTTGGAAGAGTTGGACGCCTTGTTTGCGGGAGGTCCGTGATCCCCGTTGGACGGGGAGGCGTTATCGTTGTTTGTTGACATATCAAAAATGATAGCAGTTCTCTCTGGGACAATATCGGCCGCCACGTCGTTGTATTTCTACGGTGACTATAACTGACTGCTTTAGGCAGTACGAATGGTGTTGTCAACTCAAGAATCAACGTCTAAGTATTACCTATCGTATGGAGATGGCAAGGATGACACCATTGCCGGCCGAGGTAATGATGTAGTCAAGTGCATGCAACGTGCAGCAATGCTGTAGCGTGCTTCACAGTTGTGAGTGTGAGGAGGAGGTTCAATTGAAGGCGAAAACCGGACGGACACGTACATTATTTTACGGTATCGGTAAATTTTCTCCAGCGAAAGTTTACCTAGCGCTTCTCGCTTCTCGTGAGAAAGAAAACCTTCCTCACAAAACTTTTCGCCGGGAGCTGAAACAGTTGTTGAGCTCTTTTGTCCTTCTTCCACACCCCATAATTAAAGAGAACACTTTTTGGCAGAACAACGATGTCTGGTGGTTGATAACCTATGGCGATCAAAGGTGAGTTCATTCCGATGGTAGACTGCTCGTGCGTCCTCTGTGCCAAATCTCGGAGTTTCGGAGGATTGTTGGATTGGAGATATGTTTTGTTCAAGTTAATAACCTTCGGGTGCACTCGGTGTGGGGTTCCGAGAGAGGATAGTCTTGGTCGGTTTCCAAGGTGGGTCAAGGCAGGGCTGGAAGGAGTTGAAAGGCTTATGGATGATGTTTCACCTCATGGGATGGGGCAGCATCGGTATCCTCTATACGGTTCTTCAATTTTATGGTTGTTCATTGCTTACCTTTAGAGGCTGAGGTAGCATTGACGACGTAGGCATTGTGCAATACATTGTGCATGTAGAATGTGGCTACGTGATTTGTTGTGCGGCCATGAAGGTGCCTCTGCATCTCTCCCCATTAAAGACAAGACAAGGTTGGTTCAAGTGTGTGTGTAACTTGGCCTTCGGGCATTACACGTCTTTCCCAACGAATGGACTAACAAGTCCGCGGGCAGTGCTCGTGCAACCCCTAGGCGCTTGCTGTTATAGAAATAAAAGACTATACTAAACCCCACACTTGAAGATCCAGCTAGCCAACCCCTTTATGCACTATCCTCGACAGACAACAGCGATTCCACCTCAGACGCGGCTCCAGATACAATAGAAGAGGCATCCTCTTCCCTCTCCGGGTCCGCCTCATATGGCTGCTCCCACCACCATCGGTGTTTGCTGGTACCACGTTGTCTCTCACCATCCCTACAAAGGTCCAGAATCGGGCGGTCCCTGATGTATGCCCCAATAGTCTTTCTCCGCTTTTCGATGTACTCCGTCAAAGTATACAGCCCAACCTCCTCAAATAACTCCTTCTTATCCGGATACCTCCACTCTCCAGTCCGTTCGTTCTTCTTAGGTCGATTCTTGCGTGCCATGCGGCAAGCAGCTCGATAATAGAAGCCTTCCAGACACCGCAACGCCGAATCCGTCAATACCCAAGTCTCACTCCCATACAAAAGCACTGCCTGCACGACTGCCTTAAAAAACATACCGCAAACCCTGGGTTTCATGTTCTGGTTGGTTCAAGTAATTAGTTCCTAGTAGGAGAGTTAGTCGCCCACACTGATTGCTCCGTATGAAGTAGTAATTTACGTCACTCTTACCTATTGTGATCACCGTTCATCACCACCTTCGACAAGTGTTCCTCATCCATTGTCCGAAATCCTCGTTACCACCTACGCTGAGCCAGATACAACTTGCTCTGTTGCCTCCGTCATCCAAACCGCCCAAATCTTCCATGGCTTGTTTGGTTGATTTTGTTTCGTTAGCCAACCATTCTATCACATGTCGATTCTTTCTCGATGCTGCTTTGTGCAAGGGTGTATGACCTTGTCTTTGCCTCGATCCAAAGTCTACACCACAATCCTGCTTCAAATACTTACACAGCGCAATCACCGCATCTGTACCTTCGTTTCCCAGACTCATTGCAACAAAGTGCGCAGCACCACAGTTCCAATCGTTCATTGCCAATGCATCCGCAGCATGAGTTTGAACTAAGTGCTTTACTGTCGAGACATACCCTCCATAGCACTGCCATGTGCAAGGGCGTGGTACCGTCACCACTTCTAATATTTACTGACGGTGCATCTTTTCTGGAAAGGATCAGATCAATCACTTCATTGCGGCCATTGCGTGCTGCATAGTGAAGAGCAGTTTTGCCATCGCGCCTCCGAAGAACTTTCTTATTTCCAGGTTTCGTTTGCGCATCATTGTTGTTATTGCTGTTCTTGCTGCTGGTAGCTGTACTAACTATCATCATCTTCGCGTATTCTATCTCTGAGATTCCAAATGTATTGGATACACTTTATATGTCCTCCACCAGCAGCCCAATGTTCTGCGGTACTACCATTCCTATCTTCAAGCGACAAGAGACTTCGTATATGAATATGATCATTCTCTTCTCCAGTAGTATTGTTTTCAATTAATTGCTTCAGTGTGTTCAAATCTCCATTTGCAGCTGCGGCAAGAAATGCAGGTAGACTTTCACGGTAGGATTGGTGCTCTTTGCCATTTCGATCGCAACCTGTCATTGATGTATTGTTTGTTATTCGCATTTGCTGCATCCCCCAAATTTATCATCTACCGTCTTCTTTGCTTCTGCTTCGGTTAGAGCAACGATTTCAACAACTTGTTCATTCCACTGTTTCATTTCTTCCTCTGTCGGATGCCAGTTTTGCAGTGGTATCATTAAAGACTCGTCATGAGTTAATTTTTGTCTTTTATTACATCTCTTCATGTGTTCATCTCCATCATTAGTTTCATCCTCTTTTGCACACGAACGCTCCCTACGCCTCTTTTCATTTTCATGCCTTTTCTGTAGTGCCTTCCGACGTTTCAATTCCGCCTTGCCTGGTTTCCAAGGCGTATGTGAACGGCATGCAAATGAGCAGCGAGACCTCGACCATGGCTAAACAATTTAAGTGACTTTGTCGTCTTGGGAACGGATGATATCAATGCACGTATTGATTCTTCGGTCAAGATGTGAGAGCTGCTCATCGCTGATGCACAACAAATGGGACATGGTGTCCATCCTGCTATTGCTCCACGGCCAGCTGTGGATCCCTTGCTGCATCGAGCATAGACGTCTCCGCCGGCTTGTGGTTTATTCATGGTGGATAGTATGGTTTCTTCTGCAGCCAAGCTGGCCATGAAGCCTGCCTGCAAATGTGCCCTGGCCTGCGCAAGAGGAGGAGAGAGAGAAGAGGGAAGAGGAGGGAAAATGAAGGGCGAAGGTCAGAGCATCAAAGAGCAAGAAGTCAGTGAAAGTTCAAAACTCATTTTTCAGACAAACATGTATTGAATTCCTACGTGCTGATCACCATGAGATTCACATCAATCTGCTATCCGTCCAACTCTCACGCACTCTCAGCTGATCGCCTGGAGGAATACATCAACATCAACATGAAGACCAACACTACCACTATGCGTCCAGCCATAGTACTGCTGGCTGTCTTGGTCGCTACATTAACGGTGGTGGCAAGTGGAAATTTAAATCCAGTTGTAATCGGTATACGATCGGCCATCACTAGAGGACCTTTTGGCTATGGATCAACAAGTTGCAACACTTTATCATCACAGCAACACAACTTGCTTGTAGGAAGAATAGGACGACGCTCAGCTAGCAATAGTATTCTCGAAGATAATGCAGTGCTAGAAGGCGATAACTCTATCGCCGTGGACGTGGTCAGTAGAGGAGGAGCAGCCACAGCTGTAGCACCATCCACAGATCGGCGTCTTCAATTCTGGGAGGCCATGGTATGCGGTGCCGTTAGCCGGAGCACAGCTCAAACTATCATGCACCCTGCCAACACAATGAAAACGATCCTTCAATCCAAGAGAACTGTACCTGGAAAGGCTCCATTGACAGTCAAATCCTTCACGCAATGGAAGCATGCCCAAAAATTGACACGTGGGGCAGGAGCACAGCTTGTGTTGTCGCTGCCTCATGGGGCTGTCAATTTTGCCGTTTTGGAATTTGTTCGAAGGCAAATGAACAGTCTTGTATCACGTAGCCGTTATGCAGATACTATCAATCGAAACTTTGGACCAGGCATGGACTTTTTGTCGTCTGCATTGTCGACAATTTGTTGCTCGGTAGTTTCAACACCGCAGATGATGATTTGTGATAACATTATGGCAGGCACATACCCTAATCTGATCAGTGCGACAAGAGGATTGATGAAGGATAAGGGTGTCGCTGGGTTCTATACTGGTTGGTGGCCAGGAATTGCGGGTAAAATCCCAAGTTATGGGTTGACATGGACTCTATTCGAGCAAAACAAACGCATACACTCAAGCGTGTTCAAACGCCCTGCAAAGGATATTGAAAATTCCATCATGGGTTGCTTGGCAAGTGCCACAACCGTCTGTATTATGATACCAATGGATACAGTAAAGACAAGGCTGGTGACACAAATGAATTATCCGGACATGGTTGCATACAAGGGAATCAATGATTGCTTCCGCAGGGTATTGAAAGAGGAAGGTGTAGGAGCGTTTTATCGTGGCCTCACACCCCGTCTATTGAGTGTTGTTCCAATGATTGGAATTCAATTTGGAGTGTATGAATTTATGAAAAAGTTCATGTTGGCAAGGGATATGCAGACATCGATAGAACCATCGAGAGGTTGGGGGGCATCCAAGACAACAGCTATCAAAATGAGAGAAGAAGAGGCTGCGAATGAAAAAGCTAGGCGAGACCGGCGGCTGCAAGAAATGGCAATGGAAGTTGCAGCAGACGACGACCAACCGTTCCCTGCACCTTACCCAGAGAAAAAAGGGTGGTGGGCGCAGAAAAAGGACAAGAAATAAAGGTATATATAGTCAATGAAATAATTGAATGTTAAAGCTAACATATTATATGTATGCAATTCACTCTCTTCATATTGCGTTGATTGGGGAGTGTTTCATTGTGATTGAAGGAAAGTCATGTTTCATTGAGTTGCCGTTCATGTTCGTCGGTGTCGGTGAACCTTCCTTTACAACCAATTCATTGCCCCCAAAAATGAACCGAAGAAGGGACATTTTTAACGGCAACGTCCCCACTAAGGATGACCTGAGTTCTGACGAGTTGGACTTTATCGACAAAGAATGAGAACCGCTTTGAATGATCTGGTGTTTGCACAAGATTCTGTCACCGCCAGGTGCAATGAAAGCGCATCCAGTGACGCCGTTTGGAAGCCTTACACGACCCCTCTTGGCATCAATAGCCACTTCAATCGGGGGTGTAGACTTCATGAACACTACTTCCGATTCATGCTCAAGTTGACCCCACAAAAAGTTAAAGGCATTTTGATCACCTATGTGACCACAAAAGAACACAAGCGGGCACGGCTGCAGTGTAAAAAGCGAGGATATACAAGTTGGCTCACAGAGTATAGCAACATCCATCGTCCCTTCATCATCGTCGACAATAAGGGGACTTTCACCATATGAGTCACCAGCCTGATCTCCTCCATGCAACCATTTGTGTGAAATAGATTCCTTTTCGAGCGCCAGAAAAGTTATAGTGGCGCTTAGCGAGATATCACCAATCTTCCAGTCTTCCAACACAATTTCCCAGGTAATATAGTCACCTGCCTCTATTTCATTTTTGTAAAGAGATGTGGTGCAAATAGAGTTATTGCCGCCATCGTCAAAAGCCACGTCAAGACGCACTCCTTTTTCTACAGGTACTGCTGTGATGTTGTAAAGCCTCATTGTAATGACGAGGACCATGTTCTCGCTAAAATCACTCTTCCTCACTTGCCGTATGCTTGGAGACATTATCAGAGAGACAGGGTCGGAAGATCCTGTAAGACACACTGCCCTAACTCCATCGTCACCTCGCTCTGGTATGAGTAGCGGCAGCCCACGTACAAGTTGATGCACTTGAATTGAAGTGTTGGAGAATGTGCGACTCATTCTCAATGGATTAAATGGACGTATTGTTTTCGAAGAAAGCGATGAAGTAGTGGTACAAGAATATTCTTCCATTGCAAGATTTGTGCGATGCTCTAAAGCAAGCCGAGCGCGGTGGTACCAGAGAGAGGCAGTTACGACCGAAGACAATTTCGAGGATGTTGGGCGGCGGCCCAAGTTGGAGGGTTGCAACGCTGTAATGATATCGTCATGATAGACATTTGCTATGTCACGTATGTACCCAGAGATACGAGAAGCAGTGTTGCTAGAGTCAACTGCAACTTGCTGACACAGCCAAGAATTCTGTGGTGTCGTTTCAGCAATTTCCTTAGCTGCAGCGAAAACCCCACTCAATGCATTCATCGCAGCTCCAGCTACTTTCTTGTCTGCTTCGTCCGCAGTTTCATTTTTTGTATTCATGCTGTTTCCGTAAGCGATTACTTCTGAGACGCAAGCAACCGTTTCTACACTAGCAATACAAATTTTGAGTAAATGTAACACTTCACCTTGCTGTTGCTTTTCTACACCGTCGCCCACCACCTGTAGCAACGTCATCATATCTGAGCGGAATAGAGAGAGTAGCTCAAAAGCAATATTAAGCTGCCCCTGATTTGATTGCTTTGCGTCATTGTTTGCGATACAATGCCCAAACCAAGCATCGCACAACGTAGCGTCCAGCCGCACGTCAGTTTTCATGCTCTCAAACGACGTGTTGGTAGAAACCATTTTGCTTCGTTGTAAAATTAGGGCTGGAATCAACTTAAACAGCGTCGACGCAACGCGAGATGATGATTCAGTAGGCATTTCTACAACCGATTTGCCACTGCTGTTAGGGGCAGATTTTTCTGTAACTGCGATCATGTTATCACTAATCGAAAATGAAGAAGGAGGAAATACCGCGGAACGTTTCAGCATATCAATCAACAAGTCACTGTAAGCAGCAACTGCGGCAGTAGCAAACGGTGAATTGCTTAGCTCGTCAGGACTGTCCAGAAAGCTTGAGAAGTTATCTAGCAAAACCAAGCCGATATTAGACCAGTCCGAATGAGCGTTGCTGTGAGTCTCGCCTATTTGTAGAAATGCGGAGCAAAATACCCACATGAGCTCATCTACAGCTGGCAAAGTATCAAGTTTGTTCTCGTGAAGGATTCTGTTAAGCAATATTGAACGTGTGCCAACTAATTCTTCCTTTTCATTGCCATTCTCGTCGTGAATGTTTAACTTTGTCGAAGTAAGACCAATATCTTTATTTCCATCAAGCATCACTAACAAGGCTGCTTCCACCAATAACCCCGAACGACTGGGTAAATCAGATCCCTCTGATAGTGCTAAATCAAAAGAAGAAGCCGTTCCCATTGGAAGGAACATTAATGCAGCCCGTAACACTGAAGCCAATCCTGGGGTTCTTTCGTTGACAGGAATGCCTCGCAAAGCTATCAAGAGAATTGCAGCAGTCCCGGAGAGAGTTTCCGCCGCAGGGGTAGCTGACGATGATTCAGAAACTGCCGTGATAGACACGATCTGGTTGTGCGAAGAAGTGGAAGTAATAATTTCATCGACTTGCTGAGACAAAGCTAACGCTGCATTCCTACATGCTGGAACTCTCCATCGTGCCAAAGGACATGCAGACGAGAGCCGAATACATGCCACAGCAGCAGAGCGCTTTAAAGCCTCGTCAGACTTGTTGTTGCATTGAACAAAACATGGCAGTAATATCCTATCAACAAACTCCGCAACCAGCCTCTCAGCATCACTTTCCATCCACCCACGCTTTGCATGCGTCGACTTCCCACACTGCACTGCTCTTCGTGCTGGCAGAGTATCTGCACCCTGAGTCAAAGCATGCACGAATGCGGCAGTAATAACGGGTATAGCTTTTGCCAAATGATGAATACAAGAGTATATCGACAGCCGATGCAAGACACGTTGCATCCGAGGAAATAGAACATGTTCCCAAATCTTTGATTGCATTTCCTTCATTTCACGTGCACTCTCAAATGTGCCTGAATCATTCTCATATGAAAATATTGTGTTGCTGACATTTGCTGCAATACTCTCGACCTCAGCTGCCAGCTCATCAGTGTTAGGATCCAATGTTAATCTCCCCAATGCTTCAAATGAAGCACTTGACACGGCATCATCCCCCTGTTCTATCGCCGCTACCACGAGTGTATGAGCCACTCCATTACCACATTCATCTTCCAATCGAGTAGCTATTGATGGTGGGAGGCGAACACTAAATACACGAGCATCGAAATGCAAACGAGCATATGCTGCACGTGCAATAGAAGCTAATGTAGAGGCAGCCAGAGATTTACAAAACGATTCATTGTGTTTCGCAATACAAGTTGATAGAGATGATAGAACACGATGAATTAAGCGTTGAAATCTCTGGACGTGGTAAATTGTAGCTGAATGAATTCGGATTGAATGATCCAGTGATGAAAGAGCCGAGGCAGGCTGCTCCACATTATTCGGAGATTGGATCATTTGTTGGCACACAAGACATGAACGTGCCACATCTCGAAAAGAGGAGGCTGGATCACGTAGGCTGCTTAAATACTTTTGATCAAGATCCATCAACTCTGAATCACCGCTGATGTCCTCCTCTCCTAAATTGTCGGCGTCTCCTTGAGTAGATGTTGGACGGGCTTTGTTGGACGGGGAAACCAATGCCGTCGCATCACTATAACTTAACGCCATCATTCCAAAAGACGACAGACTAGCGGCATTGCTACCTTTCTTCCCCCCCTCTACAGCTGATAATGTTGTGTCAATCTTCATCCCCCCAGTAGCAGATAGCCCTGCCGATGCACCCCCAGTAGCGGATGAAAAAAACGCATCATCATCATCATCGAAGTCATCCAAAAAATCCTCATTCACCGCTCCGCTGATCTTGCTAACTTTTGTATTAGCTCCAAAATTAGTTGGGGTGAAACCGTTGGGCGACGTGGTAGCAGCCCAATCCAAATCATCATTAAAACCATTCATTTCTTCACTTGGAGCTGTTGTTACTGGAGAACGACGGCATCATCCCAGATGCAGCTATTGTACGCGATTTTGTCTTCTTGTTATCGTTGGTCGTTGGAAAATCTTGATCGATTTAAAAACTACAAGTTGAATCCCTGAACTATTAGCATGGGGGATAAATATTTTGGCTAGCCTGAGATTCATGCAGGGGGTATGGTTGTTAGCCAGCAATCACCTACTATGTATGAGGGAGGGGTAAACCTTTTGGGGGGTCAGCTGGTGTGGGAGCTGGTTGGGTCGTTCGAGGGATCCAACTTGCAACGCATCTTACAGGCAACGACAATAAACGTAAAATAGCCGTGATTTGATTCAAATGAATGGGTCATCTATCTTAGATTCTATTCATGTCGTCTGAATCTCTGATTGCTTCGAAATCATGTTTTGAATTTGCTTTGAAGGTGTTTGCTCGCATTTTTTGCTGCCATTGGTTGGCAGCAGTGGCATTTGTGCATCATTCTTTTCATGCTTATCCACAGTCGAAGGGTTTCCAATTTGATTGGCTCCATTGCTTTGCTCGTGATTTTGTGAAGTAGAAGTGCACTTGGATTCGGAATTGTCGTTCTGATCTTTTTGAGACGACTCAACTTCTTTCTCTGCAGGTTTATTTACTTGGTCTTCTACAGGTTTCTCCACTTGGGGCTCCGCTTTCACCTCTGAACTGCTAGGTACATCTCCAACATGACCACCAACAGCTATTTGTGGAGCCGGCTTTCTATCCAACGAAGAAGTAATGTCGGGGGGATTATCCTGTTTCATCTTCTTTCTAGTCCTATAGAACCATCCCTCCAAACGCTTCTTGTCCACGCCTATTTCTTCCATGATCTGCTGCTTCTGTCGTAACGAAGGCATCAAATTGTTTTTATTCTCAGGTCGAGAAATCCAGGATTGCATAAATGTATTCAGCTCGGCCGATGTTGGTTTTAACTCAACATTGCTTTTCTTTGGTTGCACTGCGGCGGATGGTGCTCCACTCTCCAATTTTACAGCCGCTCCATTTGTAGGCTTCCCCGAAACAACACCTGCCGCAGTTAAAGGCAATTGATTGCTACCGGTGGCCGACTGCACTGTTGGAACGTTATTTGAATTGACCTGTTTGCCATTTGGGGCGATTTTACCCGTAGCATCCGAAGCAGATTTAGGCTGTCCTAATTCTTGTTGCGATGAATCACTATTTGATGACCGTACGTCTTTTCTGAGATGAAAATGATTTAGCATACATATTTTCACTAGCATCATCCCATCGCGGTTTGTTCGGTGTACGATCTGAAACTTTTTCTTTCTTCTTTTCATCCTTCTTCTTTTCAGCAGGTTTTGGCGGAGGAAGAACAAAAGCATTACCAACTTTGATCTTAACTTTCACTTCAGCGCCAGTTGATGATAATTTCGCAACCAATGCTGCACCACCCCCCAAGGATGGAGCTTTTCGTTTGGCCGGTTGCTTTGTTGGTATTTTCTTCTTCTCCTTTATCTTTCGCAATTCGCCAGCATCAAGACGACGTCGCAGCTCTTTAAAAGCGGCTAAATCATAATAGCCCATCATGGTTTTAGGATCTCTATATCTTGCAACCTTTCCAGTGATGACACATTTTGTTTTTTGCTCTATTTCTATATCAGGAGACGACGAACTATCTTGAGATGCAGCACTATCAGCTCGCCTTTTTCGTGGTGATCGCATCGTTGTTGTACTGGTATCGGAAAGACCTGCCTTTTTAGGGCGCGATCGAGCCAATATATCCGGCAAATGATCCATATCCATAAATGTCAATGTGTTGTTACATCCTCTTCGGCTATGAAATCTATAAGCTGGATTGTGAGTTATCGTCTTGGACGTGGCAGCATTCTCTCTATGCACCGCCTCCTCCTTGACACGTTTTCTAGTACTGAGCCATTTGGCGTTTTCCATTTCGGTTGATTTAATTGCCTCTAAGATAAGCTCCTCCTGTGTTATTCGGGGCTTTGGGGTCTTTTTCTCTATGACCGCAGCACGCTGCTGTTGTGTTACTTTCGCAGGAGCTACAGGTTTTGGTTCTGATTTAGCAGTACCCCCACGAAGGTTGTGTCGAGGCACTGCAGCGCTTTTGACAGTATTTTTTGGCTTTGTTTCAGTGGATATTGGAACAGAAGGTGTAGGTTTTGCCGCTTCTGCGTGCTGAGGTTTCGATGGAGATTGCTGAGCAGGCAAGGATGACGAAACTTCAACAGGAGCAGATATTGGTGCAGATAGTTGTGTGATTGCAGCCGGCTTTGCCAGAGCAGCCTGCCCCGACTCAACAGAGCTCCCTGGAGCTGGCCAGTTCAAGACCAAACCAGCATTCCACCCTTCTCCAGTTGGACCACGTTTTGTCATTTGTCCCTTCTTTTTCTTCATGAGCTCTCTCCCTCCACTACTCCCCTTCCCCTGAAATGCCACCTGTTGCCTCTTCTTCCTCTGTGCACCCTTCGCCCTCCTTTCCTCTGCAATCAATTCTCGCTCCGCTGCCCCCTCCCCGCCCTCCTCTTCATCCTCGGATTCAGATTCATCGAAGTCCGAGTCGAATTGATCCACCGCGGCTTCGGATTCCTCATCTGACATTCGGAAGGAGCCCTCACCGTCCGATATAGAATCAGTGTCCGAACCAGATGATGACGAACTATCGTCATCGTCATTGTCGCCTCTTCGTCTTTTTCTACCGCTGGAGAAGCCACCGCCGCCCTCGGACCAGATGGAATGTGACCAAAACGCATCATCGTCTTCTTGCGCTTTGCCCATCAGAGATTGCATCCGCTTCCCCGCCGTGGAGCGGCGGGAGCGCTCGAGCACGGCGGCCTTTGTTTTTGGCATGGTTACTGTATTGTTTGTATGGTCATGTCTTTACGGTAGCAATTCAGGGGGAACCTTTCTCTTTGTATCTTCCTCGACCTCATCAAAAGCTTTTTATTTTTACCTATGGCCATGGCGGCGTGGCGTGGCTGGCGGGGGCGGGAGTTTCATTTTCGTCCGGGGGGACTCTCTTGATCGAGCTATGCACTGAAGCTTCTCAGAGGGTTAAATTTACCACGCAGATTTTCCATTGCTATTCAAAGCTGGGGTATTAGTTTTGAGCTTGGCTGAGGCAGAGGAGGGGATATATATCCCAGATAAATTTCTTACCGGCAATATCGTTGCCGGTTACCGTAGAAAACATACCAGGCTACGTAGAAATGCCTTACCGGCAACGATATTGCCGGTAAGAAGTATGAATTCCTATGTACCTTCGCCCCCGTTCTACACACTTGGGTTCGCATCCTCTTTTTTCCATTTCCCCCTCCGTACGATGTACGTAGGAACAGTACTTTCCTTACCGGCAACGATATTGCCGGTAAAGGCCAGACCGCGTTGGCGCCAATTTCCTACCGGCAACGAAATTGCCGGTTAAATTTATCTGGGATATTCAACGTCCCGATTCCCGATGCCGTTTGATGTGCTTCTCAAAACTATACTCCTACTACATATCGTATGGTACAGTCACATTTCGCATTTTTTCAAAATGAACATTGCATGCACGGAATGAATTGCAATGCATTGCTAAAACGTTTCATCATGGGTATGTGGTAGGTAGCACTAGAAGCCCTATCATGGATCGCCACAATGATCCTGCCTTCTTCACCGACGAGGAGATTGCCAGTTTTGCAATCTCTGAACAAGTAGTGCGCATATACATTTCCTCTTCCTCAAAATCATCGGTACACGTGCACCCCGATCTGAATGAGTTGGTATCTGATCAATTGGATCTCAAAGATGCCACTTCTGCGTCGATTGTTCCGATGGCTTCAGCTTTAGCTAAAGTGAGGGAAGAAGAAACAATTAGAGAACTAGAAAATTGCCCAGTTTCTCTTCCGTACTTTCATGATGAAAATAGATACCGCCAGATAATGATGGACAGTCCTGATGATGATAACAGTGATAATAGTGATCTGGTTATTGAAGCAACTGAAGAAACACCAGCATTCATAGAAAGCAAAAAATGCAATGATGGAAATGATCGTGATGGAATGAGTGCGTCATTTTTCAATCAAGACACTGAACAAGTAGTTGATAGCATCACAAACAGTGAACATAATCATGATGACATCTCCAACGAAGTTCACCAAGAAGAAGTGAGCAAGACATGGTCAGAGTGCTCATCTGAAAAAGGTAACGACGGAGACACTAGTGATGCAGAAGAGGGCAAGTTACAAACTGAGGCACAGCAACAGAGTTCTAATACACCAATAAAGAAAAGTTTATTTAGCGATATCAACGCTGGCATCGTGTCCCAGAGAGAAAAGATCCGTGACATTTGTAACAATAGACAGAAAAGCAGCAAAAAGAAACAGCCAGTGCGTCGTGGTAATTGTTTCAAGGAGGTGAGGCAAAAGTGTGGCGATGAATCATCTGACGAAGAGATGCAGAGTCATGAAAAACAAGCTGCTGCAAATTTAGCGCAAAGACAAGAAGTTGATGAAAAGAGTGAGAGTGGAGCCTCTGAAGGCTTCTTAGATACCGAGGATGAACAAAGTGATGACTTGATTGAATTTGAAACTCAAACCAAACTTCCTATCACCCGCAAGAGGAAGAGCAACTCATTGCTAGCGACATCAGAAGCTATCGGTAGCTCGATCACCGCAAAAGCTTCAACAGACAAAGGTGGTGATTCTGAATGGATAAGTCGCGCTACCAAACGGCGTAGCAAGCTGAAGAAATCTGCGAAACGAGTTTCATTGGACAATTCTTCTTCCAATAAACCTTCAGTCAACAAGCAAAATTCCACAGCTACAGCTACACAACATCGTAACCGTGGTGGTCGGAGATCTGTTGGTTTTGGAGCAGCACCTAAAACGGTCAACAAGCGGAAAACTCAGCTATCCTTGCTTCAAATGCTCAAGAAAAAATGATATCATAATTATCTAATATGACCTATACATAGTATTGAGTATCATCCTAACATTCTAATCCCTAAGAAGATCCTAACATAAAATTGATTTGGTAGACACGAGGTTTACCCCATCTTCCACACGTAGCATTATTGCCCGTCGCCGCTTTTATGTAGACAGAGCCGTTAAAGTAGGGCTACTCACCAGCACAAAGAAGTTCGAAAGAGCCAATATGGCAAATAGAACCTTGAAGACGGTAGTGATGTCATCAAACTGAGCGATATATCCCGACATAACAGGGAAGAGAATGCGTGCCAATGATCCAGCAGACGCAAACCAACCTTGCAATGTCCCTTGTGCTCGTCGTCCGACAATTTTTGAAAATAATCCAATGACTGCAGTGTGACCAATGGGATATCCAATGCCATAAATCATGAAGATACCTACGAAGTACTTCCAGGTCGCGTTATCAGCTCCATCTTCAAAACTTTGTAACGTAGAGAAACCGATGATGCCTAATGCACAAACCGACATACCTCCGACGATCATTTGAATGTCAGTGAAATATTTTCCTAGCTCGCTCATACTCAGCAAAGCAATCACACCAATAAATCCATTAATTGACACAATGAATCCAGCTGTTTCAGGTTGAAGGTTGAAATGAGATTCAGCAAAACTAATACCCAATGTTTCAAACGAACCGATACTTCCCTTTGTTGAAACATTCAGCAACATGCATCCTAGTAAGGCAGCATCGTACACAGTAATACCCATAAACATGGTTCGATCTGCAATTTCATCACGTTCAGCTGTCCTAGAGGATTTCTTCTTCTTGTTCGGCTTTGTTCTGATTCTATTTTGGAATTTAGTAATCAGCACCGCCAGAGTACCACCAGCGAGTAAGGCCATAAAATAGGCAGCAGCCGAGTACTGATCAAAGATGAGGAAACCGAATTGATATCTCTTCTCTTGAAGGACATGCATGATGAGAGCACCAAAAAGCGGTGTGACGGTGAATCCCCCATACTGAACAGCAGTTAGCAGAGCAATGTACCCAGTACGCTGCCTAGTAGCCGTGATCTCCGCAACAAATGCGCGAGTAACTCCAAGCGTCGCACTTCCGACTCCCAACAGCGTTTGAGTGAATATGAGATAGTATATACTTTTCACGCGATATACCTGTGCAAACAAAATGCAGGCAATCATCATCGTGGTTGTGCTCCCTACCAGTGTTTTCGAGTATCCGTGCTCAATGGACCATTTACCGAGAGTTGGAGATGCAATAATCCTTCCAAATGAAAATGCTCCTACAGCGTATCCAAGCGACACTGCGTCACCTCCGAGTTCTTGGACAAGTGGCCACATAATTGGAAAGACTACACCTCGATTCATGTCTCCGATGAGAACAACGCAGCAGATGATCAGAAACCCGGTTGGGTCGGCTAATCCCTCTGCAGTCATGACAGAGCTTGCAATGGAGAATTGTGAATTTTGCGAGTTGGTCTTTTCAATTTCGCCATCTTCCATCTTGACGTAGTGGTTATCATCTGCAGTATTTACCGAGTAGGTCGAGCTCAGGGGTGGAAATTCCAATGAGGGAGTTGCATCCACAACAGGAGCGTCGCCACCCGATTTATTGGCTTGCTCTGTTAGCTCCAAAGACGCCATGATTGCTGTTTAACTTCGCTTAGCAATCGTTCGTTCTATCGCCGACAGTGTTGATAACAATGCCATAAAAGAGCAAAAATAGGGATGAAATCGCCTAAAAGAGAATGCTTGGCTTCAAAGAACACGCACCACGCACGCAACGCACACAAAACGCCTACGGAACGCATGAAAGAAAGTGGTATGATATTAGCCAATGATGCACGAAACGAGAAAGTGATGCTAGTACACCCCACGCACCCCAATCGTATGGTAGCACCCTGATTATTGGGATGTTGTTGTCATGTGTCATGTGCCAATTGCAATTGCCAATGCATGGCATTGTTGTTGTTGCTGCACTCTTCCAATAGGCAAGGAGTGAAATAATAAGCAGTGAAGGCACTTCAATCATTGGTGTACAATGTCAGCGGTGACGCTTGTCGATCTAAGCAGCAGTGCTTCACACGCTGGAGACTCCAGTTGCAACTCCAAGGCACCGCAATCCAGCCAATTCAATATCATTCAACTTCCTGAGCCAGGAAGTGATGATATATTATGTAACTACATCATTGTCACACAACAACAAAGCCCAAATAATTACGACATCTACGAGGTTCAAAGCGTTCGTCCCAACAGAGGAAAATACGCTTCTTATTTTGTAGGCAGCCGCATCATCTCCAATCCAGAATTACATGTCACCACAAGAGTAGATCCATTATTCTTTGCACTATCGCATTTTCATCGTATTGTGAAGAAAGGCGATGAGCAATCGGACAAACTTGATAAGTGGCAACCTTGGGATCAAGCGCTTGCAGACCTGCCTACGCCTATTCTTCGAGCATTGGGTTTAGATCCTAGATTAAATATCAATGGCATCAAGGAAGTTGGACAACTTGGACACTTGCTGGACGTATCCGACATGTGTGGAGATGACTTGCTACTTTGCAAATTCAGTGAGGAGTCTGCACTCAAGTGGTTAGTGGCAAAATTTAATCAAGCTTTGGAAGCTTTACGCACACGTCAATTGCAGAGGAAACGAAGAGATTTGGAACGAAGGGAAGAGATGGACGTATCTGGGGGTGCAAAGAGCTCATCCTTCAATATGGTTACCGAGGAGGATACTACTGGCAAAAAGAAAGAAGAAGGGGAGACGGATCTTCCAAAGCAAGATAGTGAAGCAATCGTGATATTGAGCAGTAAAGAAGAGGAATCCTTACGAGCAGGAAGCCTACAACTTATTTGCGATTACATTCCAGCCGAGTGGAGGCAGAAGCTCACAAAAGAGCTAGGAATGGCTGAAGCTGATTGGAAGGGCAAGAGCAAAACTTCTTTGGCTAATAACGAAGAGAAGCGTGAAAGAGCATCATGGGAGGGGAATCACGGTCAAGAAGACGCTGATGCGCTCCTTGCTTACACGATGGGAACAAGTAGTAATGCGTCAGACAAGTCTTCAGGTGCATCTGACAACAAGAATGCGACTAAAAACGCTCAATCTGCTGGGTTGAAGCGATTGGCCAAAGTAAACAAGAAAGGTATGAAAAGTTTATCCAGCTTTTTTGGTGGTGCCAAGAAGAAGCAGAAAAAATCATAAATGCATTGCAATTAATTTCAATTACGATAATGGAGTAATACAAAAAAATATCCTTACTATTATTTATTGTTATTTTGTTATTTTTATTAATATTAATGACTACCACCTCTAAAGTTTCTCTAGGCAATGCCAACAACATAGACACATACCATTGCATGACATTAAACAAACCTTCTTCGATGCCATCATGTTATATTTCTTTTTTCTTTGTCTTTCATGATTGGCTACGTCTTGATCCTCCTCCACCACCTCCTCCACCCCGCGAACCGCGGTTTCCATACCTTCTCCCAGAATCTTTAGGACTGTTGCTCCTATTGAATTTTCCACTATTACCTCCAGATGATTTGCGGTCACCTGGAACCTTCCTCTCTACATCCAACACACGCCCATGCGCCATGAACGAACTCTTATCTTTGCGTCCCGTTCGGGGATCCTTTACTAAACTACTCTTTGCTTCATCTACAATCGCATCAACAGCAGCTTGTCCATCAAAGTCAACGAAACAGAATCCCCTATTAGTATTGAGTGTGATTCCAAGAATTTTGTTACCTGTGGCATTGCCGTGAGGTTCAAATAAGGCTCGAATTTCCTCCTCTTTTGTCGGGTCGGGAATATTTCTGATGAATAGAGTTGCCTCAGGTGTGCGTTTGTTTTGTGTAGCTTGAGGTTGGGTGGCAGATTCTTTGGTGGGAGGTTGACTTTGGGGAGGGGCTTTTGCGGGTGCTGATTTGGCGGAGGACTTCTCGTCAGGTTTCGATGATCCTTTCGACTTGGAACCCTTCTTATTGTCGGAGGAACTAGTCTCAGATTTCTTGGACGCGCCACTGGCAACAAGATTGGCCCATGAACTGGGAGCCTTTGGTTGTTGTTCTCCCTTATCCTCTTCAGCATCAGCGGTACCATCCCCGGGCGAGTTCGAACGTGACCTCGATTTCCCTCCCCTCCTGCGCCTGCGCTTCTTCTTCCCTTCCACCGAAGTAGGAGATGGAGGAGGCGACTCCTCACTAGATGTCGACACATCAATTTTCTCCTCGTCAGCAGCAGGTTCCTCTTCAATCGAAAGTTCAGCCATCGGTTCCTGCAGTTCATCATCCACGACCTCAACCTTTTCCTCCTCTGCAGCAGGCTCATACTCAATAGGCTCAGCAGCAGCTACTGTTTCAGCGACTTCCACTGGAGCTTCCTCCGGTTCAGGAGCCATTGGTTCTTCGGCTTGAGTTTCTGGCGTTTCAGCAACTTCTGCCACTTCCGGCTCCTCCACTGCTTCCTCTACAACTTCCTCCTCTTCCTCAGCAACAGCAGGCTCCAAGAAGCGCAAAATATCATTCTTGACATAAAACTGCTTCTTTCTACCAGGAGGAGCTCCGTTATTCAGGAAAAAGGTATGGACGAAAGAATATGCCTTTTCGCAGCTTTTCCCAGGCAAATACATATGCCCGGTAACCACAAGAAGGATACCACCACCAACCGATTCCTGCGCATCGATCGCACCTCCCTGCAACTCAATACGAAGGATGTCATCGGCATCTTCGCCCCCCTCATCAATGCCCTTGCCAGCCCAATCAAAGAATGTTTTTCTCACACGTTCTCCCTGCGTTGTCTCCTCTCCGTTCGTCGGAGCCGAAATCACATCTGCCACACTAAAGGGATCCGTAGGGGCGGAAGGCTCCATGCCACGCGAAACAGTGCTGTCCGGCTGATAAAACCTGTTCAACTGAGCAGGAGTATTCACTAGCGTTTTGTAATATTGCTTGATGAATGCCTTCCCAATTTGAAGAGGCAATGCACCACCGACCCCCGGAGGAGGAGGAGGGGTGGTGGCTGGAGTTGGAGCGGTCGACATAAGATTTTTGCAATGATAAAAATATGAAAGAGGTGGTTCAATAATAACTGATGAAATGAAAATTGCTTGACCCTCACAACCACATCTATTCTACCCTATGGCTGCACTCAATGATGACGATGACTAACCCCACGGAGTACAAAGGACAAAAGGATCTCTGTGCCTGTGCGGTTACCGCAGCCAACAAAACTCATGAGCTTGCTCTGTGCTGTGCTAGGCTGTGCTGTTGGATCCAAAACTGAGGAAAAGGGAAGAAAGGCGCGAAAATTTGTCTGTCTGGCCACAAAGGGAGAAGAGAGGAGAGAAGCCCCCCTCTTCCTCTCTCTCGGGACTGGGACTCGCTTGCAGGCTATGTTTCTTTTATGTATTTGGGTTCCCTCCTGGCCAAAACCACTAATTAGTGGTCATACGTAGGGGGTAGTTAGAGGACATTCTAACACCTCCCAAACCCTAACATTCAAGGAATACACCACCAAAGACCTCTACAACAGAGTCCAAGCCCAAAAATCCGCAATGAAAACGCCCAAATAGAAGTAGAGATAGCTATATACACACCATAAAATCGCTATTTTAGTGACCACTAATTAGTGGTCGAGAATTATGTGTTGTTGTGTAATTGTTTATGCTTCCCCCAACAAACAGTGCACATGGGAACCTTCTTATGATATGTGGAGTAGGTTTTGACCTCTATGCGGCATGTGGCACGCCTATCCTTGATGTACTGTGTGCCAACCTTCTGCCGACATTTTGTAAAATCTGGCTTGAATTCAAGCACGGGCTTGACCGTCTAGCTCGCCTGTTGGGGCGAATAGGAGAGCAGGAAGCTTTCCTGCACTGCATATGATGTTGTTCTAACATTTACTTGGCTGATTGACGACGAAAATCACGTTGGGGTGGAGAATTCTCAACTCTAGTATGCGATATCTTGACACGAGAAGGGCGCAAATTAACGCAAATTCTGCTGAAATGAGGTGTAGGCGCAGGTTTAGCGGAGATAACAGCCAATCAAAGGATATCGTCGTGTACATTAATGTCGTTGTGGTCGCTGTGCAAGAGATCACCATCGGATTTGCATTACTTATTGGCCAAACATACATCATAGAGTGGTGATTTGGTGCTGATGGATGCCAATTTTTTTTTGGAAAAAATGCGCTACACCACAACCTGGCATCACCTGCAGCCGCCCTGTCATTAATTTGGACCATTCCACCAACAATATTCCTATAATTAATATCATATGATGCTGTCTTTGTTTTTATTCCATTTAAAGCGGTTGATTTGTCGAATAATTATTGAATATTGCCATTATATTTGTGTCGATAAATCGTCATCATCGCATCCCCGTCGCTTCAATTCATGTGAGATGCTAACCAAAACGAACTCTCTTGGGTAGATGGGCCGCTTTCCATGTCCCCATCTGTAGATAGGTTGGCCGCTTTGGGTAGGGATCGTTGTTTTCGAGTAGAATACCGTCGTATGTCGACTGCAAATAACTTTGCATGGTGGTTGGGACATCATCCGGTTGCCGGTGAAGTTTGTGCATGATTGTTGTAGGATCCAGGCCATCTCGATGCTCTTCTTCGACCACCTGGTTAGCCACTCATATTGTGACTGTTGTGGTATGCTTTCTGATGGGTAAAAGCATCTACTAAATGCAGATACGACGGCTCGTATGCTGGGCCTCTTTCGCCATGGTGATGGTGTGATGAAATGTGAGTTCTACGGGTGGCAACATTTTTGATATCAATTCCTACGTACCCCCAAGTTGAAGTTGCAAAACTTCCGAAAAAAACTCGTCGGCTGTTCGCCAAATTTGTCAGTAGGCTAGTGTTTGAACGTTAATAGGTTGGGCCCTCTCCAGGGAACACGTGAGATAATAGGTGTACGCCTTGTCAAGACATTGAAGAGGGTGCCACCTGAATTTGATAACGTTTGAGTGATTATAAGGGGGTCGTAGGAGATCGTAAACTGACTACTAATTAGTGGTTTTTCCGCTAATTAGTGGCCCCAGGAGGGAACCCAGTATACTAGCCTCGCTGACGCTCGTCTAGCCGCTGCGCGGGTTTTCTAAATAAGAGAGGAGGCACCGGCTATCTACTACGATATTGATTGTGTCTACTTATATACATAGCAGTATTCAAATAGTACGAATTGAAAATTGATTTTATTTCGTTTTTTGGGTCTCCTTCCTTCTTCCCCGAATCTTGATGGGTGTTTGTTGTGATATCAGATTCGTCATTGAAAGAGTGAGGCAGCTTCCCTAAGGTATATATGAAACTTGCAATACTATCCTAGTAGATAGTGATGTGACGAAATATTAGTAAGCTTGAAAAGGATGAGTTCTGTAACTGGTGTTGTGACGAAAGAGAGGAGGCAATTCGTTGATAATTCGGAGAAAATTTCTCTTCCTGTTCCGTTCTTGCGGACCCTGTTCGAGCATGGGCATGAGGTTTTATGGATCAATTACGGGCAAGACGGATTTTTGAATACTGTATCGAATCATTTGGCGTTGTACGGTTCGTACATGTCAATAGAAGAGTTGAAGGGATTATTAATTAATTATGAGAAGGAGAATGCTGTGGATTTGGAACGTTCTTCATTATTTAGGGTTGGGAAACATGGTGGCACAATGAGTTTTATTGAATATGTGGAGAAGCTGGAGAATAACGAAAGGATTGCAGAGGAGTTAGACTTTGATTGCATGTCTAAGATTTTGGGCGCAGAAATTTCAGTATTTTTTCCAGATTTTGAAAATGATGCGGAGCTGCTGAGATTGAAAAAATACAATTCTCAAGGAGCTGAGGAGAGGCTTCTTCGTATTGCTGTTGTGCATGACAATACCAAGTTTCCTGTTCGCACTTATGCGACAGTGCCTGTGTTGAAAGAGTGTTTGTCACACAACCCATACCTTAGTTGCAATGCAGGGGAGGAGAAAGCGGGGGGTTGAGATGTCAGTAATGTTGTTGTTCGTAGGGGGGGATCGTGTTACGAAGCTAGCAGATAAGAGGCGAATAAAGAGATTTTCTTTGCTGTTTAGATTGCATTAATTACATAACATGTGCCCACCATGCCATGGTCGGGGATTGATCAAATCTTGAAGAGTAGGTCCATTTGCCTCTTCCGTGTGTCCCCCCCTGAACAATCAAATCTAAGCCAATCAAAGAAAGAGTCAATCGAAAATTCTAAACACGGGGGGGCAAGGGGGGGTGTCCCCCCTGAACAATCAAATCTAAGCCAATCAAAGAAAGAGTCAATCGAAAATTCTAAACACGGGGGGGGCAAGGGGGGGTGTCCCCCCCTGAACATTCAAATCTAAGGCAATCAAAGAAAGAGTCAATCGAAAACTCTAAAAACGGGGGGGGGCAAGGGGTCAAATCAAGCCAATCAAAGAAAGAGTCGATCGAAAATGCCCGTGAAGGCCAAAGGACACGCCAAAGGGCCCGGACAGAACGACAGAACGACCGACCGACCGACAGAACGCAGAACGAACGACTTATTAGCTCGAAAGAGTCGATCGAAAATGCCCGTGAAGGCCAAAGGACACGCCAAAGGGCCCGGACAGAACGACAGAACGACCGACCGACCGACAGAACGAACGACTTAGCTCCTCTCATTATTTAGATGTGCCCTGGCCAGGCTATTAGAGATTGGAGGTTCTTGGTATATGATGAATATGATGTTACTACGTTTACTCAGTGCTTGTGCCGCTGAAATCAGGTGAAGCCTTATCCTTCCCTACTTCTTCCGCACACGTTTCCTACCGGCTGCCTTGGTGGTTTTCCCTTGAGAGATCAACACTGAAGAAGTTGATGCAGGCGGAGCAGGGGCTGTGGATAAAGGTGCAGATGATGTGACAGCGGCTGGCTTGTGGGCATCTGCTGAAGCAGGAGCAGCAGCTGAGGATCCAGGTTGACTTGCACTTGGTACTGGTGCCGCCACCACTGTTGCTGAACTGGTTGCAGGTGTAGGAGTTTTTCTCTTCTTTTTCGATGCCTTTTCCGTGGTAGCTCCAGTACCTCCATTCTGAGAATCCTTCTTTTTCGATGACTTTTCTGTAGCGGCTCCAGCACCTCCGGTCTGGGACGAATCCTGAATCGTCTTTTCAGCTGGCGGTTTGGAGCCTTTTGGATCCGCCGCTTTTGGGGTTTCGTCTTCTTTCTTCTCTTGCGCGGTGGTAGTGGCTGTGGCTCGCGACGTCCGCCTCTCCAACTTTGCTTTCTTTTCTGCCAATTCTGCCTCTTTCTTCAAAGCCATCTTTTGTAAAATCAGCAGTGTCATGGCGTCTTTCCTAACCCCGTCAAATAAATCACATGATCGCTTCGTTGCAATAGGTTCTTTTGGCACACCCAACTCGGACAGGATTTCATCCATCTGTTTCAGTGTTGACTTCTTCAGCTTAGCGTGTCCCTCAATATTAGGTGGGAATAATCTACCAGATTGAAGATACGGTGTCCCTGGAGTTGGCACGGGTGCTGTCTCGTTGAATGATGCATCAACCTCTTGATGGGCGTGGAGGAAAGGATCAACAGGTACAGACACAATAGTATTACTAGGACGGGCGGAAGCAGGTGCTGCTGCTATGGCAGACGCAGCGCTTGCCTTGGTTGATGCGGCGGTTGCTTTGACTGATGCTGCCGCGACTGCCTTCTTTGTGGGCTGCGGCGGCGGCACTGCTGCCAATGCTGATCCGGATGGGACCAAATGCTTTCCTGCCTTTTTCAGTTTTCTTAGCTGCGCTTCAACAGCTCTGAGTTCTGCACGTAATGCTGCCTCTTCTTGTGCCTCCTCCTTTGATTGATTCCAAGTATATTCTAATTGTTTGCGCCTTTCTCTTTCAGCAACCAGGTCGAACATCTTGCCACGATTTGAAATGCCACTGTTTGGGATAGAGACGGAGGGTGCAGCCGATGGGAGCTTGAGTGTAGATTCAAGCGCCGCACTCTCGGATGGATCAAGGAGTTGCTGGGCAGTCGATGCACCAGGCTGCTGACTGCTTGAACCTTCGGCTGCAGTAGTATCAGTTGCCGTATCTTTTGGATCTTTTGAAGGTAACACATCTTCTGCTCCAGCAGGTGTGGATGCTACAGAAAGTTTCGTTGCCTCAGCAACTACACGCTTCTGTGCCAAAATACTCCCAATCTGATAATATCGATATTGTAAATCTTCCACTTTTCGAAGACTGCTCACGGTGCCTTTACTGAAACGCATGTGCCATCGATCAATAATGACAGGCCAGCGTAAATCACAATTTTGACATAGTTCCATTAACACATCTGTCTCTGCCTTGGTCCATGGTAAAATTTTGTTGCTTTGCAATAATTGTTGTTGAAATAATGATGTTGTCTCCTCAGTACTATTATTGCCAACTTTGGTCTCTGTTCCGCCGTCGCCCCCCTTTTGAATTTGATTCCCCACCAACAAATAATCAGGCAAGGTATCCCCCAAATCTTCCACGGCAGACATTGCCAAATACTTTTCATATTCCTCATCTGTATACGTTAATGGGTCCAAATGGACGTCAAATCGAGCATAGGGATAATCCGCATATTCAATGTTGGCTCGTACCCAATGAAAGAAATTGGCAGAATCATGACGTGCCGATGATGTGAAAGATTTCCATGCCCATTGTCGAGGTGGTTTTGATGTAATTACGGTGCGGTTGCCTATTTTGATTGTCGATGGGATATTATTCGGTTTTATTGCGTCATCGTTATCTGCAGAAGCTGATGCCTGTGACGATTCAAGCTGGGTGTTAGGCTGTGATGATGATGTTGTTGTGGCTGTTTGAGTATTGGAATCGGTTCCTCCTTCGTCATGCCTCTGAGGCTTGCGCCAACCGATGGAGGGTACCACAGGAGGCAGCGATTCCAAGACATCAGTATTAGACGCAACTGTTGCCTTCTTGCTCATATTTATTGATTGCTGCCTCTCTGCTTAGAGATAGAAGTGAATGCTACGATAGATGAGATGATGAGAGTGCCGCCGTTATGTTGTAGTCATGGAGGTTTTCATTTTTTGCTTTTCGACGGGGCATTATTGGGGTATTTTTGAGACCCTTTTGCGATGAGCAGCATTGGGGCAATTTCGGGGTACATCGCGTCATTCGCGATCTTCAACTTTTCACCGAAGCCTCCATCGAAGCACAACAGATGGCCACGATGAACCAATGTTCTGGTTCTATGGCGCATGGTGAAGATCTCCCATTGAATAAGTAAATAAAGCAAGAGGCTAGCAATGACAAAATATACAATGCAATCCACTAGAGGCACTGCAATCGTGGCGGCGACTCTGATCTTGTCGCTCACATTGTTGGTGTGCAGTCATCCAGCGATGGGGTTTGCTCCACCCAACTCATTTACTACGCATCAAACGCATCATCATGCATTGCAAAGTACATCTATTCTCAAAAGTTCCAATGACGACAGCGGCGATGAGGCTAGGCGTCTAAAAGAGAAGGCAGACCAATATAGAAATGAGGCTGAACAAATGCGGTTGTCGCTTGGCCTCAAGAAAATCGAGGAGCTGAAAGATGATATTATTCATTTCACAACCGAAGAATTCGGCTCAACCGAGCAAGAGCAGAAGAAGTTTACAGAGCTTAAAGCACGTGTAGAGGAACTGGTTAGAAGTACTGTTGGTAACGAAGAGGCAGAGGCCATGTTGTCAGGTTTGTCAGCATTTTCATCCAACAATAATGTCATGCCCGTCCAAAGCAGTCCTTCATCAGACGTCAACGTTGCACTAACAGCACTAACAGAAGAGGAGATGAAGAGTGCCATTGCACTGTTGGGTTCTTTGCCAATTCCTGTAAAAGATACGCTTGCAAAGACGGCAGGTTACCCAGATTATGATTCCATCATCAACTTGGAGGAGTTTGTCAACAATCTCTATGTGAACAAAGACGCGTCTACCGAAAAACTTCGTCGTCTATACTTCCAAGCGTTTGCAAAGAATATTCCTGGTGGAACGGAAATTGTAATCAAAGATTCTAATGAAGAGTACGAAATCGAGGGACTATCAAAAGCTATTCAGCAACAGATTGATGAGAGGATGCAGAATAGTACGAGGGCAATGGAACTCTTTCCACGCGTAGTGCAAGACGCAGATGAAGCGATATTGCCCAGAGAGATTGATGCCAATGTTGTCTTTCAGTTACTGGATCGAACTACATTTATGGCAGTAGAAAAACCAATGCAGGTAGATGGGGGATACATCATACGGGGAGAAAATAAACGCAAAACAGCCACGCAACTGCTGGAAGTAATTGATGAAAAGCTTGCAAAAGAGTCTCCTCAATGGAAAGACTCATTCCAAATCAGCTTTGTCGAGATTTATGCAGATTCTTCGGAACAACTATTTGAAGATGCGCTGCTCATCACACCTAACAAATTTGCACCATTGTCGAATAAACTTTTCGCGGGAGTCGTCACTGCCGTCTCTCTCTTTTCTTCATTTGTGTACTGTATCGACACATTTTCAGAAAATGAAGCGGTGATGAAAAGGCTGAAAGAGGCAAGTGAACAGGCTGCGTCAGGAATCGTGGGAGCATATGATCTTACATGGTTCAATGAGTTGCTCGTGCCGATGCTCGTCACCCTTGGGCTAGCACAGGGTCTTCATGAGGCCGGACATCTGGTCATGGCTTGGTCAAAGGGGATCAAGGTGACACCGCCAACGATTCTCCCATCACAAGCACTTCCGTATTTGAGTTTTCAGAATCGAATCAAAACCTCGCCAAAAGATTACACGGATCTGTATGACTTTGCGTTCGCGGGCCCAGTCACGGGCTTGACGGTGTCATTCATCGCCCTTTTATTCGGGCTGCAACTGACCACTGAAGTTGACCAATCAGTTGCTCAACTACTCCCTAGCTTGCCGGTAGGATTCATAACCCAAAGTACATTGGGAGGAACAATCGTGGACTTGTTGCTTGGCGGTGGCGACGGTATCCTTATAAATCAGGATCCATCTACTCAGATTCCTCTCCACCCAGTTGCGATTGGCGGATTCATTGGTATGATCATCCATGCCTTTGATTTGGTTCCTATTGGTAGCACGGACGGCGGAAGGATGAGCCAAGCAGTTTTGGGTCGCGTCTGGCATCTCACTTTTTCGAGTCTTGTGTTTACGGTCTTGTTTCTATCATCGTTGTTCAATGACGGATTCAATTTGCTTTTGGGTTTCCTGTTCATCTACAGCTTTACTCAGCGTGATATGGAAATACCCTGCAGAAATGAAATTGATAGAGTAGACACTGGGAGAGCAGTTGCAGCGTTTGTGAGTTGGATTCTCGCAGCATTGATTTTATGTCCGCTTTAAGATAACTTCCTTACAATAAGTTCATTAGTTATCAAGAATATGAATAGCAAACCTCTACGATTCGTCTTTCTCAATTTTTTGCACGAGAGCATTCATCAATCCCTTTAATGAGTCAAGCATGAGGTCATCCAGCTCATATGCCTCGTTGAATGAATGTACACAGTCAGCAAACTTGTCAAGGTCCGAAAAAGATACGCTTTGCATGAGGTCGTGGATGAATTCGAGCTCACGCGACTCTTCAAATCTGCAATCTTCTTGACAAAATTGATCGATCGTATCTTGAACCTCGGAGAACGGCTTTTCACGGCTGAGTAAGATGATTGAGCGCAGTGCATAGCGAGGGGTATTGAATATCGCGGTATTACGCCTCGCCTGACTCATTGCGAGAGCCTTGTATGAGTCAGAACTTTCGATTAGATCACCAGTCCTACCCAACAAGTAAGCTGCACGTTCAAGTGTACGATCCGCGTCATCAAGCTCTCCGGCTGCACCGTACAACTTCGAAGCTCTCTGGAATTCCTCAAGAGATGCCACCAATTCGTTCTTCTTCATGAAATTATTTGCCATTCGCTCGAGCAGCATTGCTGCAACTTTGAAATCCTGTGCGTTGCAGTACTGTGAGACTGCCTGTCTGTAATAGTCACTCGAGGAAAAGGCGTCAAGTTTTTCGGCCACAATTCCAGATTCCAAATAAAACGAAGCTGCAGCCTGAATGTCATGTTTCGCGTCCCCAGAGAGGGCCGCTGCTCGCGCAAAAGCCTTGGCACTATCATACCACTCTCCAGCAATCTTGAATGCTTCTCCGGCCATGAACGTCAATTTGATCTCGGACATCAATGCCAGATCACGAGCTTGCTTCGTATCAAAGCGTATGTCTTCGTGTCTGTCATTGCGCGTAGAGCGTTTCGCCTGTTGGAGGAGCTGTGTACCCTTAGCTTTCCATTCTTTCTGATCGATAGATACGGCTCTCAATGCTGTTCGCTTCATCATTTGAACAGGGCAAGGGATAGACACGAATGTGCCTGGGAGTATATGACAGATGAAGATACGCACGGAAATAAGTAATGCACCGCGGAGATTTTGAAATTTCAAATCGTACGAATATACCGTTCATCTTAACCCAGCCTACGCTACGACCTACACCAAAGCACAATGAAAACACTATGCGCACGAGCACGATAGTATAAATAAGTATATCTAGTCTTTAATAGGATCTCACTTCAACATAAACTCTCCTTAAAAGTCACCCATGGCGGCCGCTCTCTTCTCACGCTCCTCTCGTTGCATCCTTCGTTCCTCATTCAATAATGGAACCAAGAAAGACTTCTGGAACTTTTCAAACGGTTCCTTCAGACTCGTCTTTTGCCAGTCAAATGTAACATCAGTGCTATCGTCGGATTTGCCTGCAGCCTCAAAGTCATCAAGTTCCTTCATAAGTTGACCCAAAGTAGGGACTTGGAACGGATCAAAATTTGAACAGTTGGAAACCTCAATCGGGACACAAACACGTCCCGTCTTGGGATGTACGCAGAACGGACTTTTCAACAAGTGATTTTGCATCTTTGAAACATTGATATCCAATCGTGGGTAGACGTACTTGAAAACAGTTTCGACGGGCCAATTCTCAACTCTTGCACGATCAGCATTGGACATGTTCTTTGGTGCCTTCGAGCTGCCAGTCTTTCCAATGAATGCCGAGAGGGCTGACTTGAGCTCTTCCCACTTCTCCTCAGGAGTCGTGCTATCCTTCTTTAATCCCCATTTCTCTTCCAATTTAGCAGCTACAGAGTTGGCTTGTTTGGGAAGTGTCATGAGAAGCTTGGTCCACGAGGCTCGTGTTGAGAGGAGGCCATGGCCTTCCTCTGGGAGAACAGACTCAACGAATCGTGGCTCCAAGATGTCATAAGCACGAGTTAGCATTGGATGAAGTGGAGAAGATAGGTGGAAGTTCTTGTTCTTATCAGAGCCCAAGTTTACCTGGTTATTCATTTGGAGAAGCATTTTTAGAAGCTTTTGTTAGCAATGAAAAAATATATACGCATGACTTGACAATCACAGATGTATCACTCATCTCACCTCAAAGTAGGTAGCAACAGCGCTCCTCGCCTCATTCGTCAACTTCCTCGCGCCATCATCACACACCCAACAATGCACACCACGCCTTCCAGAATAAAACCACGCCACATGTTCAAATCCAAAGTCACTCCTCAATCCTTCATCCATCACCTCCATAGCCATACCCATAAATGTCCAGCACTTGGGACAGATCTTTGCCCCAGTACACCCACAGTTTCGCACTGCATCATAATCCGTTAAATCAATATCAAACACCAATTCACGCTCTTGGGTTTGTAATTTGCCCGACGGCAACGACTTGTTATCTTTGGGAGGGTGATTGAACACCGCTCCGATATCAATTTTGGTAGGACGACGCTTTTGAATGGCCGTTGTGAGCTCTTCTTGAGATAGGAAGCTTTGATATCGAATATAGACTTCATTTCCGGGTGTGGGTTCGATGGTCATACTGAATTCGCGGCGAGGGAAGGTGGTTGAGTTGCTCGATGTACCGTTCTTATTGGTAGAAGTATTGTTGTTGCTCTTTTTTGAGTTGATTGTGGCTGGATCATATGACAGCCATGAGTAGAGCATTTGGTATGGAAAGAGACGCGCGTAGTACATCCCTAGTAGTTCAGGGCTGAATACTACTGATGAATCGGCAGCTGACGACTTGGTACTACTATTACTACTACTTGTCATGGGTTGTTGTGCAGATGCATCATCATGGTTCGATGATGAGACATCGTTATTGGTAGGTTGGTCGTCTTCGCCAAACTCGTGCTCTTCGTTATCGTCATTGCTTGCGGCGCCCATCTTGTTCTCTATGCTGCTGTTATTTGATAGTATTAGATTGATTGCAATTGTGTTGGAGAGTGTGAGTATTATCGATAGCAGGTCGGTGCATGTAACATGCTGCGCTTTGAAAATCAATGAAATCAAAAAAAAGTGTCATTGGCAAAAAGAAAAAAGAGGCAACTTTGGGGCAGGAGGGAATCCCCCATTTTGCCCCCAAAAATATCTTCCATCTGCTCTCTTCTTCTTTTCTTCTCTTTTTCTCATCCAGCTCAGCTTTTGATTTGCTTGCAACTCAAGTCAATTTGCGCTTGCTTGTTGATTGCGTCGATTGCATGAGCAACCATAATATTATGCTGATTGGTTGCATTGGTTGTATTCTTCAGTAAGCATAAGCAGCGCCCAAAATGCATAGTATGCAGCTATACATCGCGCTGGCGACTGTCTGCAGCGCTAGCGCCTTCCATACTCCCTCTAGATTGCATCCGACACCCACTCACATTGGAGACAAAAAAGGAGTTCTTATTGCATCACCATCCACCTACAACGCTAATAGTTACCGACGCGATGTTTCCGTGGGACTTTTTCGTGATCTGTTACGAAAAGTGAAAGATAGGGGTGGCAATGGTGGCGATGACGATGAACAAGAAAGCAAAGATGAAGGCGATGAACAATTATTATCATCAACTGCTGCGGTAGTTGAGGAAGAAGAAAAGCTAGCAACGCCATTCTTTGCATCCGACTTTCTTGAGACGAGAGCAAGAGATTCAACAACTGAAAGTTCTGAAGAAGTAAATGTTGTTGAAGCAAGTGATGTGCCCACTGAGCCACAAGTACAACTGCCACCGCCAACACCACCTCAGCCACCTGTAGTGGAAGTGAAAACACCAGCACAGGCAGCAGAAGAGCTTCGTGCACAGGCAGGACGCATTCGTTTAGAAGCTGAAAAGCGCACAGTGGAACTAACACTGGAGAAGATTGACAAATTAAATTCCCAATTGGAGTTAATGAAGAAGAAGGAGAATGATGATCCTAAAAGTCAAAAGTCGTTAGAGGAAGAATTACTCAGGTTGAAATCACAACTTATTACTAATGAAAAGGGGGAGATCAAACCAGTAGCACCTCCTGCTCCAGCTGTCACGAAAGTTTCGACTCCTGTTGTCGCCGATGATTCTTCTGTGCAATCTCAACCGATCACAGTGTCAAAATCTACCTTGTCATCTGAAGCATTAGAAGAACGAGTACAGAAATTCAATGAAGCACCTGAATTCATGCGTATCCTCGTTGCAAAATTGCTGGTTATGGTGTAGACGACAACACTCCTGGTGCTGTTAATCGATTGAATGCTACGGATATCGTTCTAAAACTCTACGATGACAACATTGGTTATGAAGATATCCTTCGAAAGTCAGACTTTACAGATGAATCTGAAAGGGAAGAGGCAAGGAGAATGTTAGAGAGAGCATATGAACAATCTGGGGATGATGGGAACAAGCTAGACAAACCAAAGTTTACAAAAGAACAAATTCAAGAGAAAGTTGAGGAACTCGACCAAATACCCACGTTTTTGAAAAACATTTACTCGAAAGAATTCAATGATACTGAAATGGCCTTAATGTTGTTGGAAGAGGAATACGAAAACAAGAACAAGAAAGGTGGATTCTTTGGTATGTTTGGAGATAATCAAAAAGGTGATATTGGAAAAGATGGAGAACGCATGGACGTTGAAAATCCCGGTGCATTCAGTCGTCTTTTTTCACCTGAAGATGCTTTGAATGGAACATCAGCTGGGAAGAAAGGTGGCGATCTTTCCTTCATGATTGAAAGTCTGTACCCCAAATCTACACGCAAAGAGGATGAAACACCGGATAAAAGGCTTGTTGACGCCTTCATGAATGATGTTGTCGCATCAACTAACTCGTTCATCCCAAGCAGTAATCCTATCTCGGTGCCAGGGGGATATGTAAGTAAATGCTGCTCTCTTCTTATTTGTTTGCAAACTTGTGGAATTCGTGCTTACAGATGCAACCAATTTTCTTTTGTGTGCAGATTGTTCGGGGAACGAACAAATGTAGTTCAGGCGGTGAGCTCATTGACAAGCTTGATAAGCGTGTAGCCAACGATGCACGATTAAGGGAAAAGATAAGTTTCTTCGTACTGAAGGATCCCTTTCCAGATATCGAGGATGGAATTATTGACCCCTTCAACTGGCCTCAAGTCTTGTTTATTGCTGGACCCAACGTTGCACGCGAACCAGAGGTCATTTTGCGCACACTTATTACTTCTCTAGGTATCGCTACAACATGGTACGGCTCCATTTATCCTTTCTTGTCCAACTCGAAGCTGTTGGACAAGGCAAACGAAGCCATGGACTTATCAGATGCTGGTATGCCGGTTGATATGTCTTGGCTGTCGGATATGTCAATTCCTTTGTTCTTGACTTTCATTGCGTTACAACTAGTTCATGAAGTGGCTCATCTTGCAGTTGCAAATTCAAAGAAATTTGAGATATCTGTTCCAACTCTAGTACCCAGTATCTTGAGTGGCATTACCAGTTCGATCACCACTCTAAAGAGTTCGCCAAAGAATAAGCAGGACCTACTGGAGTTTGCTGTTGCAGGTCCATTGGCAGGGATGATTTGTTCAATACTTGTCTTATCGTATGGATTGGGTTTGACCGCCACTGCTGACGCAGCCACAATCGCGAACTTTCCAGGTCTTCCTCTCGCTGTATTGAGACAAAGCAGCTTGGGAGGAGGACTGGTGGATATCTTCTTGGGAAATGGAGTGCTCAACGTACCGGCGTCTGCTGAAGGGGCCCAGCTTCTTGCGTCAACAATGATAGCACTGCATCCATTTGCTATAGCTGGTTTCCTTTCGCTGTTTGTCAATGCCCTTGCAATGGTTCCAGTTGGCAGAACAGATGGTGGACGAGTGGCGATGGCTATATTCGGGCGCAGTGGATCCCAAGGAGTGACGTTCTTTTCATTGCTACTCATGTTCGTGTTGGGCTTTTCGGGGGAATCAGACCTGTTGCTGTTCTACTTTGGCTTCGTGGTTTTCGCTCAGAGCGAGCTTGAAATTCCAATGAGAAACGAGATAGACGATGTTGATTTTTCGAGAGTATTCGTTGCAGGAGTTGCGCTCTTCTTGACCTATTCTTACTCTGATCCCAATGCAGTAATAAAGTAAATACAGCATGGGCGGGTAACTGCTGGTTGCATATTTATTTTGTTTTGTTATATTGAGAGTAAATATGCTAGCAGCTTTCAGCAAAGCTAAAGATTAGCACTGCCGCGACGGCGAGAGATGCAAGCGTCAACAACCTCAGTTCATAGGTGTCAGTATCAAAAGCACCAAAACAGATAACGCTATTGCTGCGAAGCCTCTGAGACTATCCAGCTCGTCGACCTCATTCCTACAAGGTACCTCCGGTTCCTTCTGCCAAAATTGAGTGAAAATAGCATAGCACAATAATACATTCGTCTGATCTGCTCCAAATAATCCCGCAAATGCTAAACTGAGAATGAAAAAGCCTTGTGTTACGCGTGCAAAGCTCCGACCAAAAAATGCAACTGCTATTCTTCCTCCGTCTGTATTTCCAATCGGCAATAAGCTAAGTGCATTTATGACGAGCCCTCCAAAGCCAGCGATTGCATAAGGGTGAAGTTTGATTAGATCTTCTGCCGGATTGGGTGAGTTAAGTAGGCCGTCGCCAAGTAGATATTCAATTGCACCGCCTCCTAATGCTGATATTCTAAGCATCTCGACTGGAATGCTTGGTAATTGTTCCTGAGCGTTCAAATCCATGAACGCTGTGATTTCCAACCCGTTGTAAAGTAAGATGGCAGAGGCAAGTATCCCAAATAAAGGACCAGCAATCGAGAAATCAAACAAAGCTTTGATATTCTTCGGAGAAGATTTTATAGGCGTGATGCTGCCAGATAGTCCAAATTGAATACCCGGCACGAGTGTCGGGAGACCAATGTCGATCTGCCGAGTGGAGGAATGGATGGAGGCCAAATAAATGAGACGAGATCATCACATGCAAGGTCAACAATTGAGACACATTCGTGATGAATTACTTACGCCTTCTTTTAAAGCAAAGATCAAGTGCCCAGCTTCATGTGCCAGTTGCGTTGACAATATTGCCAACGCAAGTGGTAGCGAAAGGTCATACAATCCGTCAAAGCCGTCTGGTGTTTGTGACAATTGGTTCATCATCTCTTCATTGAACGAAAAAGATCCAAGAGCAAAAATGCAAATAGATGCAAGACCTAAGAATGTAATGCCAGGCTTGACCAATGGACCAGTCGTAGGAGAAATGTCGGCATTCGTCACCAATATCAAAGGTTGCTCATCTTCTTCATTCAAAATTTCTTCTCCACTAGCTGGTGTCGGATCAAGCTGTTGCAATCATTTTTGCATTCAATGTTTGTTTTGTTGAGTTTGTAAAAGCGTCATCATCATTGTTGTTGTTGTTGTTAAGTTGTGGAATTAGTTTGCGCAATCAAAATGATAGGAGTATACAAAAATATGATGATGCGAACTTACAATGTAGTACGCTTGAATCTTTCCCACTAGTGACGTTTTCGCCATCTTTTTGTCCAAAGCATCGATGAGGACGTCTCCATAATCTTTGCCGTCAATTGGCTTCACTTTGCCCTCCCCTCTGATTATGAACCCGCCTGGAACGTTTTCTGGCTTACCTGTAGGATTGAAGACATCTTTACCCAACACATCAGAGCAGAATTCTTCAATGTATTCTTCTTTCACACCTTCTTTCCGAGTAACTTCTGGAAGTAAGCTTCTCACAAAAGCATTTACTTCGGCCATCTCAATATCAACAAAGATATCTTCAAAATCGTCAGCTTTTGCAATCATATTGAATTTTCCTTGGTCGTCGTCATCTCCTTCATATAAACGATTCTCATCCATGAGCTTCTCTACTACTGCAGTTGCATTTGAGCCATCTTCCATGCCCACTGACCTGGCCATCATATCTTTGATCTGTTGCGGTAACTTATCAAACCCTTCAATCGCATCGTCACGTTTGTCATCACTGAGGACAGGTAATTGCTCGTTTTCTATTTGTTTTAATACATCTTGCGGCGAAGTAGTATCTGGTTTACTTGAAATTTCGCTGTCTAGTGGCTGATTGGAATCAGTCTTCTTCTCTATTATTGGAGGATTGAGTTTGCGCATCAACGACTGGGTTTCTGTAAGAATATCGGAACGCATATCGGAATGTTTGCTCGACTGCTCCCCATTGATGGATGAAATTTTTGTCTCCAACTTCTCAATTTTTGATAGAGTGAGCGTCAGATCCATCTTCTCTGCTTCCAGCCGTGTTTTCTTTGCTAGTGCTTGCAATTTGTCGGTTTCAGAATCGGGTGCTATCTCCTCTTTAGTGTCAAGCAGTAATGGTGATTGCTGAATATCTCCTTCATCAGCATCGGCATCAGCATCAGCATCAGCATCAGTAATATCTTCCTTTTTTCTTATCTTTTGCAACGCCCTTGCAAAAAAAGGAATCCGGCCTTCAGCGTCCTCTTCATTATTTGATGAGGATAGTACTTCTATCTTAATGAATCTGACATTGGATTTGGGTTGCATTGGGATAGAACACTTTGATAGTGGCGGCTGCACCCAAGCCTGCGTCTTCCTTATGCTTAGCAATGCCACCGCTAGTACAAACATCATCACCTCTGCGGAGAGCTGCCGATGCCGGCAAGAATATGATCGCCTGCTCATCTTCCAAGCAATATGATGATTGCGTGCCAGATTTTAGAATGCCGAAGACCGAGACCAGCAACCAGCAGATGCAGGCCAGGAGGAGGATGGAGGTGGATGAATCATCGATGTTTACAATACCAAATCTTTTCAGTCAAGTTACTTACTTCTGGTTTTTATCTGTACATAGTTGTCATTTCGTTTCGACTTACAACAGCGGTCCGATAGTGTAGGTGGTTATCACATTGGGTTCTGATTCCAATAACCCGAGTTCGAATCTCGGTCGGACTTCTCTTTTTGCCACCGGAAGAGTGTTTTGTTTTTGCAGCCTTCTTCCTCTTTTGCTCTTTGAGGCCTCTCATAGTCCATTGGCACCTGCTTTTTGGACACTCCTTCGTCGTTAAAGCAATAAGTTTGCTGGGGTTTGAGGTTTCAAGTGGTGAGGGTTAGTCTTAGAATAATGGCATGAAGGGCGTACAACTATTCATATTTTACCACACCTCTGTGTGAAACCTGTTGTTCTCATTCGTGGTAATGATGGCTAAGTTAGAGCTCTGCAAATACGCTGCCTGATTGTCAATCATATGTATTTGCCATTGGTTTGTCATCAAGAAAGAGGGGTTGATTGCAAATTGAACAAGGTGTGTTGTGGTGGGCAGACACAACATCATGCAAAAAGCAACATTCAAAATTGTGGAAAAATGCAAAAGCAACCTCCGAGACGGGGAATCGAACCCCGGTCTCCCGCGTGACAGGCGGGGATACTAGCCACTATACTATCTCGGACTTGTTAATGATCGAGTCGTTATCCAAAATATCGTTAGTACAGGTTCTTAGATTATTGCACAGTACAGACAACATGAGCGAAATAATATGATTTGGGATTTGGGGCAACTCGTTGTCCTTAGCTCTGAGGTATCAAAGCACAACAAGTGGAGAGTTGTTTTTATAGAAGTATTGGCCTTGAGTACTCAACGCAAAATGATCCCTTAGTTTTATGAAGTTTGAGTCGTACAAGCATCATCTCATTACAAATCCACTTCAATGTCTTTGAACTGGTCTCTACCAGCGCCACATTGCGGACAGGTAAAGCCACTTGAGAAGAACCTTCCTTCTCTGCCCTTAGCAATGAACATAGTGTATCCGCAGTTACCACACTCCTTCGCGCCACCAGACGCTGGAGCATCATCGTCGTCATCGTCTTCTATTTCCTTATCCAAGTCTTCGTCAGTGATCAATTTATCTGGGTCAACATCGGAATCGGGATCAATCAGATTTCCATCCTTATCAATTGAACTGATCAAATCTTCTCTGATTTTCTGCTCTTCTGCCCGAGCTGCCGCCTTCATGTCCTTTTCATCTTTCTCAAAGAGTTCCTGTCGGCTCAAGAATCCTAACTTTTTCGTCTCTTCGAAAATACTAGTGGCAGTCTCCTTGTCTAAACCAAGCACTTTCCAACCCTCAGTGAGCTTTTTTTGTCCTGGTCCAGCTTCAGCCACAGCATCTCTGTATGCAGACTCAGCCATATCCCTGTGAACAAAGAAACAGCACGATGTTGAGCATCTACACTCAAATTCAATCGGAAAGATATTTGTAAGGGATCTATACTCACTTTTGCTGCTGTTGAACTTCTTCGACACCTCCGAACATTAGCGAAAGCTGCTTGATCAATGGAGACATCTTCTTCTTAGCAGATTCTGCTTTAAAAACATGATCAGAATAGAACAAAACCTTCGATGCGATGGCCATACTGTTGGGGTTCTCTCTGCATGCAGTCACAAAACTCTCTGCTGCTTCGTCATCAGGAATTTTCATCATATTCAAGAGGTATGCAAGCGAGCTATTTAAGGTTGGAACAAATGAGATATTTTGAGAGTTTCCCGATAAACACATAAATACGTAACGCAAAGAAGTTCCAAGAGAAAGATACTTACCTGACAGACTTAGGTGTCACGCTCACTTCTCTGCAGTAAGCTACAGCAAGTCTCTTCACAAGCTGGGAGTTTATGAAGCTTGGTGCACCGTTGAACCAAAGCTTCTTTCTGTAATCCTTGTAGGTTGCTTCCATCTCTTCGTAATCCCCAACATGATAAGCAATTTCGCTTGCAGCTCTCTCGTAGAGACCATCAGCCTTATCAGTAAGCTTGCCAAGTCCGATGTTTGCAACCTTTCTAATGGCAACGAATGACACAACGGCGGGAATGAAAATAGTAAGGGTGACGTCCGAGAAATCCTTTCCTTTCACAAGTAGCAAAGGGTTCTTGACGTAGCGCATCATACCACCTGCAGCTTTTCGTTGTTCCTTCAATACTTTTTTCTCATGCTGACGCTTCAAAATTTCATTGTTTAGTAGAGGATCTGAAGCAGATACTGCCGTTTCTTCCATGAATGCACCCTCTTCAGCTGAAACATCGTCTTCCAACGCCAAGTCGTCTCCATAGAGATCTGATGATGCTACAGCACTGGCCATAGTGACACTGGCGGCAGGAGAACCATCTGGAACACGAATTACAGGCGCTGATGAATCTTCGGACTTCAACTCATTCGCAGCACTTTCAAAAGATGATCCTTCCCCGAGAATGGAATCGAAATCAACATCCGATGCTGCTGACATGCTCATTGAACTCATGCGAGCCCTTGAGGAGTTGATGACGAAGGCATCTATAGCAGAAGGCCCAATAATAAGCGCTGCGGTAGCCAGTGAATTGAACTTCATTGTAAACAGTGCAATGATAAGAGACGCCACAAATAGTATAAGCGTTGCTACTATGCTTTTCCACTACGTACTGCGACTGATGAAGATTTGTTGTGCAACTTGATTGCAAAACAACCATGGGCGTCAGTTGCTCATCGCGTTCCACGTACTCACGTTTCACGTTCAAGATTTCAGTCTGTCCGTCCATCGACCGGGAGAAGAGTGAAGAGTCTCCTCTCTGTTTGTATGTATGGCAACTCTTGCAAATAAAAGGAGAATCAGGCAGCTCGAATCCAAATCATGATGGTGCTAAGTAGTAAGATGCTGCATTCATGTATGCAATCATCTCTTCAGATTCAAGTGTTCCAATCAAAAAACATCTGATAGTTACTGATAATGTACTAAGTATACTTAGTGATTCCTATCTTCTCTAACTCTAAAGAACCAACTTGTTTTGTAACCAAAATGTTTACACTGAAGTATGATGACAGTTGCACTCAGTCTCAGCCTTCCCTGATCTAAGTGGTATACTTGTGGTGGCACTCTTTCAATGCAAATCGAGTTTCCACTTGATAATATTCTACTTCGTCACCGAAGCCAGCATTACTGCTCAGGCTGAATGAGACCAACTCCGCCAGCATTCCTCTTGTATACAACGCTAACTTCATTTGTTTCTTCGTCGCGGAACACATAAAAGTCGTGGTCAATGTAATCAAGTGCGAAGATAGCCTCCTTAATAGAAATTGGTGAACTCAAGTCAAAGCTAACGAGCAAGATGGCAAATGAGAATAAGAAGAAATTAGATACTCATGTTCATCAACATTGAATGCTGCAGTGAGAATTGGCAATACAACATGTCTCACCTCTTTACTTTGGTAACTACAGCTTGTTCTGGATCAATGTAATTCTCTGCATCATCTGCTGCTTCGTCCTCCTCCTCTACTTCAATTCCATTCAATACATCAGCAAGATTTTCTCCCATGTGAGGTCCTCCATGGTAACCTTCCAACCTACGCTCTTTGTATTTGCGGAGCTTTCTTGCCTGTGAACAAGTTGAATTAATGGTATGTTGAAGTTATGTTGTGAGTCGAGATGATGTAGATGAGTACTGATCGTGTAAGAACCAATATATGTGATGATGAAAAGGTAAAAATTGTTTGATATACAAATATTGTTCCCAAACGAAAACTTACAAGACGGTTAGCTACCAAATCGATGGATGCATACATATCTGGAGAATCCTCAGCAACACGGAATGTCGTGCCCTTCAATGATGTGACAACCTCTGCGGTATGACCGCTCTCAACCTAAAGATTTTTAGCAAGCAAAGATATAAAATTTAGCCGAATGAATTCTATTGATCGCAAGCTACGAGTGCGTATTGTAAAGTAACGATCAGCTGACGCCGCTAAGCTTTGCCTGATCGTGATTTATGCGTGACCATATCATCTTACCTTGGGGTTCTTGTTGACGGTCAAGTGTACATCACATGCTGATACACCTGATACGGTGGAAAGCTTTCCCAGCGTGCGCTCAAGTTTCTGATTCGCATAGTCTTGTAGCGCAGGTGTCAGATCAATATTGTCTCCAGTGATGGTGATGGGAACTTTGACTGTCATGTGAAGGCCATGGTTGACATTCATGGTTCTAGTGGAGAGATTGGCGTTGGGTGCAAAGGCATCAGATGTGGCCAACGCGGTAAGAAGGATAAGAGGTGATGAGCGCATGTTTATTGTGTCGTATTGTAGTATTTGTAAGTGTTCTAATTCAGAGGCTTGTTGCCGATGAAGTTAGTTGTGCTGCTGTGTTGTTTGTAAGTGTAAGTTCACTACTGTTGCTGTGAAGTATGTGAGCAAGGTGGCTTCGGGCGCTTCGTTCCTCCGAGTTAAAAAGAAGCCAAACCATCATCCAATGAGTACCATACTAATTCCGCCCGTAGACCTATATCTTTTGGTGTCAATAGCGGAGGTCTCGTCTTTTTTGACAGCAAACTTCCATGAATTGCTAACATCTGCTCCCTCAGCAGCTGGCTATGGTAAGAGATTGTTTCGCAGTACAAATATCGGAGCACGTGCACCATGAGCGACGCCGAATTTTCCGTAGGCGACCTGGTTCGAATTCATGGGTTGGTCAGCAAGCCCCAATTCAACCAAATGATAGGTGTCGTCAAGGCTTATCATGAGAACACTAAGCGTTATGAAGTCCAGCCAAGCCGCGGCTCGAAATCATTGGCAATCAAGGCTGTGAATTTATCAGAAGATGAGTTTTTCAAGCCAACAGATGACAAATTCAAAACGGAGCGAGCTTATGACAATGTCTTTTTATGGCCATCTCCGAATACTACGAGAAGAATTCCTATTCAATGCTTCTCTGACTGCCCTTCCGTGGATTCTCCAAGTGCACAAGACCGTTATATCCAAAACAAATTGGGATGGGAAGTGGTTGACACCTTGAGTGGAGTTGAAGAGGAAGGCAGGGAGAAGGCCACGTTTCTGCTTTTGTTTGATGGTCTAGACGAGAGCAGTCCTAAAAATCATGCAGCAATGAAAATAGCAAAATTATTGCCCAAGTACAAAGTTGATACTTGTAAACGCTACAAGGGGATTATACGAGGGGTGGCTATTCTAGTGTATTCGCCAACGAAATCTACCTTTTCAAGCATGGGTATGGGTATGGACCACATGAACGGTCAACAAGTCATGGAAGCCAATCTAAATCGCCGATTCACTCCACAGCTCCTGTATGATATTATACAATTCCACAAAACTGAGAGAGCTGAGCGACAGTATAAGAATCATGATAATCCAATGCATCGAACCTTTGGTGCATTTCAGAATATGATGATTTGATGGCTCTATTTAGTATCTCTAGATTTGAGGGACACTTTCAAAACATTACAAACTTCTTTCGAAATACAAAAGGAGATATTTCAACATTCATAGCAAGAGGCAGTGATGCATACTATATATAACTTCCAAATTGTCTGCATGAATTGTTAATACGTACATTAACAAAAAAGTAAGATATCAAAAAAAAAAAAGACTTTACATCTAACACACACCCATCGACCAGCAATAACGCTTGTAAATCAGTACGTAATGTAGTACAAAACAAATATCTGCTTCAGTGGAAAGATTCCACATCGTCGAAAAAAAAGTAAAGAAACGACAAATTACCAATGCCCAGAAAAAAAGCAAATGCAGAGCATAAGTACAGAAACGAGATCTCGTCGTAGAAGTCCTGATAAAACTCAAATTGTACCGACAGGCAGCAAAACCATTAAAATCTCGTAAGCATTATATATCATCTTCAATTAACGCATGAGCCGCTTCTAGTGGCCCATTACAGTCGGCGGTGATACCATACAAGCACAATAACACTGCTCAGATGTTTGGCGTGCGTAGAAGCGATGCTAGAGGTTCGTGGCTGATATGGGAGGTCCAGTGTGGGCTGGCCAGCAGCGAGCACCACATCCCACCAAATCGTACCTATCGTCGCCATTACACGCATGAGCCGCTTCTAGTGGCCCATTACAGTCGGCGGTGATACCATACAAGCACATTAGCACTGCTCAGACGTTTGGCGTGCGTAGAAGCGATGCTACAGTCTCGTGGCTGATATGGGAGGTCCAGTGTGGGCAGGCCAGCAGCACCACATCCCACCAAATCGTACCTATCGTCGCCATTACACGCATGAGCCGCTTCTAGTGGCCCATTACAGTCGGCGGTGATACCATACAAGCACATTAGCACTGCTCAGACGTTTGGCGTGCGTAGAAGCGATGCTACAGTCTCGTGGCGGATATGGGAGGTCCAGTGTGGGCTGGCCAGCAGCACCACATCCCACCAAATCGTACCTATCGTCGCCATTACACGCATGAGCCGCTTCTAGTGGCCCATTACAGTCGGCGGTGATACCATACAAGCACATTAGCACTGCTCAGACGTTTGGCGTGCGTAAAAGCGATGCTACAGTCTCGTGGCTGATATGGGAGGTCCAGTGTAGGCTGGCCAGCGCAGCACCACATCCCACCAAATCGTACCTATCGTCGCCATTACACGCATGAGCCGCTTCTAGTGGCCCATTACAGTCGGCGGTGATACCATACAAGCACATTAGCACTGCTCAGATGTTTGGCGTGCGTAGAAGCGATGCTAGAGGTGCGTGTCTGATATGGGAGGTCCAGTGTGGGCTGGCCAGCGCAGCACCACATCCCACCAAATCGTACCTATCGTCGTCATTACAAGCATGATCCGCTTCTAGTGGCCCATTACAGTCGGCGGTGATACTATACAAGCTCATTAGCACTGCTCAGATGTTTGGCGTGCGTAGAAGCGATGCTACAGTCTCGTGGCTGATATGGGAGGTCCAGTGTGGGCTGGCCAGCGCAGCACCACATCCCACCAAATCGTACCTATCGTCGCCATTACACGCATGAGCCGCTTCTAGTGGCCCATTACAGCCGGCGATGATACCATACAAGCACATTAGCACTGCTCAGATGTTTGGCGTGCGTAGAAGCGATGCTAGAGGTTCGTAGCTGATATGGGAGGTCCAGTGTGGGCTGGCCAGCGCAGCACCACATCCAACTTCTATGTATCCTTCTTCGTTAAATCGCGTATTATGTGGCGGATATGGGAGGTCCAGTGTGGGCTGGCCAGCAGCACCACATCCCACCAAATCGTACCTATCGTCGCCATTACACGCATGAACCGCTTCTAGTGGCCCATTACAGTCGGCGGTGATACCATACAAGCACATTAGCACTGCTCAGACGTTTGGCGTGCGTAAAAGCGATGCTACAGTCTCGTGGCTGATATGGGAGGTCCAGTGTAGGCTGGCCAGCGCAGCACCACATCCCACCAAATCGTACCTATCGTCGCCATTACACGCATGAGCCGCTTCTAGTGGCCCATTACAGTCGGCGATGATACAATACAAGCACATTAGCACTGCTCAGATGTTTGGCGTGCGTAAAAGCGATGCTACAGTCTCGTGGCTGATATGGGAGGTCCAGTGTGGGCTGGCCAGCAGCACCGCATCCCACCAAATCGTACCTATCGTCGCCATTACACGCATGAGCCGCTTCTAGTGGCCCATTACAGTCGGCGGTGATACCATACAAGCACATTAGCAATGCTCAGATGTTTGGCGTGCGTAGAAGCGATGCTAGAGGTGCGTGTCTGATATGGGAGGTCCAGTGTGGGCTGGCCAGCGCAGCACCACATCCCACCAAATCGTACCTATCGTCGCCATTACACGCATGAGCCGCTTCTAGTGGCCCATTACAGTCGGCGGTGATACCATACAAGCACATCAGCACTGCTCAGACGTTTGACGTGCGTAGCGAAGCGATGCTACAGTCTCGTGGCTGATATGGAAGGTCCAGTGTGGGCTGGCCAGCAGCACCGCATCCCACCAAATCGTACCTATCGTCGCCATTACACGCATGAGCCGCTTCTAGTGGCCCATTACAGCCGGCGATGATACCATACAAGCACATTAGCACTGCTCAGATGTTTGGCGTGCGTAGAAGCGATGCTAGAGGTTCGTAGCTGATATGGGAGGTCCAGTGTGGGCTGGCCAGCGCAGCACCACATCCCACCAAATCGTACCTATCGTCGCCATTACACGCATGAGCCGCTTCTAGTGGCCCATTACAGACGGCAATGATACGATACAAGCACATTAGCACTGCTCAGATGTTTGGCGTGCGTAGAAGCGATACTAGAGGTTCGTAGCTGATATGGGAGGTCCAGTGTGGGCTGGCCAGCAGCACCGCATCCCACCAAATCGTACCTATCGTCGCCATTACACGCATGATCCGCTTCTAGTGGCCCATTACAGTCGGCGATGATACCATACAAGCACATTAGCACTGCTCAGATGTTTGGCGTGCGTAGAAGCGATGCTACAGTCTCGTGGCAGATATGGGAGGTCCAGTGTGGGCTGGCCAGCGCAGCACCACATCCCACCAAATCGTACCTATCGTCGTCATTACAAGCATGATCCGCTTCTAGTGGCCCATTACAGTCGGCGGTGATACTATACAAGCTCATTAGCACTGCTCAGATGTTTGGCGTGCGTAGAAGCGATGCTACAGTCTCGTGGCTGATATGGGAGGTCCAGTGTGGGCTGGCCAGCGCAGCACCACATCCCACCAAATCGTACCTATCGTCGCCATTACACGCATGAGCCGCTTCTAGTGACCCATTACAGTCGGCGGTGATACCATACAAGCACATTAGCAATGCTCAGATGTTTGGCGTGCGTAGAAGCGATGCTAGAGGTTCGTAGCTGATATGGGAGGTCCAGTGTGGGCTGGCCAGCGCAGCACCACATCCAACTTCTATGTATCCTTCTTCGTTAAATCGCGTATTTTTCATACAATAATTGTTGCGATTAGCAATGAGCTGTTTAGTGTTATGTTCTTGATTTTGATAGCATTGCAATATTTTTACAGGTCCATACAGTTATTTGCGATCTTGAGCATCTGCGACTCCTACTTACTTATGTTCTCTCTCCCCCTTTTTTTTCTTTCCCGCACTTTTTCCACGATCCGGGAACTGGGAATTTTTAGCACGACATAAAATTTTGTTGACAGTAGTGGATGGAACACGCCCTGATGCACATAATGAAGTAAAGAGTAGAGGCGAAGCTGTTGCTTTTGAAGATTTTATTATTTCATGTAGCGCTTCGTGCGGTTTGCTCTTTTCATCTGTTCATACGCTTATTTGCATCGTATTTTGCGTTCAGGGGCGATACATTTTCAAACGATTGTTTTACGTGTCGTCTTTCTAGCCGCGAGAGTACAAAACAAAATACCAAATCAGGAGATGAACTGTGCCAATCTTTTCTTCGTCCTCTCAGCTGTTTTCTACGTGGCAACAGCCGGAAATGAAACAGGTTTGGAAGCTCTAATAAACCGCCTGAACTCTGATGTTATAGAGCTTAGAAATGAAGTTGAATTGTCAATATTAAGACGATGTGATTCCATCCGTGGATGTTTTAAATCTTCCTACGATGAATGTCAATCATCATACACAGAGTTGCAAACTTGTCCTAGCGAAAAAGAGTTGGGCATCGTCTTTACTGTATGTGGAGCTGGATCTCGCTGTAACGGGCTAATTGACTACTCTGTATCCACTGTAAGAATACCCGAGAATCTAGCCCAAGGCCCAAACAGAAACCCTACCAACCCTGCAGTGATCGAAGACGTCTGCATGACATTGCCTACCCAAAAGTGGATGGTGAAAAAATACTGGGAGGAGAAAACATTTTGGTCTGAACTTAATGTTTCTCGACCTCAAATGTTTTTTGGATCTAACACAGGCGTTTTTCGAATCTATCCTGCGCGTCAAAGTGAAGAATGTGGCAAATACGACCCTCGTAGCAGACCATGGTACCAAGCTGCTCTTCCGTCCACAATTAGTTATGCAGTAAAACCGAGACGTGTCATCATCATGTTGGATACGTCTCGTAGCATGGGGGAACCTTTGAATGCTAGATCTAAACAGACGAAGTTGTCATACATGAAGCAATCTGTAATCGCAGTTTTGAATAGCCTCTCTCCCAATGATTCTATTGCAGTGATAAGATTCGCAGAAATCCCGTTTCTAGTGAATCGACCAAACCAACTGCCTCCCTATTTGTGGGAGAAAGCAACGAAAGTTAATGTTGAGAATATTATTGCAAATGTCAATGCATTAGAAGTGAATGGGCGCAGCAACTGGAACGACGCATTTGGCTTCGCATTCAATCTGATTAATAACAGCCTAGAATCTCCTGCTGCCGGGTATTGTGATCTAGAGAATATAGCAGTTTTGTTCTTTTCGGATGGCGAGTACAACTTGCCTGCAGGAGCTACAGATGAGTCGGTTGTGAGTTTCGTGTTAACCAAGGTCAACGAGACAGAGAGTATGGGTGACTATCACGTTCACATGTTCTTGTATACGCTCGGTCATAATGATCCATCTGGTGTTGAAAAGCAGATTTCTTGTGCAGTGGATGGATATTGGAAACCAGTCCTTCAAGGTACCAGTCCTGTTAATGTTACGAATGGATACCAGGCATTGTTCTCAGTACCCATGGGCACGAATGCTTTTTATAACTACACTACCTGGAGCAACCCATACAATTTTACCAGTGGTCGTCTCGGATATACTGTCTCAGCTCTCGTATATGACAGAAATGTGGAGCCACCTCGATTTGAGGGCGCGGTCGGAATGGACGTTAGTGTTGATGCTGCAGTGAGTGTCTATAAAGGGACCGTGTCGGAGACAGAAAAAGCAATCGCACGAATCACCCGAAATATCACGTTGCAAAACTATAACACAACATGTGATGTACAGAGAATAAACTTGACAAAATGCGAAGTGCAGTCGATACGTCACTACGCAGGGGGCAATGCTGCTGTATGTATCCCTGAGAAAATCCAAACGTTGTCTACAACACCCGCAACGCTGCCAGCATCAAATACGACGACTAATATCACATTGGATAGCGAAATCGATGGTTTTACGGAATTTGTCACTGACGAAGTGGCTACATTCTTTGATGACGCTATAAATTGCAGTAAAGCGTTTGTGCAACCTTGCCCTGGTTACGAAGAATATCCAACTGATTTATGGCGGAACATTGATTTGGTAGATAAGAGTTACCAAGACAGAGTATGCTGCGAAGTCGGCACTAATGAACCCTCTGACAACTGCCCCGAACTCGACGAAGTTTCTGACACTCGCATTAGCAAGACCGCAATCTTCGGCATTTTGTTTACCTCGCTTGTAGTGGTAGAAATTCTTGGGTGCTACTTTTGCTTTTATGTTCGCAAAGGAAGGGGCGGCACGTAAAACTTCCGACATAACTTAGGTACTATGATAGGTTTGAATCATCTCCTCCTTCTTCTTTTCGTGCCTCTTGTATTAGACTGTCGTTTATCGCTTGCTCTTGAACGTCTTCCTACTACCCACCGGTGATACGTCGTCTATCCATCTGCATTTCCAGCCTAGACCCAATCGTATCTCATCTTCGGACAGCAATCTCCATTCACCCTCTTGCAATTCTGTTGTCTGCTTTGATGCAAGTCCAGACAGCGAGAGTTTACCTACACTGACTCGATGTAATTTCATAACTCCAGATCCTATACTATGAAACATTCTCCTAATCTGACGATTTTTGCCTTCCGAAATTGTGATTGACACAAGTGTTGTAGATGCAGTTGGATGTGATAAGATGGTCAGATCATCAACCGGCTTCGTTTGCCCACCATGCTTTGGAGAAAGCGTTGCTCCGTTTTCTAATAGCGTTAGGAGAGGATAATTTTCATTATTGGACAAAATTTTTGAGGATGCCTCAGGTAGCTCGTGATGTCCCATTATCAATGCCTCGTAGGTCTTTTGCACTGACTTGCTTTGCTCATTGTCAAGCTTCGCAGTGGGATTTGTAACTCGATGAACAAGGTTGCCATCGTTTGTCAAGAGAAGCAAACCGGTAGTAGCAGCATCCAGTCTTCCGATTGCATGAAGTTTTGACTGAATATTAGTTGCCGTTTCAAAATTTAACATTTCCTTGCCTTTCCTTGCTTTCATCGATTGATCAGCAACAAAACCCTTCATGGTATAGATATCTTCATAGACTGTGCAACGACTTTGCTCGGTTTGTGTCTTTGATATCGCATCTGCATTAGAATGAGATGTGATTACATTTGGAGGCTTGTGATACATGATGACAACAGTCTTTTCTTGCCTGGTGTTTCTACTGTTTGCTATTGACGATGTCTTGCTGGTTTGTTTCGAGCCTCGTCTCAATTCATCACGTTTAGGTCTAGGTGATGTTGATGTGTAGCTTTCTCTTGCTCTCGACTGTAGGGATGAAGTTGTCTCAACAGTGCGTCTGTCGATTAGATTCGTATTCTGAAATGCTAGGATCTCACCAATCCAAAAGAAGCATAATAGAAATGATGATAGTATTCGAGCCATCCTGATTTTTTGTTCGTCAATACATTAACATCAACATTACCGCGACAATAATATAATTGTCTCTTCGCCACCGTGAAGGTGATTCTTTCGTAGCTAGCACTCTAGTATGGATATTGTCTCTGCAGAACTGAGAACTGCTATGCACAACCACCTGCTGCCTCCTTCCTACAATAATACCTGCGCGCCTGCAGGGGTGGGGAGGAAGGAAAAAAAACGACGGAGCGGACCACGGACCACGGAGCCGGAAGCGGGCTGGTGGCTGGAGCTTGCGTCGCGTGATCACCTCAGCGTCTCATAGTCCGCTCGAAGGTCTTGCGCGAGTTACATAGAAGCGAAAGTCACGCGCGCGCGGGAGTCACGCAGGAGTCACGCGGGAAGTTGAGCAGGAAAAGCGCGGGGTTGGGCGCGCTCAACTCCCGCACGACAACCGCCCAAAACCCGCGCCAACGCACAACTCCCGCACGACAACCGCTCAACTCCCGCGCGACTGGATTTTAGCGCTTCGCGCGGGAGTTGTGCGGGAGTTGAGCGTTGGCGCGGGTTTTGGGCGGTTGTCGTGCGGGAGTTGAGCGCGCCCAAACCCCGCGCTTTTCCTGCTCAACTGCCGCGTGACTCCTGCGTGACTCCCGCGTGACTTTCGCTTCTATAAGTAACTCGCGCAAGCCTTCGCGCTTAACTCGCGCGAACTGTAACATACATTACATGTTCCAGTAACATCGTGACCGACCGACCATGACGGTTGATGGATAAACCCCAACACCAGGGTTGTGCACCCGAGTTCGCACCCATACCCGATACCCGAGGTTTTTGGCTCGGGTACGGGTATATACCCGATACCCGATACCCGTAAAAAGTCCCCCTTCGGGTATTACCCGATACCCGATACCCGAGTAAAATACCCAGCATTTCGGGTATGGGTATTTTGTGATTTTCATGTGGGAAAAGGTCGGTTTAGGGGCTATTTTAGCCCAAAGTACTTAAGTTTTTGACGTAGAAGATCCAATATTTCTTCAAATCGGGCGAACTGCCCCGATTTCGGAAAGATTTTATCTCCAGTTCCAAATCCACAAAGCCTCCTTTCGAGCGTTGGAGAAATGAGTCACCAAAATTTGCTCTAAGTACCCAACAATTTCGCTAAACCTGGTAGGAATTAGTATTATAATCGCTAAAATAAATACCCATACCCAATACCCGATACCCGAGTATTTTGACTCGGGTATCGGGTACCCATACCCGAGGCCCCTTTTCCAGGGATACCCATACCCGTACCCATACCCGACGGGATTTTCCCTCGGGTGCACAACCCTGCCCAACACCCTTCACTATTCTATTCCAACAACAACACACCAACCAGCCACCATGTCTGCAGCGCAACCAATACCAGGCGTAGCACCTAACGCAGCCAACTCGCTGCTCGATGAAGCCGTTGCCCCATCTGCAATTCCAACCCTAAAGGTCATGAGATTACAAGCAGGTATTTTGGGCACCCCCGCAGCCGGAGCATTGGTTTCCTCAAATCAGTCACTCTCTTCCAACCTGCTCCTTCCGGATTCCTTCGGCGTGATTCATGTCGGTGAGACCTTCTCTGCCTATCTCGGAGTATTGAATTCATCAAACGAGCTGCCGGTGCGGGGCTTATCAATGGTCGCTCAACTGCAAACCCCGTCGAGACGGTTGTTGCTGCCGACAGCTCTGGATGCGCGGATTAGATCATCGCTGGAGGTTGCACCCGGTGAAGGCGTTGACGCACTTATTTCTCGACGATTAGAAGAGGTTGGGCAGCATATTTTGAGAGTGGAGGTGAGCTATAGTAACAATGGTGCCAAGACACTAAGAAAGTTTTACAGATTTAATGTTACCGAGCCTTTACAAATTACAACTGAATCTGTCATGCGGAGCGGTGATGCGACATGCTTGGCGTCTATTAGCGTAGAGAATATTATGGAGAAACAAGGTGTCACTGGAGGGGCGGTTGCAATTAGCTCTATTGAATTTGATGCCGCTGACGGCTTATCGGCGACCCAGATTAATGTGGACGATGACAGTGACGAGTCCGATGACCCTGCAAAGAATACCACAAAACGCCAATCTGCTCTCGAACTGTACGACTCAACTATCATACTACAGCCGGGTGACTCCTATCAATACTTATTCTCTGTCAAAGCAGCGTCGGAATCGGCAGCTCTTCGTGGTATCGCATGTGGGGACGAGATTGGGAAGGCATGTGTCGAATTTCAAAAAACTATGGGCGAGGTTGGAAATGTATACTCCTCCCCTGTAATATGTCCACCGACAGCATTCTTGAAAGAGGATGGGTCGCAAAATTCAAAATTTGTTGTGAATGGAAGTGGACTTTCTGTGGATGTGGCTGCTGCTTCGGCCCAATCATCAGGACGAGGAAATGGGAGTTTGGATGAATTACTTCCTGTTACGGTTGAACCAATTGATCCACCTTCCACCATGAGACTATCGGTTCCGGAGAAGATATCTCTTCTTGTAGTGAATCATTCAACTCAGGCGATGAATCTGCAGATTCAGTTGCGGATGTCACGCATGTCTGGAGTTGTTGTCTGCGGTCCTAGCTTTGTAACTTTGGGGGTCGTACCTCCGTCAGGGGGCAGCTGTACGATAGACTTTCGATTGGTGGCGTTAGTTGCAGGGTTGTTTCCTGTTACAGGATGCTTCATTGTCGATTTGACAACTGGTATGGAAGTGGAGCAACCTGTTTTATTTGATGTATTCGCGAAACTACCAGCCGATAGTAATGCAGAGGAGGAAAAGAAGGAGAGCTTCTTATAGTATACCTATTATAATGATATTGTTCTGTTTCAACTTGCTACGACAGTTTTATGACGAATTTTGAGCACATATCAACTCCCACTTCATTTACGAATTCAGATACGACTGGATCCACAAGTTCTCTACCCTGACCGTTCAACATGTCCACTCGAACAACTTGAGACTCTTCCGCAGTTGTGCCAATATCCAGCGGCATCTTGTCAACACACGATTGCTTCCTAGTTGCGGCACTCGCCTGATCTTCTGCAGAGTTCGGCACATCAAAGAGAGCGCAACAATTGCGAACAGGACTTTGCTCCTCCAAGACTTTCTTCGCTGTTTCAAAATCAACCCATTTGGATGTTACGGGGCATAACAATTCACTAGGTTTGTAATCAGCTTTGTAGGTCATCTTTCGGCAAGAGTGAATGTAATAGCCTGAAGATAAACATCTATGTTAGATGAAACGTGGAATCTTAGCAAGAGACAAAAGCATAAACCTTTGACTCACCTAAATAGTAATATTTCAGCTCCCTCCGATATTTCGATGCTCGACGAACCCATTCTATTTCACGCAAGGCTGTGTACTTCCCGAGCTCCAGTCGAGCAGAAAAAGTAGGATCATAGAAAGCATAAACAGATGATATGCAATGAGGAAGAATGTCCAAGACACCAACAGCAACTAATGGCCCATCAAATGCATCTTTTGACGTTGATAGACGATACTGTTGATGATATGTCCCGAAAGGGATGCCAATATCGTAACCATCTTCGTTTGCCAGATGAAACGGATTAGATTCTGCTGTTGCATTTGGCACTGGAGTCTCGCATAAGAATTTGTAGAAGATCACATATGATGTCTTAATACGATCTCGTCGATTTTCATCCAAATGTCTGTAAGCAACGTCAATGTCTAGGAAGCCCGGGAGGTTTTTCTGCTTGTAGTAGTTGTATTCGTGAACTTCGTCTCGAAAGTTTGATGATTCATCGTGTTCAGCAAACGGATTGAAGTCACCATGCGTTGTACTCTGATAGAGACAAAATAATCTATGGACTTCTGGTTGTAGGGAGCTCTCATAGACAGGAGTAGAACGTACCGTGAGAAACCGTTGGACACATTTGTCAGTCAAAGGTACGTTTGCATTTGGACTGTATTGTTGATCAACTTTTCCATATCTTGAAATCATTTCTTGAATAGGATCTGCTTTCTCATCTGCTGCATTTTGTAGTTTCTGTGCGGATGCGTTCTGTGTAGTGTCTATTGGAGCTTTAGCTTGGATGCTTCCACCAATATCCAGTATGATATGCACCTGACCACTCTTTTCGTGGACTGCCACTTTTGTTACGCGGTGTATCCCACTAGATTTGTTGCTTTGTAAGTAAGAGTTAGCACTTTCCCTTACTTGATCAATCACAGCCCAAGCTAATTCTAATTTGTCGAGCACTCCACGTGATCGACCAGACGCAGCTGCACAAGCTACCGTGGATGCTTTGATAAGAGCTCCATGAGGGACCATTTTGAAAGTGCACCACTTGGGTATTTCATCTGATTCGCTGCCATTCCACCATGCCCACTTCGGATTGTTTAATTTCTCATCATTATTGGATGCTTGTACATTTACAGCTGCGACTGCTTGTTTAGTGATTTCTTTATAAATCACGTTTGCCATTGTCAGAAGAAACTTCTGTTCAGTGTTTTCGAACTCTTGGAGAGATGCCCGATAAAACTCTGTTCTCTTGTTCAGTGCTTCAGATACAGATAGAGTTTTACCAACTTCACGGCCAGGAGAAAATCTTCGCGACTTTTTCATCAGGTGGTGATGATCCGAGTCACAATTTATTGTTGGCTTTGCTACTTTGCTGCCATCTAACTTTATATTTGCCAAATTGGAAGCGTTGACGGAATCATCTTCTGCTGGTAAGCATTTTGAGTTGTACACGTTCAAGGCACGTAACAAATTCCTCCCTACGCGTCTTTGACTTTTGCTCCCTCCCACCAATATGGAATTAGCTACATCGTCTTCAAGTTTTGACTTTTGAGGAGTGCTCCGTGATGCAAATTTGCTTGCCTCTAGGCGTATACTCAGTGCAGGGCAACAGCTTTCAAAGTTGTGTGGTCTGTATAAATGTTTGCCAGATCGCCTCCAACCATGGTTAATCAAGTCTTCATACGTGTCATAAGGAAGGCTATCAAATAGGAGGCCGTAGGATTTCGAAGTTTTCGTAGCATCGATCTTATCTATACTCTTGGCACTCTGCATAGATCCATTTGTACTTGCGCTGTTGTTCTCCTTCGGCATTGTCAAGACAGTGTTGTGCCCATCGTCCAATTCTAAAACGTACATCCGCTTCCCCCCACAGTATCCACATTTCGATCGTGACGATCCGCACACACGTGCTAATGATAATGAAGGAGCGGGGGCAACATGTGCGGGTTTCGAATCGTCAACGGCGTCTCGCTGGCCAGCGACAGCAGTGCCGGAAGCTGAAGAAGCCGGAGAAGATGAGCAAAAAGAAGCATCATTGTTCACAGAGGACCTCCGTTTAAACGTCGTCATGGGCTGCTGCTGCTGCTTTTGAGCCATTGGTGGTTGTGATATGCATTGATGTGGCACAGGCCCGTGGATTCTTTTATGTGCCCTGGCCGCCATCGTGGAGGGCCTCCATTGTTGATGAATGCTTTTGCCAACTAACGTAGATAACCGGTTATCTACGTTAGTTGGCAAAAGCATTCATCAACATAATGAAAGTCGCTAGCGCCGAGATGACTGTCGTGCAGTCCAGAACCTCGTGTTCGCTGAGCGTATGCTTCTAAGCATTACAAGCCTGACTGCACTATCAAGTGACAGTCATCTCTAGCCGATTATCTACATTAGATGGAGCATTCTAATGTTGCCCCTGGTGTTCAATATTATCACCATCCCCCCATCAGACCACGGTTATCTACGTTAGTTGGCAAAAGCATTCATCAACATAATGAAAGTCGCTAGCGCCGAGATGACTGTCGTGCAGTCCAGAACCTCGTGTTCGCTGAGCGTATGCTTCTAAGCATTACAAGCCTGACTGCACTAAAGTCGCTAGCGCCGAGATGACTGTCGTGCAGTCCAGAACCTCGTGTTCGCTGAGCGTATGCTTCTAAGCATTACAAGCCTGACTGCACTATCAAGTGACAGTCATCTCTAGCCGATTATCTACATTAGATGGAGCATTCTAATGTTGCCCCTGGTGTTCAATATTATCACGGTTATCTACGTTAGTTGGCAAAAGCATTCATCAACATAATGAAAGTCGCTAGCGCCGAGATGACTGTCGTGCAGTCCAGAACCTCGTGTTCGCTGAGCGTATGCTTCTAAGCATTACAAGCCTGACTGCACTATCAAGTGACAGTCATCTCTAACCGGTTATCTACGTTAGTTGGCAAAAGCATTCATCAACTCGCTAGTTCGAGCCCCGAGTCAGGTACTCTACCTCCGCGCACGTAAGAGCCAGAGTAGTAAGAGCCATCAGTAGCCAGCCAGTAGCCTGTGGTCTGATGGGGGGATGGTGATAATATTGAACACCAGGGGCAACATTAGAATGCTCCATCTAATGTAGATAATCGGCTAGAGATGACTGTCACTTGATAGTGCAGTCAGGCTTGTAATGCTTAGAAGCATACGCTCAGCGAACACGAGGTTCTGGACTGCACGACAGTCATCTCGGCGCTAGCGACTTTCATTATGTTGATGAATGCTTTTGCCAACTAACGTAGATAACCAACTAAAGCATTCATCAACATCCATGATCTTGTCAGCATCGTGGTTGAACAAGAACACAACACAATGAAAACCACTTTTGATTTGAAAAGTTGAGTATGTGTTAGCTGGTAAACAAGAAAAGCAGTGCCGCTGTGAAGGGCAACTTGAATCAGCCTGATCTGGGCTGAGAGATGCCCTCAATACTTACATCATAGATCATTATATTTTAGTCACTACTCTGCCCTCAATACATAGTTGATGTTCAGTCTAACCACGGGAACCGTCTAACTTACGACTAAGTACAATAAGTATATGAATGAAAACCAGCTAGATATACCGTGAGCAGAACACTTAGAAAATACCCTTCTTGATAAGCTCGTCGAAAAGCTTTTCATGCTTCTCCTTTACAGCACGTCGTTGAAGTTTGTTTGCGGCGGTAAGACATCCATTCTCGGGAGTCCAAGGATCTGATATAAATGCAATAGCGACGAGTTTCTCGTTACGACCGAGGCCTGCTTCCTTGTGCAACTTCACCATATCTGCCAACACTGCATCATACAGAGCTTTCGATTCCTTCACCTCGTTATAATCGTCAGTGATGCCATTCGTTTTCATCCAATTCTTGACAGTAACCGCATTGAGTTGGATCACTGCAACAGGACGGTCCATGTCACCGTCACCATAGCAGCAGACTCCTCCCGTTGCAGCATCCACAAAAGAACTGTTGTTGTAGCACATCTCCATATTTTCAATGGCAATGTATTCGCCTCCCTTCAATTTGATCAAGTTCTTCTTGCGGTCAACAATTTGAACGCTACCATCATCGGCGAATTGTCCAATATCTCCAGTTTTGAACCATCCATCTGCAAAATCTTCCTTCGTTTTCTCTGGCATCATGTAGTAACCCAATCCGACGTTATCACCTCTTACCCAAATTTCACCGCGACCGAAGACTGGATTTCCATTGGCATCCTTGCGATCAGTTGAAAGGTATGGCAAGCCAGCCTTGTCGTTGATTTCTGGGCACGATACAACTTTGACCTCAACGCATGGGATCGGAGCACCAGCAATACCGAAACGGTCATCCTTGGGATCCTGTAGTGTCAAGCCAGCGCAAGTTTCAGTCAAACCATATCCTTGACCAACGGGACTAAAAGGTTTATAAGATCAGAGGGAAGTGTCAGAATATTGATCACGTCTGTGCTAAATGTGATGACGAGAGTCATGGCTTCCCCATACTTACCATCCAAAGCAAACACTGGCAAAACGTTGGACATCTGCGTTGAGTGGACCACCACCTGAAACAGCCAAACGCAATCTCCCTCCTGTAACAGCAGCGAACTTCTTGAAAACTAACGCCTTAAACAAGGGAGTGTCAAATCCATACTTCAATGCAACCTCACGAGTTTCGATGGCTGTGTTTGCCAAATACTGTTTGACTTTAGACCCAGCAGCAATCTTAGCTTCGATTCCTTTCTTGATAAGATCCCAAAGTTTCGGCACTGCAACCATAACAGTTGGCCTGTATTGTTCCAGGGCACCAATAGGATACGCACCAGTCTGAGTGAGAGTCTTGGGATCGGCGTAGCAAAGACAACATCCCAATGCAAGACAAGAGACTTCTGCCACGAGCTCAAAAATATGGGCTAATGGGAGGAAAGCAGGGAAAACATCATTCTCAGTAATGATTTCAGACACCGCTGTGGTAGTTGCCAACACGTTCTTGTGAGTAACCACGACACCCTAAGTAGATACAAACATCATGAACAAAAAACGACAACAACCATTTTTTTGATTTTTGAAGGCTGGGTTAGCATGTGTGTGTAGCTGGAACACAAGAATAGAAGGAACAGGAGAAACTCACTTTTGGCTTGCCAGTGGACCCTGACGTGTACATGATGACTGCGCAGGTATCTGGCTTTGGAGGGGAGTAGGGGAATGCCTTAACGTCACCAGCTTTAACAAACTCGTCAAATGCCGCGACAGTTATACCCTCGGGCACGGTTGGAAAATCGACCTTTTGACCTGGAGCAACCATGTTGTTTGTGTAAATGATATGTTTGAGAGTTGGCATGTCACTAATTTTTCCAAGCAACCACGGAACACTCGTTTTATTACAAAGAATCGCACGGATTTTTCCATCATTGATGGAATCGATCACAGCATCCGTCCCAAGGGTAGAGTAGACTGTAGTAATACTCATGCCCTGAGACCATGCGCCAAGCGCACCAATCATCCATTCGGGGCAAGTATTCTCGTAGATTGCCAAAGTGCAGCTGGTGGTAAGCTGGTCAAGAGTGGCTTTTTCTGGAGAAGATACAAGACCGGCAGCACGCAAACTTGCGCCAAACTTTTGAGATGCATCGCCGAGTTGCTCATATGTGCGGTAGCTCACACCTCCAAAATGCTTCTGTTTTTTGTTGTGTTCACCAAGGTATTCACGGATTCCCATAGCGGGGCGACTGCCAAAAGACTTGAAGGAGTTGACTGCGAGTTCATGGAGAGTTGTGACGCCTTCAACGGGCGTAACCTTCTTGCCCTTGTATTTCGCATCGACACGATGAGTCTCATCACCATCAACTGGAACGGAACGCAGAGGTGAGGTGGCGAAGAGCTTCTTGATAATACCCAACCATCCAAACGTGATGATTGTAATCTGCGAGGTAGATTGAGTGGAGGAGGAATGCATGCATCAGTGCGACGGAACAGAAGAATCAAAGACAATTACATAATATTCCGAACTTTAAAGGAGCAGAGTTGACGACTTACGAAGAGGTCAATAGTGACCAAAATAATCTTGAGGGGGAACAAAGCGATGCTCATGGTCACCAGTCGCCTTGTGTGAAGCTGTGCTTTTATCAAAGAGTGGGTTAGCTGGCGGTCAGTGGTTCAGTTCCAGATCCACGACAACAATAACACCAAACACCATGCATGCACCATGCTCCTGGCCTCAAAACTTCTTCGATCTTTGCTTGAAAGATCTTTTCAAACGTGTGAGTATGTATCGTGGGCAGGGGTGCGTTCGCGTGGGCAGTGAACCTCCAAGAACTTCTTCGTCACAACATCACGTACCTACTTAGACTGCCGCCCTCGATTGAAAGTAGCTATGTTGTTGTATCAGTCGAATTCATTCTGCCAGCAATAGAACGAAGGCAATTGTCTGTAGATTTCTGAAAATATCTATCTTTTATCTTATATGTAATTGCTTAAAGCCTACTTATTGCATCTTCTTTGCGTCCAGTTCGCTAGACATGCGCTTCTGGAGTTCCTTGGCACTCATGCCCCTGCCGACAAACTTCAAGACTTCGTCAATTAAAATTACGGGTAGGGAAAATGCAAGAACAAGCATCCACTCATCCCAATCCAACGGAGTTACGTTGAACATATCTGCCAAGAAGTCCACGTAGAGAATAACAAAGTGCATGCCGAAGGAAACAATCATAGCAAGGAGGAGGTAAGGGTTGGCCCACGGTGGCATCTGAACCAAACTTCCGTCCTCAGAAAGAGCATTCAAGGCGTTGAACATCTCAATAGCAACTAGCACAGATAGGGATAGAGTAGAGGCCTTGACCTTTCCTTCGGTGAAATATTTGCATGGGTCAGTCTGCATATCGAGTCCAGAGAAGTCGTTCACCTTGAAGTCTGTCCAAGAGGAGCATTGCCCCCAATTCGTCAGCTCTTCCCAAGAGATGTTGGTGTGTTCTCCTTCGAAGTAGACGTACCAGTAAGCGAAGACACCAACACAAGCGAATCCAACGTAAATTCCAACAACCATGTAACGGAAGAAAACCCAAGGGGTGATTAATCCATCGTCAGTGCGACGGGGAAGCTTCTTCATAATGTCAGCATCGGCGGGGTTGAAACCAAGAGCAGTAGCAGGTGGGCCGTCAGTAACGAGATTTACCCAAAGCAACTGAACAGGAATGAGTCCCTCTGGAAGTCCAAGTGCAGCTGTGAAAAAGATTGCAGCGACCTCGCCAATGTTGGAGGAGATCAAGTACCTAATGAAAGCCTGCATGTTGTTGTAGATAGAGCGTCCCTCTTCAACTGCGCTCACAATTGTGGCAAAGTTATCATCAGCAAGAATCATATCAGACGCTTCCTTCGCAACCTCAGTTCCAGAAAGTCCCATAGCAATACCGATGTCGGCCTGCTTGAGTGCAGGAGCATCATTGACACCATCACCAGTCATTGCAACGACACAGCCTTCTGACTTGAGAAGTTTTACAAGTTGCTGCTTGTGCTTTGGCTCAGTACGAGAGAACACAAGCCCTCCGTTGCCCTTCATCAAGATTTTCCTTTGTTCAGCCTCTGACTTCTTGAAAAAGTCAGATCCAGTATGACTAGAATCAGGATCGAAGTCACTATCCAAAAGTCCAATATCCATTGCAATTGCCTCAGCAGTGAGTTTATTGTCTCCCGTGATAATCATGATACGAATTCCTGCAGTCCTGCAAATTTTAACCACAGGAGCAATCTCCGCACGAGGTGGATCAATGATACCAACAAGACCAACGATCGTCAAATCAGATTCAATCTCTGCAAAGGTGCTGGGGTCTCTGCCCAAGATCTTGCTGGCAGGATGTCCAGAAGTACCATCGAAAGTTCCAAGGTCGCCCGAGAGATCTTTGTATGCAAGTGCAAGAACACGTAAAGCACGGCCAGCCATGCGCGTTTGCTCCTCAAGAATAGACTCAATTCCTCTTTTGTCAAGCTTCACAACACTTCCATCCGCTTTTAACATCTTAGTGCAACGAGTAAGGAGACCCTCGGGAGCACCCTTTACTAATAATTGATTTGTGTTTTGGCCGGTTGGCTTCGTCACCACTGACATGGACTTACGGTCACGATTGAATTCAAGAGTCGCAAGAACCTTGGCTTGTCCTCCCCAATAATCATTCACTGCATGAGCTGTTCCAGCAGGGTCCGATGATCGTTTGGCTTCAAGACTCTTTTGGCCAGCAGCATCAGGTAGGCCAATCTTTTCGACCAAAACCTTCAAACTCGCCTCAGTTGGCTCTCCCACACGAGTGTATTTGTTATGTTTGGAGTCGTACTCAATGGCAGACGCGTTACAGAGAGAAGCAATGGTAGATGCCATTGCAAGCTGCGTTCCTGATTTAGAAAAGTTCACAGCTGGGGTGATCTCTCCAATGGGTTCATACGTAATTCCGCTGACAGAATGCTTCATCATTTCGTTCTGGGTAATTGGAAGGACCAACTCCACACAAGACATCTCATTGGTGGTAATAGTTCCCGTCTTATCAGAGCAGATAACATTAGTGCAACCCAATGTCTCAACAGAGGGAAGCTTCCTAACAATAGCGTTTTTGGCAGCCATTTTACGTGTTCCGAGAGCGAGACATGTAGTAATCACAGTGGGAAGTCCCTCAGGGATAGCAGCTACAGCAAGTGCCACGGCAATCTTGAAGTAGTAAATGCAACCCTTGAAAACGCTTCCATGGACAGGATCGAAGAAATGATTGTAGTTAATAGCCCAAACTAAGATACAGATAACACCAATGACTTGCGACAACATGTCCCCAAATTCATCAAGCTTCTTCTTTAGGGGAGTGTCCTCTTCATCCTCAGCGGCACCCTGCACAGCAAGCTGAATGGCTCCAATTTCCGTCTTCATTCCAATATCGGTGACAATTCCACGACCAATACCCCCAACAACAGTGGTAGACGCAAACAACATGTTGGTTTTGGCCTGGATGACAAGATCATCCTCGGACACATTGGGCACCTCAGTGTCCTTGGGCACACTTTGCGATTCTCCCGTAAGTTGTGACTGATCAATACGCAAAGACGTAGTCTTGAGTTCAATAACACGAGTATCGGCAGGAATACGATCACCAACTTTGACCTCAATGATGTCTCCAGGCACAAGCTCTCGGCTTTCAACGGTGACCATTTTGCCCCCACGGAGAACACGAGCAGTCTCGGATTGGAGTTGTTTGAGTGCATCGAGGGCTGCCTCGGCGTTGGCCTCCTGCCATACTCCGACAATGGCATTGAGAATGAGAATGACCAAAATAACGATGGGTTCGATGTAGGCAAGGATTCCTTCCTCATCGGCGTGCTCTCCCTTATCGTCAAAGAAGGCAAGCGCAAAGGAAACTACAGCAGCGGCGAGTAGAATTTTGACAAGGGTATCATCGAATTGCTCTAGCACCAACGCCCAGAGAGGAGTGGGGTCTTCCTTGTCAAGCTCGTTCCAGCCATACTCTTCGCGTTTTTGCTCCACTGCCTCTGCTGACAGACCCTTGGATGGGTCAACACCATGGTGCTCGCATAAATCGTCGAAACCGACAGTGGATGCCGACTTGGTCAGAGGCTTCCTTCCACTTCCAGCCATCTTTGCTGCACTATTACGGTTACCTCAGCTGCAATAACGACACGAAATGAATTGTTTCGACGGGGACAAGTACGTTTAGATGAAGAGATCTATCAGTTCAACTTGTGCTTGTGTCTATGCAATTTTTCATGTGGATCTCGCTCCTGATCTTCTCCGTTTATTTGATTGTGCGGTGGTCATGAGAGGGATTTTGTTAGGCTTTTCAATTCCAAATAGGGGGCTGGTCTACGCGATATGGGGGGATATCCTCCCTAAGTATCCAAACCCGAAGGCCAACATCTATGGATTTGCGCATAAGTATTACACAACATCAGAAATCCAATATCGGGGGATTACCCGTTAGCCCCCTGTACGAAGTAAGTCATCCTTCACATTCCACCTGTCAACCTTGCTTCTTGCCGTCATTTTTTTCATTTCTTCCACATCTTCATACTCCTAAGTAGGTCCCACGGGCGGGAATCTGTGCATGACGAGCCTGAATCACTGCTAACTGCCACTGTAGTATGCTCTCCATTCTACTGCTTGCCGTTTGTTCATTGTATATTAGAGAGGGGCATCTCTTCGTTCATTCATTTGCTACCGACACAATAACATCATATGCAAAACGTCATGCGAGAAAAAGGGCGCGTGCTGTAGTGCATCAACGCCAAAGCAAACAATCCGATTTGACAGACTGGGTCGTCGAAGGTCTGGAAGATAATGGCGCAATAACTTCGGCAGATGCTGTAAAGGCTGGTGAGGGAGATGGAGATACACTGCCAATAGATGGGCTGGCTGTTGGCAAATGCAGAGTTTTTGCAGCTGCCGCAGAAAGAAATAACGACGATGATGATTTATATCCAATATATCTTTATTTAGGTAGGAATGGGTGGGGGACTGGTGTTCATCCTACTACGAGACTTTGTCTGGAGTGGTTAGGTGATCACGGTGTCAAAGACGGAGATATCCTTCTCGATTATGGGTGTGGTAGTGGAATTCTTTCAATTGCAGCTCTTCACTTTGGTGCATCAAGATGCATTGGTGTAGATGTAGAAGCTGAGGCATTAGTCACCGCTGAGAGAAATATAGAGCTGAATGGCTGGGATGGAAGATTCCAAGGATTGCATACTAGAGAGGTTCTGCCTTATGATGTATGCCCGCCGAGAGGTGCAAGCTTATGCGTTGCAAACATTTTGATTGGACAGCTTGTGCGACCAAGCATGGTGGCTGCACTCACAACAAACTTGGAAGATGGTGGTTTGTTGTGCTTGAGTGGGATACGACCGGGAGAAGTGGATGCATTGAAAGAAGCCTACACTGGATTTGAGTGGTTGGACGATCAATACGGTGAACTTTCTGCTGTGGATACTCCGAATAGCATAGAATCATATGGATTCGATTGTGGGAGATGGGCAAGACTAGTCGGAAGGAAAAAGGTCGAGAAAGATTCTTTTATCCAACAAATGAGCGACCTCGCTGTTTCATGAATATAAAAGTTATAAGTATGCTACTGTAAAGTAGATGTCTACTAGTTTTAATACGTCGTATCACCCAAATTTTTCATCGAATGCTTCAATACTTCAAAGATGAGGCTTGAGACCAAACTGTTGTCTTTAGTTCGAGTTAAGCATCTTATGTATTGGTATGCACGATACGTAATCATGAATTGTGTTCTGCCAAACGCGACCTCTGCCTCGAGCGAAACTGACTGCTGTAACCACCCCCAGAAGCACCATTGCCTTCCTCATCTGAAGAGTCGCCGTCATCTCTGCGTCGCTTCTTGCTGTCGTTCGCAGCACCGTTGGTTGGGCGAGGAGGGAGTTCATTTGCCCTTAATGTAGACAGCGCCATCTCAATCAAGTGTGGAGGAGGTCTGGTGATTCCACGCCCAAACTTTGGAACAGGAGGAAGCAAAGCAAGAAGAGGACGAAGCCATTCCGGAGCATTTTGGACTGCAACAGCGTTTGCACCTTGGCCCATGGCAGCCACACGATCTCTCGACGATAGCAACTTCCCACTTGTGCCACCAACTCCTTGTCCCGCACCTGGAAGTAACAAAGCTGTCGCTGCTCTGGTGGAACTTTCTCTTTGGAAACGAAGTCTCTTCACGTACGAAACGTCGCTTGCACCACCAGCGCATTCATCGCCCCAAACATCTGATGAGGTGCCTCCTGCAGCAAGAGAGGCAGCTGCTGCAGCCGCAAAGTCGAGACTAGATGTATCAGATCCACCATTACCAATCGCGCCAGTAATAGCGAGGACATCCACCATGCGTGCCATTCCATTGGCAATGCGACTGGCAACATCATAACCTTCTACTCTAATGAGTTGTTCATTGAGAGAATTCTTTTGTGCTCCTGAGCCCAAGTTTCGATCCTCATCCTCATCAGGTGCATTTTCACCGCCCATTCACAACATCTTCATTGCCGGGCCCATAGAGAGCTCTTCGTCTACGAGATTCGATGGAGCTAATATCTGCAGAAATATTCCCATTGCTACCGCGAGATGAAAGAATTGATTCAAACTTGAGCATCATATCCCACAATGGTCGCTGCATTTCCCTTCTCCGCGAAATGGCAGCTTCATCTGATCCTCCACTGCTTGCCTCCTCTTCTTCGCATGCCGCAACGGCCCTCATTAGCAAGCTACGGAGGTTTTCTTCATCATTCAGTTCGAGAAGAAGATTTGCGTAGTGTAGCACATAAGGCGGAGTTGATAGAAAGGTTCGGTGTTTACGCAATCCCAATTCATAAATACGAGCCGCAACCTTTGGTTTTTTGCTGAGGTGGTGCTCAATGGTTGCATGTGTTGCATAAAGGTGCCAGGTTATGAAACCAGCACTTGTTTGCTCAGATTTCTCGTCCTCTTCCTTTAGCCTGATATTCCCAAACGGTTCATAACCATTCGATTCTGAGGAAGCAATGCTCCCTTCCCATCCACTTTATCATTAGCCTCGTCTTTGTTGATTCCATCTTGTTTTGTCGACGCTGCAACACCTTTTCCTTCATCAGAATTTTCAGAGCTTAAATCTTCCTCACGAACTTTTAATGTTCGACGGGCATTAGAAAACACTGACCTCGCAGCGTCAACGCCCTGATGACGCCTCACAAGCCTTTGCAGCAAGACAAAGCCAAGAGTTGTTGGTGACCTCTTCACGAAGTGCTCCAAAACTTTGATGCATGCAACTTTGTTCTTCCCTCCGAGGTGACGCTCTAGTATTTCCGCTTGTGCTTGCGCTAGAAGAGCGCTGTCAGGAAGTGACTCCATTCCCAAACCCAACACTGCAACAGCTCGAATCGCATTTCCTCCACTCTTTACATCTCCAGCTTTGGCTGGTGCGATCAAAGCTGCAGATGCAGTACCTTGGCTCGATGCCTGCCCACCCGATGAATTTGTGGAATTGGATGCGGTCGAAGCTGCAACCGAGCCACCATGAAGCAATTCCCACTGACTCCATTCGTACCACACTTCAGGGTGTCTTGCAAACGCACAAGCCTCTTCACTATATGATGCTCTCACACGAGCTGCATGATCAGTTGCGCTCAATCGCTCTGGGTTGGTACGTTCATATCCCGCTCGACGACGCCATTTGGATAAAACGACACGTTCGTCCTCCATTTGAGCCATGTATTCGGAATCACTCAGCGGCTTTCCTGTACCCGCTGCCCCCGCGCCTCCAGTTGCTTCTCCGCCGAAGTCATCCCCTGCACCCACGACCCCTGCTGCTGCTGCACCTCCCATGGTGCCCATACCACTTGTTGCTACTCCTGCTGCTGCACCTTCAACATTACATCCAACAGGGGGGACTGCCAACCTCCCTCCCTTTAACTCATGTAATGTCCATACACGATTGCGCTCCAAGTAAATACTCCTAGCGTGTTGATATTTAGGAAGCCATTCAGCTACCAATATAGTTCCTAACGAATCCGAGTGAGAACGTTCGAATGCTTCATATTCCTGCCAAAATTGATCAAGACCTGTCATCGGATGAGTCACTCCACGTTGATAGATGGTACGAAGTTGTGCCAATTGTTTCTGAGACGAACTATGATCATGTGCCGGATCAGACGGGGGGAGAGCGGGAACACTCCCCTGTGGCATCCAACTCGCAAGAGACATGGCCGCGGCAGAATAATTTACTGGTTCCGTCCAACTCTTGACAAAATTGACATATCGTTTCCAAATCAAATGATTATTTTGTGCAAATCCCGCTCCAAATTCCAACGCCGTTTCGTATGCCTGCATTACCTTCTCTCGGATCGAATCAATTCGTTGACGGTACGCACTGCGCAGTGACTCCTCGTATTGTTGGTGGATTACGCTCACCTGAGCAACACCAGGAGTATAACCTGGTGGAGGTGGAGGGATGGCGATCTCCACTGCCGCAGCACGAGAAGCGTCCCACGTTCGCTTTCGAATGAATAGTAGCCACAATTCAATCGAATGTTTACACAGTCCCCCCACGATAGTTCGAGCGCTATCGATGGAGGTGGCAGCAGACTCAGCATCAATTGATTGTGATGTTTGTATTTCCCCGTGAAGTGCAGGCGACCCATCCATATTCACTCCTAAACACATTTGAAATATTCTATCCAACTTGGAGTCATACATCTTCTGTCGTTCGGTTGATGATGTGGCAATTTCGGAATTTAACAACATGCTGGCCGGTGTTACTGCTACACCCTGATCAGTCGTTGTCAGAGCTAGATTCGACAATGTAGATGTGCCCATGGCAATCATAGCGGGGGACGCAGTGCCACATTGCTCTTCTTCATCTTGTGTCAATGCACCTAACCGGAGAAACATCTCCACCAACTGGACATAATGAGTGACCGCGTAGGGAAAATTATGAAGTAACGCTCCATAGCAACCTTCCACCCAATCTAATTTTGTGCCAATCAGTTCCGCTTCTGGGTCAACAGTATGTGAATTCTTGAGCTTATACAGCGACGGTAGCAACGTGCGATAGCTAGATTGTGCCTCTGTAAGAAGAGCCTGCCAAGCCTCTGCATCTCTCGTTGGATCGGCAGTGATACGATTCATTGCATTGCGGAGACGATCGGCAATTGGCCCGAACATTGTGATGGGGGAAAGGGGAGTTGGCTGGGAGAGTTGTCGATAGCAGGAGAGGCGAGTCGGTGTTCAGTGATGGTAGCGTAGATGAAGCATTTTCAATAGCTGCGGCATCAGCTATGCTATCCACTACTTTATTGCCGTTGGTTGGCATGGTGGCTTGTCCCTCATCTTTCACGTTGACACTTGTTGTGGGAGGGAGGGCCATGTCCACATCCTCTTCTTCCTCCTCTTCTTCGCCCTCTCCAAACATGGCATTGTCGTCGTCCTCGAGGAGGATTTTATCTGAAGACATGTTGGGTTGTGTAGATGAGATTACTCTTTCTATTCGTGCTACTCTTTATTACTAGAAGTACAATACTTATGAGAGAGCGGCAGGCCTGCATGCACCATGGCCATGGTGAATAAAATGAAATATGTAAAGATATTGATTTTGACGAAGGGAGGACGAGGAGAACCAAGGAGAGAAAGGAGAAGTAAGCGGCAGTCGCAGCGGCACAGGTGTCGGCAATACGCACATCATCATCGCACAAGGGAACCTGCCGCCATGCCTCCTCCCTCCTCCGACATAAGTATGCCACCGCACCGTCACTTCAAGAAGCTGACTGAAGCTCAACGAACATGAAAATGAAAGTATTTGTGATAGCAGGCAAGTTTGAAAACGACAGCTAAGCGTGTTGAAAAGTAAAACAGCTCTCTCTCTAGAGAAAGAGCATGTAGCAAAAACATTCTTGGATGGACGATTACTTAATTTGATCATGATGATCATTTCTCATTCCGTTATTTGATTCTCTTTCAACAATTGTGCAGATGTTCTCTATGCACTTCTCAATCTAAAATTGTCTTCTAAGGATCCCATAAATATGATCAGTGAAAACTATGGTAGATTTTCATGATATTTCATTCTACTCAATAAGTATTATATTCGAATAAATAAAGTGTAGCTCTATAGTTTAGCTTCTTAAGTTCCATAGAGGATAAATTGAATAGCATCTAAAACGCACATCCACCACAAAGTCTATCTTGAAAATTCATCTTGAAGGGCCGAAAGCTTCACCTCTGATTTATCCGTAGGTATCATGCTTCTTGAGGCACCTGGTCACAATAGTAGGTTTCTCTTTGTGCTTCTGAACTTCTCCACCAATGTTGACAACAAAGGCAATGCGTCCATCTTTCAGGATAACTTGTTCTACCTCCTTGTCAGACTTGTTGTCTTGATCAAAGATCAAATGGCACAACATGGTGGTTTCCCACTCGGTACGGCATATTTCGTTTGAGCCACAGGTCATAGTAGCGGCGCCATGTTCCTCCATCAAGTACAGAGCTGGAAGCTTCCCCTTGATATCATGGACGGCGTCTTGTAAAGTTGTGTATCCATGGAGGTCTGATGAATCACTGCTTGCTTCGTCGAAGTAGTTGGCGGTATCATCGGCGGTAGAGGGTGCTTTTTCAGGAACGGTGATACGCTCTCCTGACCATCCGCACTGGAAAATGACGGTGAGCGATTCATTCTTCTGAGAGTTTACGGGTGTCCAATGCTTTTCGGGCAGAGACTTGCACTGTATTGTTTCTAAGGCAGGCATTGTGTATTGGGTGGTAGTGAATGCAAGGAGATGTTGCGTTTGTATTGTAGTTTGGAATAATTATGAGAGCACCGTTGAGGCAGCTACCTATCTAGCCCTTTGGATCTTTCTGCATGAATGGTCTTGAAGAAGGGATAGAAGCCTGATGTCAAGTGGAGATGCAAATGCATCGCTTTTTTTTCTTCATTTTGAAGCCGAAGCAACTTCTGAGTATGGATTCCTACGCATGTAATTATCGGGCAATCGGCGGAAACAGGGAAGCTATGACCTCTTTTGAATTTTCGCACTTTTTCATCTTCCGCCATCTTCCGCTTCGCTATGCTTCAACCACACGGAACAGCCTCGAGCCATAAAAATAAACGCAAATCAATGGCTATGAGGACCTTTCCGTTAGTTTATTTGGCGCTGCCATTGAGCGGCTGCCAGTACTCTTCTGCATTCAAGAGCGCCAACTTCCAATCGTCAACAGTGAAAGCTCCACTGCGGCGACACAACTCATATGTACGGTTGGCAAGTGAAGACGATGCGTCGCAAATGACGTCAGCAACGGTCGACAGTGTTGAGAAACGATTTACCGCTGCATCGGCTGAAAAATCAGAAATCCTCATCACTCCCGGAGACATTGCAAATGATGACGCAATAACTAGCAAAGCGGTCACTAGCTCTGTAAATGATCGGCTCATGTCAGAAATTCCAGGCGTCGGTTGACAAGGAGAAATATGGTTCTGGTAAAACTCGTGAATACTTTAAGGAATTCCGATCTCAAAAAACTGAAGAAGAAAGACAGCGTTCTATCGAGGAGGCGAGAGATCTCAATGGAGTGAATCCACTTGTATGTATAGGTGGGGCGGCCTTTGCATGGGCTTGTGCTGGGGTGTTGTGGTTTTTCACAACATATCTCGGGGCGTTATTTGCAACGCATCCCTTCGAGACAGACATTTATTTCATTCAGCGTCTCACGCAAGTATTTAGAAATGCGATCATGGGTCTATCCTCCCTTGCGTCTGGCTTCTTTGGAGTTGTTGGGGTGGGTATATTTCTTCTCGGGGTAAGGGTAGGTTATGGGGTAATTACAGGAGAATTAGATCCCACACCTATCAAGAAGTCGAAGTCAGATGAAATCGTTATGCCTGACGTTTGGGCTCTTATGACGGGAAAGACCAATAGGAGAGGGAAGCGCTAACATTGAGTTTTTTGGAGACGCTGTACCAAGAAGTTATTCTGCAAGAGGCTTAACAGATACAACACAGAATTAAGACTAATCATAAGTTGAGTAACCTCGATTATCAATTTCCTCGCGGAATATCGTCAGGATCAAAGCAATAGTGCATCCCACGTTCACCCTGCCCAGCACATCCAGGCACTGGTCGATAAGGGTTGTCGAATCTTCTGTAACAATATAAATCCTTGTCACATTGTTCGTCTTCACGACAACCTCCGAAGCACTTGCTACAAGGAGCCTTTTTATCACATTCTTCCTCACTGGTCGTCAAGAGGATGGCTGTACTGTCAAGGCCAGCAAATGGATTGAAACAGTAATTTTGGCCATACCTTCCTTGCCCGAAGCATCCAGGAATCGGCTCACCATATCTGCGCATGAAGCATTGAAGTTCTCCTTCACAGTCAAAGTTACTTTCGCATGAACCAAAGCACGCCGTGCATGGTGAATATGGTGTGCATTGCAAGGAACTATCAGACAATTCAGGTTCCGTTGTAGGTTGAGGTGTCGTTACTTCTTCCGTTGGCTGCAGAGTTGGAGAATCAGTCGTTGTAAAGTCCAACACAAATACCACTCTCGTAGAGTGATACCCCATAGTTGTATCATCTCCTCTTGCGTGAAGGAAAACATTTCTACCAGTTGCTGTTATCGAGTTTTCGCCTTGTTCAACTAATCGCTTTGTAAAAGTCATAATTGTCGAACCTTTATCCTCAACAATGGAAGCATCCTCCAACGTCTGCTTGGCTGTGTCCATGACATTGACTAAATTTGCGCCTTTTCCATTCAAGTCATACTTCAGAACAGACTTGGTGGATGGTTCTCCGATAATAGCATCACTTCCAACCATGGATCCATTGGGTGAAACAGCGAAACCAACCCATCCTTTGTGATTCTGAACTTGTAATCGTCCACACATGATACCATTATCTCCAGATTCTGTAAGAACAAAGGCATAAGAAAACACTGTAACTGGATCAATTGTAACAGTTTTCTCTAGATTCTGGGGACAATCCAGTTCAGGGAATGGTGCAGCTTGTTCAGAAGGTCTGGATGTAGTGAGAGGTGGTAGTGTTGGTTCTGGCGTGGGTGACAGTGTTGTTATTGGTACCTAGAATACCTTCTGAAATAATTGATGGGGGTGGAGTCACTGGCACTTGAGAATCAGCCACGGGAGACAAAGTAATGATATCAGTGGTGGGTTCTTTTGTAGGAACGACATCAACGATATTAGTATTCGATCCAACGTCTGTAGATCCACCGTCTGTAGATCCACCGTCTGTAGATCCACCGTCTGTAGATCCACCGTCTGTAGATCCACCGTCTGTAGATCCACCATCAGTTCCTGTTCCTGTATTTGCACTACTGCTGAATTTAGAGGCATTGTCATTGGGCAACTGGACAATGCCAGAAACCATAATTGCCACAAAAACAATCACCAATAATGCTGCCGCTGCAGTTGTCACTTTGACACAGGTTGGCGAATCCCTTAGCCAGACTGGCAGGAAAGTGTATTTCGTTCGTCCTGAGCGTCGGTCTGTATCATTGGCTGCAACAGCTACAGGTAAATCACCATCAGCCTCTACGTCTTGTAAATAAGTTTGTCCTCTGGAGACATACACTTCTTGTGATTCTTCTGCGTACATATTGTTGTCATCATTGTTCATGGAGGCGCGGGCATGATCGAGACCAGGAGTGAATTGCAGTCCAGCGGAATGATCATAGTCGGTCATGGTTAAAAAGTGGTGGATTCACCTGATATGTGAGGAAGTAGTGATATCTTCTGTCGATCTCAAAGAATGCCTTCTTCTACAGACGACTTCACCTACAAAATATAGTTCAGATTAGTTGTAGCTGCTCCTCCTTTAGCATAAGTGGATTGGTCGTTTACAACATGAGTCCAACATTTCAATTCACTCTTATTTTGTGTTCGGCCCCTTTGGCACGACTTTCCTGATGAGAACGGGAGCGAACGGAGAGATGTTTTGAGTGTTGATTTGGAGGATCAGCGGGCGCCCGCCCCTTTTCTCAGGCCTAATCGTAACATTCGTTTGTGACTGAGCGAGATCGTGTTTATTGTCGCATTGGTACTCCACCTACAAATAGTGACTGAAAACAAGGAAAAACACTGAAGTGAACCACGGGAACCGAACCGCACTTGCGTACTCCCGAAGCCACCGCGGTGGCTGCTAAGTACGCGATGAACGATGGCGATGAGTCCATAAAAAGAACGATGCCGCCGTTCCAATCGAGGCGGTTTGATCCCTACGGGGACCTCAACACGTCCAAGGGCGGCAAAACCAATACCAACACTGGTACTACCAATGTGCACGGCACGACGAGGCAAAGGAGCTTGATCAAAAGTCGATCTGGGACTATAAATTCTCCCGCCAGAAGCCAAAATGCTACATCCCCGCCAACCATATCCACAGTCTACCGGTCTACCAGCAATACAAGCAGCAGCGGTAGCTTGACCAAAGCTATATCACAAACGCAACTGCGACGAGGGAGGGGAAGCATTCACGATCGCATCCTTGAAAGTAGAGACAACAGCAACCCTCGTGCTTCACGAGCAGCGGAGGGGGGTCATCGTACCAACTCTTATGTCGGAGCCGGTCATAATCGTCATGAGGGTCCCATTGTGAGGGGAAACACTGGTGCAGCGCCTCTTACCTCTCAGGTACATCCCCTGTTGGGATCACAACAGCGCAATTCTAGAGAGGAGCCATATGCTGTAGGGTGTGCAGCGGGTCGACCCATACGATTTAGGATAATGACAAAAAGGTCAGAAGGATCAGGCAACAATCCTCTGCGGTTGATTCTGCTTCCAACATGTTTTCTCAAACACGACGAATTCTATCGTTATTACTTGGACAAGTTCCGGAAGAGGACTTTCATCTGCTCCAAAAGCAACATCAGGCTGGGTTGAGTGGATCTACGGAAGAAGAGATTTTCATCAAGCTACTCTCGGCCAAGTCGACGGTCCGTATTCTACGATTGTTTCTGCTCTTTACACTAATTTTTTACGGGTCGAAAAAGATGCTACCTTCATTTGCGGATAGAATTACTCGACCAAAACCGTGGTGGTGGTCAGCCGGAGTGCCAAAGCTAGGTATGGATATGGCAGCGAAGCGGAACTTGGCAGGCAGGAATTGCGTCATGAACTACTTCATTGAAAAGCAACCCCCGGATGAATATGACCCTGACTTTGTTGAGATTAAGCCAGGCGAGAAGAATAAGGATGGTACACCGAAAGTGAAGCAGCCGGTCAAAATTGTGGAGGGGACGTATAGAACCAAGGGGCAAGTTCACGTTATTAGCAGATTCATCGAAGCCGTTGCCGATAGTTTTAGAAGTAACACGTCCATTCGGCAACACATCATTTTTACAGAAAGTCGAGACTCTGGTCATTTGGCATTCCAGGCAATTAGACATTGGCCCCCACGTGGGAAGCATCGAACCATTGTTCATGTTATTGCTTCTGATGAACTGCCTCGTGATAAGGAAGGTCGAAACGCAGCCAAGGCGTTAGGTTACGGTGCCTTAGAGGATATTGAAGAGCGCTTCAAAGGTATAGATAAGGCACGCATCTATGATCGTGATGGAAATTTGGCTGGATTGGCAAAGATAGATGAGGACATGGACGACGATGAAATCCAGGAAGCGTTAGAGGTTGACGTCCCTGACAAGGAGACGCTTGAACTCCGAATGAGATCGGGAAAGAATCGAAGGGTTGGCAACAGCACGTTACCAGATGGAACAAGGCCTTATCCTAATTTGAGGGCGTTGCTGCCCTTTGAAGAAGAGGACGAGGGAGATGGTGACATTGTGGTGCCTTACCTACATGTCGACGGCACTTCCATGAAGAACCAGATGCTTGTTTTGGAATCGGCACGAGACTTATTTGAAGACAAGACAATTGTTGTTGTTGGTATTGAACACTCCCCTGATTTAGATGTAAAGACCTTGATTGAATTCTTTCATTCAGTGAGGTACAAGACTTTCTTTCTAGGCGCCCGTCAGGTTGCCAGAATCGATAATCTTTGCGATGAAGTTTTAGAGGACGTGCTTGACCACCCGTCGGTAAAGCCTCCTACCAAGAATTGGGCCCGCCGTCTCTTCATGAATCTTGGCCTCATTCCCAAGGATGAATTGCGAATCTCCGGCACTGAAGAGTCCCCTGAAGGACCTAAGCAGAGAGAAACCCCGCCGTTCTTTGTTGCAATGCCCTAGAGGACGCAGGAGTAAGGAAGAGATGACTATTCAGCACATGTACGATCTGTTTGGTGGATACGGTGGAGGTGGAGGACAAATTAAGACAGCTAACGATCGTAAAGCGCCCGGAAAGTAGGCCGGTAATGATGGTAGGAAATAATAATCGCAATATTGTAAAAAGTGTAGGTTATCATCATGCATTATATTCTCTCTCTCTTGCGCCGCCCGTCTCGACTTCACGGGACAATCTTTCTCAAATCTTCAAAGTCCATGCTCTGGAGCCACTCATATCCGCCGAGATAGGTTTGCTCATTGTTATCGGACGTGAAAATCTGAGGATACTTCCCACGAACTCCGCTAACTTGAAAGAGATGGTTCCTCAGTTCGCGCTGAAGTGGATCCATTCCATCAATTGTCTCATGAGCAATCTGAAGATCGTTGAAGAGATCTAGCGCTTCTCCCTGCCTGAGCTTTTTGAGTGTACTCATGCATCTGTATCCAAACAAGAATCCTTTTGATGGCTATGCGGCTGGCTATGAATAATGACAGTGCATCGAGCATTTGCAAACAACCTTTGACTTGATTTATTTCTTTCAAAAGGTCAAAATAATGGAAAGCTAATTGTAGTTACGTCTGCCTATGTGTCCGGCACATTCCTCCTACTCCCCGAGGTTGCTTGGTGCAGCCAGCTTCCTTGCATTCCCTCCTCTGTCCACCGTGTTTCACACACTTTCCTCCTGCTCCCACAGAAAACTTGTTGCAGCCAGGTTCCTTGCATTTCGGCAGCTGTCCACCGTGTTTCACACACTTTCCTCCTGCTCCCCGAGGTCGCTTGGTACAGCCAGGTTCCTTGCATTCACTCATCTGTCCACCGTGTTTCAAACACTTTCCTCCTGCTCCCACAGTACACTTGTTGCAGCCAGGTTCCTTGCATTTCGGCAGCTGTCCACCGTGTTTCACACACTTTCCTCCTGCTCCCCGAGGTCGCTTGGTACAGCCAGGTTCCTTGCATTCACTCATCTGTCCACCGTGTTTCAAACACTTTCCTCCTGCTCCCACAGAAAACTTGTTGCAGCCAGGTTCCTTGCATTCCCCCGACCTCTTCCGCTTCCTCGTGAACTTTGGCTCACTCTCATCATTAGGCACATTATCACGAACCACATCATCAGACTCGTCATCTGTCTTCTTTCGCTTTCCTCGAGCGTTTCTCATTGCAGCCATATGCTCTTTCTTCTCCTGATCACTCTTTGACTCCCAAGATATTCTTGCCCATATTGAACAGAATGTGAAAGCCTCTAACTTCATCAGGATGTGCAGGTACAAGATCTTGCCCACTCCACTATCTGTACTCTTCTTCCCGAGCTTTGATCTCGGGAAAATGAACTATAGAATAATGTCTGACGACACCTGGTGCATCTTTCGTGAATCCATTCTTGTTGCGACTGCAATAGGACACTGATGATACCAACAGGTTCCTCCTCTTTTGAAGCTATGACTAACTTCCGAAGAGATTCTTCGCTTCGTGTCATCATTGATCATTGGAAGAGCACTGCTGCGACGAGCAAAGTCGATCAAACATTCACCTCCATCTAAAGAAATGTCGCACTTATTCTCTAGATGTAAAGTGAGACAATCAGACACTCTCTGAAGGATAGCAGTCATTGCTCGACATGTTTCCAAAAGCGTTCTGTTCTGCATCTTTCGTCGAAAATATTGGACATGATGTAACAAATTATCAACGTCGATGGTGATGATCGGATGAAAATTGCTCGAAAAATGGACTCAACCCCATCAATCCTATCCAGTGAGCAATTACCCCAAGCTCTTAAATCAACATCATCTCCAAGAGCTGATCCGCTGCCACAATTGAAACTGATATGTCCCCTACTCCATTGAAGTGCGCAATGGAGTAAGATCAAAAAGATATTATCACCTGGGACAACTATCTTGACAAGCTACACTGAAGTAAGCAACTGCATCAGGGCAGGCTTCCTTCAAAGGGTCCAGTTCTCTAGAGAGTTGCTGCCCTTTGCTCCTCTAAATGTTCCCATGAAATCCCAGATTTCTCTTGCCAGTCTTCAGGAGGAGGGGCCTTTCGTTTGGGCAGAGGCCTATCCCACTTCTCCCATTGAGTTTTTAGGCGAGCAATTTCATCATCTTCAACTGATTCGTCGGCGTTGTCGAAGGAAGATCCTGTTTCAAGATTCGGTGGCACTTAAAGAATCTAGAGAATCGGGCTCTCTTGACGAGGAATGACTGTGACCGCAAGAGGAGAAGACGTTGCAGCAACCTAGATTTGTCCAGTTCATTGGATTCTCAAACAGTTCTACATTGCATACAGCAAAGAAGTAAGAGAGTTGTTAGGCAGTGTTCAATGCGACGGACACAAGATAGCAACATCACAAACAAACGTACCTGAGTGAGATGTGGATGGTGCTTCCTCATGTGCTTGCTCTTGCTCTTGCTCCAAAGAAGCATTGGGAGTGATAATTGTCGACGCAGGCCCAACAAGATCGTGATCGTGGTTGATAACAGCAGAAGAAGTAGCCTCACGTGATTGCTCTTGCTCCGAAGAAGCATTGGGAGTGATAATTGTCGACGCAGGCCCAACAAGATCGTGATCGTGGTTGGTAACAGCAGAAGAAGTAGCCACATGTGACGAATTGATCTTTCTCTCATTCTCCTTCTTCTTGCCATATAGCACCGCATCATAATCTACACCAAACCGATACAATGGATGGAGGAATCCGAGGATGCAATCTTCTCCGTCTCCACAGTGACCGAGCAAGTAGGCACGGCATACACTGTTTTCATTGCGGTCAATGTATACAGAAGGTTTCGCCGGACGAGGATGCTTGGCAAGAGCCAATGTCGTAATCCAAGATGGTAAAACTGCATGAGCTAGCGCTGCATTCGCATTTTCTTCTGTCATAGTGACGAATGCATAGTTCGGATTCGGTCGACGAATATCAATGAGTGGACAAAACTCTCGCAGCACATTCAAGATTGATTTATCATCCTTCCCTACCCCTGCTTCTTGAAGACGTACATGTAGCTGCGTCAAATTAGGCAATTTCATTCTACCACGGAGGACAAAAATGGACGAGCGATAGAATTAGTCGAATGATGGCACTGGAAATGTAATGGCGGAAGCAATGTCTATGTCTATGTCGATCGGCATGCTCGCAGACAATGACGATGACCTAGCAATAGATATCTTACCTTACAGATACAGATCAATGACGATGTTGGCGTGATAGTAGTAGCGAGGCAGCGATGGTGTGAGGAGATGGAGATTGATCAATGTCGAGAGCATTGAGATCGATGAGAATGAGCACGCTGTAGTCCTCGGTATCGAGATCCTAAGTACTCACGTGTAAGTATTAAAAAAATAAAAAAATGCGCGAATATGGTTTGGTGGAAACAAGGGTAAATAAGCGGAAAGAAATTACGGATCTCTATAACCTCTGGACCGGCTTGCACTTTTTCAACTGCCACAGATGCCAAAACATCATTTTGCAATGATATCACACCAATATCGGTCGATAAGAGCAATTACATCTCAATGGCCCCAAGTATTGATGGGAATGCGTCCCCCGGTCCCTCTCGGGGTCATGGGGCAGGGGATGACCGCGCGATGGGTCCACAACAGAATCAATTTGGCCGAACGAATGACAGAAAATGAGCATTGGAGGAAAGATGAAAGTATGCGAATAATCTCGAGACGATGGACGGCCTTTCTGCAGTTACGTAGCTCGTCATTGAATAGACTTCGGCCACGAAATTCTTCCCTCTATGGAGCAATCAAACGAATTGGCCCTGTGTCGAATGAAGCTTTCAAGGAGTTGGTGGATCATCGGCAATTGGTAACGCAGAAAGAAGTGCATTCTTCAGCTCAAGATAGCTCAAGATATTCGTCTCGGAGCTACCATTCGCTTGCGTGTTACCTCAGGGTTGATGCACACAAAAAAAACGATTCTATGAAACAAGAGAGGATGAAGTCACGGATGAGTTGTTCATTGTCTTGCCGATAGCGTCCTCTTTCTCCATTATTTGAGCCAATCGAATGCAATGAGAGAGCGCCAGGCTGCTAGGAGGGTTGCCGCAGCAATGTTGAGGATGGTAGTGATGACATTCGGTAATCAACACAGCATTGCTCTATTTTGTCGTTGTAGGGGGTAAACACTTTGCAAAATGCTGTTTTGGCATCTGTGGCAGTTGAAAAAGTGCAAGACGTCCCAGAGGTTACAGAGATCAGGCCGTCCCTCGCGCAAAAAATATTTTGGGATAAAATTCGAATGATCTCTGTTCCGAGGACTACAGCGTGAGAATGAGCGTCGGCAGGGTGAGCTAAAAAAGTAAAAAATGACGGAGGGAAAACGCGGGAAGAGAATTTTCCCGTCTCTTTTCTTGCATGTCATAAAATTTGCGCCCGCACAACATCAGACAACATCGCATCCCCTGCGCTGACGACCCTACACTTATATACTATGATAAGGACTTTATTAAAGCGGTTATCTCCCTTAGGTAAGGTGGAAGGGAATACTACCGTCAACGTAATGCAAAGTAGCGAAACTTGCAGTAGCGCTAATGCCCTAACACAGTTGGAGATGGGACGTGCGGCACGAATGGCAATTCACTTGTCTTCTTCTCATGCGGTCCACTTGAAATCAAAAAACATGGTAGGAAATAATAATCACAATATTGTAAAAAGTGTAGGTTATCAACATGCATTATATTCTCTCTCTCTTGCGCCGCCCGTCTCGACTTCACGGGACAATCTTTCTCAAATCTTCAAAGTCCATGCTCTGGAGCCACTCATATCCGCCGAGATAGGTGTGCTCATTGTTATTGGACGTGAAAATCTGAGGATACTTCCCACGAACTCCGCTAACTTGAAAGAGATGGTTCCTCAGTTCGCGCTGAAGTGGATCCATTCCATCAATTGTCTCATGAGCAATCTGAAGATCGTTGAAGAGATCTAGCGCTTCTCCCTGCTGAGCTTTTTGAGTGTACTCGAACAAGCCACTTGAAATCAAGATTACAATATCGTGTCTGAGTTTTCACAGAGGAAGAATCATTATTTTCGATTTTGTTTCCGTCTTCTTGCCCTGGCTCTTCACGGGGCTTCACGGTAGTATCATTGATTTCTGCAGGAGAAACGTCATTGCTGCTTTGTGGGTCGGCAATCATCTTCTCCTCCGCAGCCACGAATGAGTGACGTTTTTCAGTAACTCGTCCTTCTCCGTCTACTTGGATCAATGGCTGAGAGCTCATGTACTGGAACAGCTCATATGACGGACTCGTGGGAACATTTATCGCTTTCTTCGTCCTCGTTTTTGAACGAGCAAACTCTCTGCGACTCTTGCGCCGCTGCCTAGTAGCTGACCTTAGTGCTATTTTCTTCGCTAATTTACGATGCACCTTGACCTTGGACGTTTTGCAGGGACGATAACCAGGCGATTTTGGTGGTACTTTTGCCACGCGTGCAGATGGTCGTAAGGTTTGGGCGGTATGGAGGCTATGATGCTGGCTCTCGTGAGGACGATGCTCATCTTTGCTCAGGCGCTTCGATTGAGCTCTCTTCTTTTCACTGCGTCGCCGGATGCGCTTCCGCACAGCAAACATAACAAAATGATAGAGGATGAAGAGCACCCAAACAGTAATGACGCCATAGAGGTACACTTGGAGGGGAGAAACGGCATACGGCCATCGCAGGTCGTCAAATGGTTCCGATAAAGTCGATTTACGAGACGGCGGAAGAGAGCCAATTGCTGTTGTCGCCGCCGCATTATCATTATCGGATGGCCGCAGAAATCCACCGCCGCCTTTTGTTCTGATTGAAAATGTTGGAGCATTCAGCATTGTAATAGTAGTAAGCAAGATCCTGTCCGTGGTAAGAAAGTTATTGTTTGGAGTATGGGGCGATTGGCTTGCTCGATGCAATGAAGAGGGAATGAAAATGAGAAGAAGCGTGTGATGGCGGGAACGAACATCCACCCCGAACCCCTGTTACATCGAATCCTTGGATTTCCGAATCCTAGGATTCCTGCTCCGAATCCTAGGATTCGATAAAACATGCCGTCCGAATCCTAGGATTCTGGCAAGGGCTTGCTTGAAAAAGAACTCCACGATGATGAAGTAACGCCTACTAGAGAGGACTACTACTGCAGCAACAACATAGCAGATACTTACTTCACATTATTTTAGATTATTATTCCGACGATGTTCTCTCGACCGTTATTATTCTCGGCGCTACCATCGCCAATACACACGTCGACCGACATAATTTAATTTTCACATCCAGAGTACGCAATAATCAGCACTCGAGATAGCCGACAACAACAAAGTCAATAACAACAAATGAGTTGTTATTCATGTACCATTCAATCATACGCTTCTAATGGATGTGCATGTCTTGGTAGTACATAATACAGAGTTTAAAGTATCAGATAGACTATGTTATTATTAATTGTTGGTATGTGATGTAAATTATTCGAAGTAATACTTGATAAATGTCATATTCCCCTCAATCTATCATTAATTGCATGTTATCGTAATAATGAATTTTTAATGCTTTTTTGATCGATATCTTCGCCGTTTGCATTGAATTGTAGTTGATTGTTGTGTTCGACGGAAACGAATAATTATGCAAAGTTTTTGTACCGTGCAGGCGACGTCGTGGCGTTTCCTTCCGCTCCAGATGACTAAGCCGTCGTCTTTAATCATATTAGAGGCGAGGGAGCGGGTTGGTTGCCTTTGTAATTACTTGATGCCCCTCCTTATCTACTGCTGCATAGCAGCGATATGTATCGTATCATGGTCGGTCGAGGGTCGAGGTGTCTTCATCTTCGCCCATCAATCCAAGGATTCGATGGATCAGAGCCGGCGAATCCTAGGATTCGGAGCAGGAATCCTAGGATTCGGACAATCGAAGGATTCGATGTGCAGCCCCCTCACGAATCCTAGGATTCCGAAATCCAAGGATTCGCCGGTATCGAATCCTAGGATTTTCAGAATCCTAGGATTCGATGTAACACCCCGACCCATACTTATCACCAATCACGCACCATCACCCATAACCATTTTTTCTCGACCCAAGCAAAAAACCATGGTGCTATCATCAGTGCGCATCCTCGAGGCTCTTGTCATCCAAGCTGCACTTTTGCTCGTGGTCGTGCACTCGTTTTCAATTGAAACTTCTGGATCCTCGGCTGTAAGATCATTCCGGCCATCAACATTATTTACCGACTCTGAGCTGCAGCTACTTTCATTTTATCGGTTTGTGCCCATATCCAATCCTGAAGCTGTACGTGATACACTGTTTGAAGAACTGCTTCTAATACCTGGGGTGCGTGGTACAGTCTATGTGGCTTCTGAAGGAATCAATGCTCAGTTTGCAGTGCCTATCGGAGACCAGCTTCAATTGCTTTTGCAGACGTTCGGTAAAGAGGGCTGTCTACCCTTTGATGCATTTGAACAGAATCCTCCGAATTTAGGCGAAGTGGTTGACAGCAATGTGTCTACGTTTGACAGATTAATTGTAAGGACGCGTGATTACATTCTGAGGGACGGAATACCACTGGAGGATGGTGATGTGCCTTTGGATTGGAGTGATGCTGGTACTGAGTTGGATGCTGAAGACTGGCATCAACAGCTTCAACAAAGCAATATTCAATTGTTTGACTGTCGAAATGACTACGAAAGCGACCAAGGAACCTTTCAATCTGCTCAACCACTCAATACAAAAACGTTCTCAGAAACTTGGTCAGTACTAGATGATAGAGTACAATCCGATGCAATCGATCCAAACGAACCCGTGTACATTTTCTGCACAGGTGGAATCCGATGCGTAAAAGTGGGATCATATTTGAAGAACAAACTGGGTTGTAAGGATGTGAGGAGTCTGAGACACGGAATAATTGGTTACGAACGTTGGGCTTCGGACACAGATCAAAAAAGTCTATGGGATGGAGAAAACTTTTTGTTTGATAAGAGACGCTTCTCAAAAGAAGATCCAGAACAATCCGAGAAAGAGAGTTGAATGGCTACAAATAGTGCTTGCACGATGCATGATTACTTATACTATGCTTTGAAGAGAAACACGTTTTAACTAAGCTTAAGCCTTCTGTTCCTCAATGATTGCGCCGAATACATTGCTATGTTGACATTTCCATCTGTGGGATCCGGCACACCCAGATCTTCGAGAAGTTCTACAACCCAGGCACTCTTTTGAATTACATTACCCACCTTCACACGATAGTCTACACGTCTACTCATGAACACAAGAGCCTGGACCTTTCCAGCCTGCCCAAATAAGCCCTTTCCAGAGTTCGGATCACCTTCGGGTCCAACTAGAATTGTCTTGAGTGCATTCGGTGGCGTCATGTAAAGGGTGAGAAGTTCACGCAGCATGTCCCAATGTTGATGATCGGTGCCGGCAAGCATTGCAACTGAACGAAGAGCCTCCACATCTCTTGACAGATTAACAGCTCCAACCATTGACACATAGTAATGCTGGAGAAGACGTGTGCCCAGAATGTCATAAAGTCTCATTGACAAGGCAGTCCAAAATGCAGAAAGAGATTGCGGGGTGAGCGCTGCTTGAATGTGAACAAATTGAGCCCTCAAGCAAAAGGTCAACGATTTCACTGCTGGACTGTTTGAGTTATCAAGCGCTGAACCAGCTGGCACAGCATATGGACCTCCACTTCTATCACCCATTTTGAGGACACGATTTTTCAACATATTTTCACTGCCCGCAACTAGGACCCAAGAAATATGAGTACTGATAGTGTCAAGAGCACGCAATATGGCAGTCTCGCCCCTCTCCTCTAACTCTTGGAAGAAGCTTACTCGCTGGTCCTTAGCAAGAGTCAAACTAGTGTGACTGCCAGTCGCTTCAAGAATTTCCCACACACGCTCGCTTCCTTTCCGTTGCTCTGCCCACAACTCGCGATCAAATGCCTTGGCTGCAGAATGGATTCTTTCGATTCCTACCCAAAACGAACCGTCGACACCAAGATCGGGAGCAGGCGAGTTTTCGTCGAAAGGCAGGTTTGGTGGTGCTGCTGGGGGCTTTGTGTCTAAAAGGTCGCCCATCACTTCAATAATTGGAAATAGGAAAGAGTTGCCATAAAACGTACACATCTGCGAAAAGATTCCAGTGATCACCCTCGCAGTTGAATCCATATCACCAAACCCTTGTCCCATACCAAACATGAGACGTGCCCTGGCGAGTGAATCTGTTGCGTGCATCAATGGCTGGCGTAAAACGGACGACTTTAATACACCATTCAACAATCCACTAAATCCAACCTTCTTCAAATGATTTTTGTCTAGTGGCATGACAGGCGCCTCGTATGTTGCAGGACCTCCTACTTGCCCCAATGTTTGATTGTGCCTGGCAGTCTCCTTACCACGTTTCGGCATAACAAGTTTGGCTCCAGTACGATCCAAGCAGTAACAGCATTCATGATGAAGGAGCCTGAGTTCGAGATTAAGATATCCTCGACGGTGACTACTGCTGAGTGACATTTCCTGTGTGGTTAAGTATTGGATAAGCGACGCTACCGCTCGCTTGTTTTCATCACTGACTGCTTGGTATTCTTCCGACCTTTGGTCTTCATCCGCTCTACTTTTGCTGTTGGCCATGAGCATGGTTTGTGCTGACTCCTTCAGCATGGTAAATAATCCAGCTGCCTTTTCATGAATTACAACAAAGGTGTCCAACTTCTTTGCACCAGCATCGAAATCGCCGCGTCGATCAATGCTTTCTAGCAGATCATTGATTCGGGCTTGTAACCCATCACGAGGATCACTAATAACACGCTGGAGCAATGTTCTTGCGACTTGGAATGGGACAGCATCCGATAATGATGTGAGATCAAATGTGGCGTCGCCCTTGCCAACAGGTGGCGACGAGAATACAGTTCGAAATGAGCTGAAATTCAGCGGTGCATACTTCGTTGACGCGATGAAAGAGGTTAGAAAGTTTTTGCCTCATGCTATCCATATCGAGATGGTCGTCATCTTCATCACTGTCACTATCGTCATTTTCACCTTTCCCATGGTGTAGCTCTGGGAAGCGCGAACGAACCACCATTTGAACATAACGCTTGTGAAGACCTCTTCCACCATCAAAGTTCGACAAAGCCATGGCCAAATTGCGTAGTTCAATCCAATTTAATCTTCCTGGCCTGGTGGCTGCATCGGGAGACGAAAAGTCATATGTTCCCCCGGCCACATAAATCTCCGAGAACGCATTGAGCAATCTAGATTCCAACGCTACAGAAGTACGTTGAATCAATTTACTCGTCAAATCAAATCGGCGGCGTGAAGTGGGATCCAAAAGAGTCCCACTGGCCGAATTCCCTCTACTTTTCACAACAGTCCTCAAAGCCTTGAGTGCCCGGGCTGCCTCCAAACTATTCTCCGGACGATGTGAAGAGCGGATCCATGCGACAAGATGAGCTGGGTATCACCCCCCTCACCTCTTCATCAACTTGCAATTCTTCTCCACTCAACACTTCCTGCTCTGCCAAATTCTCCATCATCCACCATTGACGGATCAAAAGTGATGCAGTGTCACATTGTCGTTTCTTTGCCTCGGCAAGTTCCAATTGCTGCCCAATTTTCAATGCAGCTCGTCCATTGGTCCTAAATTGCTCCTCAATTTTCTCAGCTTGTTCCTGAAACACGATCAGCAAGCATGGTATGAGCTTCAAGACGGATGTGATAGGCATCTTCTGCCTCTGTCATGGCATCAGCTGCATCACGTGAAGCGAGGGATGTTTGATCGAGTAAATTGGTACACACCTGGGATGCCTGTGAGAGTGCCTCTAACATTTCTTCTTCGTCCTCCCCGCATCCTTCCATTAGTTTTTCCAGTAGTTTCAACCAGTCCACCCCCTTTTCTTCTGGACAGTACACATATAATTCCAATGCTCTCTGCCACCGCGCCATCCGTTCTTTTGTCACCTCTGCCTGTGTTACCCCCTCAATGGGAGTGTCCGCCAACCTCAGAATAGTCGGTGCCTCCTTCTTCAATGCATCCGCTTTGGCATCCCATTTCCTCCTCCGCTCCTCTCGCTCTCTCCACGACGATGCATCCTTTCCTGCACTTCCCTCGTCAGCAGATTCATTTAATTTCCTCATCCTCGCCGCGTGGTTGGCAACATCTGCATCAGCGGCGCGAATCATATCTTTGAAAGTAGCCTTGTTTTTGTTAAGAGCTCGCAAACTATCCATTTTGGGTTCGGTAATGTCGTGAAATGCCGATGGAGATGGTCGATGGGCTGTCACGAGATCTTCATTGAGAGTGTCCATATCATACAACCCACCGGAAGTGAGAGTTGGGTAGGAAGATGCTACAGTAGAGGCTGATAATATTGTGGAGGCTGTTGCACCGCCGGCGCCGCCTTTCTTTGGTATCAAAGACCAGCCAAGGTCTTGGTTGCTTTGAGAGCGTCGTTGTTGCCGTGACATGGTTCTTATGCTCGTTATTAGCTAGCTGCTCAGAGTGATTATGATGCTAGCGGTGGACGGTGGATTTTTTGGATCATTGTCATTGTCACATCATCACCACGATGGCATGTCTCATGTCTGTAACGTGTGCGGTGACACGTAACACTAACACGAGTAACGAGTATGTAACCAGTAACGAGTATGGTAACTAGCCGAGTAACAAAGGTTGTAACAACCATGACCATCGTCATCGTCCGTCCAGAAGGTCCCAAACTTGGCTACTGTAAGCTACTGTATGAACTGTGAATCAGTAGCCGATGGCAGCCACTAGCATTAGAGCACTGCAACGCCTATCTTTCTCATCGGCAGCATTACTAGTTGTTGGTTGCTCATTTTCTGTCGGTCATAGACAAAAATCAGAATCGTATTTCAACATGGGCAAAGGAAGCAGCGCAGCGGCGGCAGCGGCATCATCATCATGCAACTCTAATGATAATAATGACTTGCCCAGTATGATTGTATTTGATCTAGACGATTGCTTATGGACTCCTGAAATGCATGAACTGTCAGGCATGCCGTCAATACCTGTCGAGGGACCCCTAGACCCAAGTGACAACAATAGTCAACTTGGAACCGTAGGGATGAAGGTACCATCAAGAAGGAGAAGAGGCAACAATAAAGGTTTTGATTGGGGTGGATATGCTAATGATGATGAAGAAGTTGTGGAACTCTATCCTGGAGCTAGATTGGCACTGAGAGAATTGGCGACAAATCCGAAATACTGAGGGAGTCAAGATTGCAGTTGCGTCGACAAGCTTGGAACCGTCATATAGTCGTGCTTGTATAAATGGTATCGAAATCGTTGATGGTGTAATGATGAAAGACATGATCTCTTATTCACAAATAGGAAGAGAAGGACAATTGACGTCCAGAAAGACTAGCCACTTCAAGTTGCTACACAAGCAATCTGGTATTCCATATGATGAGATGCTCTTTTTTGATGACTGCAATTGGGGTGATCACGTAGGTGACTTGGCAAATGCATTTGGTGTTACCGGCGTTCGCACACCCCATGGGTTGCAGCTTGATGAGTTTCATCAAGGATTAGAAAAGTACAAAAATAGGAGAAAGTAATATAAGAAGTTAATGCTTACTAGTTGGCATAGCAGGCGGGCGAAATCATTACCATTACATGAAACCATCGACATCAGGCAACGGCGGCATCGGTCTATTCAATGCATCCATCGCATTGCTTTCAATGCTTCCTATGCCAGCCTCGCTATCCACGGGAATGAGCATACTATCTCTTCCATTAGTGACTCGTGTGATCTTGACAATCTCGCGATCATCACCTCTGAATCCGTCTGATTCGGCTTCACTTCGCCATGTCGACAATGACTTCATCGCCTTCGTTGAGGAATTCTCGCATGATGGCTTCACTGAGAGTATCTTCGAGATACCGCTTGGCTGCACGACGCATCGGTCTCGCTCCGAATTGCGCAGCACTGAAGGCTCCTTCTTGTGTAACCATTGCAGTGAGAGTTGGTGTGACCGTAACGTCCATGTCTTGCTCTGCTGAAGCCCGGCCTACGGTTTCGTCTAGAATTCCCTTGGCAATCGAGATGAGAACATCGTCTTCTAGTGGCTTGAAAACAACAATCTCATCGATACGATTCAAAAGCTCAGGCTTCATCTTTTTCTCGAGCTCATTCTTGACTGCTCCTTCCATTGACATGCCAGCAGTTGATCCGTCTTCAGCAGTTGGATTTTCGCCTCTAGATATCTGGATAATTTCTTTACTACCGACATTGGACGTCATGACGAAGATACAGTTTTTGAACGAAACGGTGCGCCCTTTGCCATCTGTCAAGGTTCCTTCATCTAAGATTTGCAAGAGGATGTTGAGTACATCTTCGTGAGCCTTCTCCAACTCGTCAAATAGCACAACAGAGTGTGGTTTGCGCCTGATTGCTTCTGTGAGCTGGCCACCTTCGTCATAGCCGACATATCCTGGTAGGAGAACCAACTAATCTGCTTACTGAGAAACGTTCCATGTACTCGCTCATGTCGATTCTAATGATATCCTTCTCTCTTCCGTAATATGTTTGAGCGAGAGCTTTACAGAGCTCTGTTTTTCCTACACCAGTAGGACCACAGAACATGAAGGTTGCCACAGGCTTGGTCTGATCGCGAAGACCACTCCTAGCTCTACGGATGGCTTTTGACACTGATCGAACAGCTGAATCTTGACCCTTGACTCTATCAGAGATATCTTGCTCCAATCGAATCAGCTTCGCCTTCTCGTCACGGTCGAGTTTGCCAACTGGGAATGCCTGAAATTTCGGAAACAACCGTAGCTATGTTCTCTTCAGTTACTACAAAGAAATCTTCAGGCAAATCATCTTGCTCGCCATCATCTTCTAGCTTAACCATGGAACCAGCCTCATCGATCAGATCAATGGCCTTGTCTGGTAGGAAACGATCAGCAACATATCTTTCTGCCAATCGTGCAGCGGCATCAATTGCAAATGGAGTGTACCTCACACCATGGAATTCTTCGTACCTAGGAGTGACAGCATTAAGAATTTCGATGGCTTCGTCAACAGAAGGCTCATTCACCATGATTGGTTGAAAACGTCTCTCGAGAGCTCCATCTTTTTCAATGTATTGACGATATTCTGCTACAGTTGTTGCTCCAATCACGCGTATTTCACCTCGCGCGAGGGCAGGCTTCATTAAATTAGCCGCACTCATGCCGCCGTCACCTCCTCCGCCACCGGCTCCAAGCAGAGTGTGAAGTTCGTCAATGAACAAGATTGTTGGAGTAGCAGATGCTTCCTGAATCAGCTTTTGAATTCTTTCCTCAAAATCACCTCTGAACTTCATACCTGCGATAAGACTAGCCATATCAACCGACACAACGCGGAACCCTTGAAGTGCACGAGGACATGGAGGTAAAGGAGGAAGTTTCTCCACTTCTGCTTGACTCATACCCGCCACAGATTTCTGGTTGTCCTTTTCTTTGTTGCGGAATGGATTACGAAGACCCCATCCACCACCACTTTTCGCCCTTGTCATCAAAGACATAATATCCACCTGCAAGAACCTGTGCAACACCTTCGGCAATAGCAGTTTTACCAACACCTGCCTCTCCAATGAGACAAGGATTCGATTTGCGCCGACGACCAAGTGTTCTGAGACACATTCGGATTTCGTTCTCACGTCCATACACTGCATCCAGACGTCCCTCCTTCGCCATTTCAGTCAAGTCGATTCCAACCTTTTCCAATGTTGGAGTAGATCCGCCAGCATTGCCGATTTCAATCACCTCTCTCTCGCGTATTTCAGTTACTTGTGCTCCATTGGCATTGGTGACTACCTTGTTTTGCATATCACTTGCCAAATTACGACAAAATTCTGTCCCATCAAACGCACGAGCTACTGGAGAATCCTCCGTAGTCTTTTTCAATACTGCCAACGCTGCACATTTAGAAAAGTCCTCTGTAGCGACTTTGTACCGATCATCGTATTCTAGTAATGCCAACAACACATGTCCAGGAAGGACTTCTGCATCTGACCCAGGTGACATTCTCTCTGCAATGGCTAAAGAATCACTAAGTGCCGTCTTGACAGCAGGAGAAAATGGTAATTCTGAAGCACCTTGTACAGTAGCACCGTCGTTGCCAAGACCTTTCTCCTTAAGAATCGATTCTGCAGCTTTCAAAGCACCATCTGGAGATATGCCGAAACTGGTCAATATCTTACGTGCTTCGATATCACTTGCACCTGCAGATCGCACCATTCCTACAGCAAGCATTTCGCTGTCAAGAATATCCAAGCCGACATTGGCACTTGCATTTTGAGAGTATGAGATGGCCTTAATGACTCCGTCTGAGAGGCGATCCATGGCACTTGTTGTCGGTGAGGACATGAACATCTTCGTAGCTGAGGTGGCGACATTGTGCACGTAATTCTGCTGTGAAAATGCAAACCCAGTTTGTTTGATCTGAGATGATGGAGAAACGATTGATCGAGCAGGTGAGGGAGCAAAAGCAGTGGTTGCACCGATCGAGGCAGCTGCCAACGCCGCGATCACTCTTCCCCTCGCCATGGTGAAGATTTGTGGAATGCAAACGGGATGGTGAAATCAAAAGCAAAAGCAATCCGCAGGAAGCGTGCTGTCTCGTGCGGCTACTTACGTGGTAATAGTTCACCTTACTTCATTATGCGTCGACAGATTTATTATTTTCCTGTACTTCTTTACGACAACAATAAATAATCTATACAAGGGAGTATTTATTGCAACCACTGAGTTTAGAGGGAAAAAATCACCCCCTTTTCCTCTCAAACAACACACAAGCAACTAAGCGAAGCAGAACCAGACACGAGCACGAGCACAAACACATCAACCATGACAGCTGTTTTTGTTCTACGAAAGCCAATTAGGCTCGTCTCCTCCATGACTTTGCAGACGAGGAAAAATAGTAGGCTACTCAGATGGTCTTTTTTCAACAACTTTAGTTCTGACTACTTCTCAAGATGCGCCACCCAACGCCATCCAAGTTCCTCCTCCACCATCGTGGTCTGTTACTGAATTGCGTCTCAGTTCAACTGATGATACAAATCCTGACAAAATATCGGATGAAGAATTGGCAACTCTTGCTCGGCGGTGCCTTCATTGATGTACGTCGTCTAGTCTCCAGAGAGGAGGCATCAATTACGTGTAGATGTTGCTGGGATTATGAGATGTGCATCGGTGTTGTTGGATTCAAAAAAATTGGGCATTGATGGGGACAACAGCAACGCTGGTTCAGACAATACTTTGACCGATCAAGAAGTGTATGATGATCCCCGTGGCTTGGGGAGGATGCCACTTCGTAGAAATAATCCGGATAGCGACCAAGAAGATGAGTGGCAATTGAATGGTTCCAAAGAATCCAAGGCGGTGATGAAAATGCACAGTGTCAAGTCAAAAATGGTGGTGGACAATGATGAAGGCTTCTTTTCAGTTGTAACGAAGCGGTGAATACAACAGGCAAGAAATAATATTATTATGGCGATTCCAGCGACAACACAGCCAAGTCTACAGTCACGGCTGTTGTTGCCAACACATCTTCCAAAACAAACCCAGCTTTCTTCGCAAGATTAGACCACTCCAATCGGGATCGCTCACCTCGCCTCCCTGACAGCATTAACAACACATCAAAGCTAACTGCTGCGTTCCACTTCCCATTGAGATCATCGCCATTGGGAAGCACTGCATCCATAATTACTACCTTTCCTTCGTTTGAGTTGGCCAATGCTTTTCGAAATGATAACAGAGCTTGTACTACATCTTCGTCTGAAAAATCACAGAGGACATGCTTGGTGAAAATGATATCACATGGTGGAATGGTTGTTGGTTCAAACATATTGCCTGCCACTAGTGTAGGGTTATTGTTGCTGCTTGTGGATACTGTTGTTTTTGCATCTGCTATCACATCTGGAAGGTCGAGGCAATAACACTTGCCTACGGCAGGTATAGATTCCTTTAATGTAGTAACAAAATCACCATAGCCACCACCGACATCTACAATAACTTTCTCTGATAGAGCGGCCTCATTCAAACTTGTTGATTGTTTCATTGCTTCTAGTATAGACGTGATTTCTTTCGTTGATGCATATCGAGCAACGGAATTCCGGTGAGAGCATGACTCTGTATTTTGTAAGTAAAAGTCCGAAGCAGAAACGCCATTCGCTCGATAAAAAGGTGGAATGTTTCCGTCAGATTCACTTTCAACAAAGCTCGGTAACTGCGACCATGCATTCCATAAAGGATTTTCCAGCCAGTGTAATATGAAAGGAGCCATGCTTTGATCTGCATTAGTTTGTAGGCGAGCACCCATGTCTGTTACAAAGTATGCTGACTCCATGTTACCATTCATTTGTTTTGTTGTTTCTCCTACTACCCCTGAGGTACACACTAGTCTAAGACATCGAAACAAGGCTTCCTGATTGATTGTAGATGTGCTCTTCTTATTGGTGCCATTGATCTTTGTAATGATTTCATCTACTGTAAGTGCTTCTGTCGTTTGTAGCACATCTATCACGCCTACACGAATCAGTGTGAGCAGAGCTTGGCCTGTAAAATGAGATTGAGCTAGTTGCAATATTTTGGTTTCGGTTTCAGATGGAGATAATTCATCATCATCATTTGTGACTATACACAAGCTTGGAGATTTTGATGTCAACGCGCCTCTACCAGGACTTTTACTGATAAACGACGGTACTGCCTGAAATTGATGACTTGGAGAGCCTATCAATAGAAGTATCGTGCCAACGAGTTGTTTCATCGTGGTGAACTGTATTCATGCACTGATTATTAATAGTAGCAAGCAATAAGCCAAGGCTTTCTTAATTTCAGAGGATTATACGTACGTCGGAATCAATATCATCCATGGCGCGACATATCTTGTTGAGTGCGACGAGGAAGTTGCCCCGTCCGCCGTCCACCGTCCACTCGCACTGCACTACGGCCTGCGGCTTCCTATCTCTCTGGAACGTCCCTCTGTCTTTGCAGCGACGAACAACGTTATTGAAATGATTAGACCACGGACAGGATTTAGAAGTCTCGGTAATAATTTGGTAAATCCAGATGAGCCGTCGGCGTTCATCCCGGTACACCTAACGAACAATACTAAAACCAGTGATAGAGTGCCCAAGCCATCATTGTTTGCATACAAATATGCCACCAAGAGCATCATCATCTTTCGCTCTGTAGTTGCAGTGGTTATAATTCTATGTATTCTGTGGGGGTGCATGATCATAAAGATTGCTAGAGATATCAGCAACGATGGAGGGAATCATCTACCACGAGGGTTGGTTGTTAGACCAAAGATAGAACGGCATCGATTTGGGAACAAATTAAGACAACGAATAAAAAGATTGGAACTTAGATTAGGGGAGAAATCACCTATGTTGGACATTGACAAGATGGAATCTCCAGTATTGGTGTTTACATTCAAGAGAGCTGATTATTTCGAGAGAGCCATGTGGAAATTATATCAAAACCATCCTGCTCAAAAGTACGCAGCACAAGAAGCCAATCTACAGGAGAGACATGATATTGGTAGGATAATTGGTGCGCCCGTCATCATTTCGCAGGATGGGGATGATCCAGAGGTCAAGGCAGTGATTGAAGCTTATCGGGAGGCATTCGAAATCAATCTTGGTGTACCTCTCTACGGGATTGAACACTATCGTCCACCTGAAGACAATCAAGAGGAGGTTAATTCGTGGGATATTGATCCAAAGCCATATAAAGATCTTGCCAAGCATTACGGATGGGCATTAGAACAAACTTTTTCGGGTGCTGCTTATGATCTCGACAAACAACATGATCGAAATTATCATTTCAAAACCACCGCTTCCCAAGAGAGTCGTCATTCTCGAAGAAGATATTGAGATTGCAACAGATTTCTTCTCGCTCATGAATGCTACTGCTGACATGCTCGATTCGGATGACACTCTTTTAGCTGTTTCAGGATACAATGATAACGGGAAGACACAACATGTGGCAGATGTAAAACGTCTCGTGCGTTCCGACTTTTTTCCTGGACTTGGCTGGATGATGCCACGGCGTGTATGGGATGGAGATGATTCTCATCCGAATACTGCACTCAAGAGTGATTGGGCGCCTAATGGATACTGGGACGATTGGATACGAGAACCAAATATAAGGCTGGGGAGGCAAGTGCTTCGACCGGAAGTGTCGCGTACCTTTCATTTTGGTAACATCCACGGAGTGAGTCAGAATAATGTAGAGCACAACATCAATCAAATACTTTTAGATAGAGTCGATGTGCAGTGGGAGAAGGAGGACTTGCTTTATTTGAAGCCGGACTTGTTTGCTGAGAGCTATTGGAGACGGGTATCAAATGCAAAGCTGGTATCATCAGAAGCTGATGCAAAGTTTTATATTGCACACAGCGATGTGAGACTCATTTATACCAGTCTTTATGACTTTGAAACGTTGGCATTGAACTTTGATGTAACAAAAGATGAAAAAGCAGGCATTGCGAGAACTGGCTACGAAGGAATTGTAGAGGTTCGTTACGGTAGGGGTGAATTCATTATATTTCTTACGCCGCCGTACGTTGGTGAAGGAAGCATACCATCAACTTTTGGTAAGAAGGCGTGGATGAATTTGGACAAGACAGCACTTTTGCAGTCCTTTGGATTGACAATCCCGTCGGAGGAGGACTGGCAATGGAAGTACTGAGCAAAATTTTTGATCCTGGTCTCGATTTTATACACGATTACGAGGATCAAATCCTGGAGAAACTAATCCGGGAATACCTCCAAGCTGTTCGCTTATTTCGCCACCACCAGGCGTCAGAGTATTATGTTGTCTGATAGGTGAATCTGCTAATGCGAAAGAATCATTGAGTGGAGTTTTGCATTTGGGTGGTGAAATCATCTCTTCGTCTTCCTCTACTGTCGTTGCCGTCGTCTTCGTCAGAGTTGGTTGAAGATGCAGCCACCCAAATTGTCGTTGCCGAATAGAGTAATGCTCCCTTGACTAAGATGTTCGAAATAAATGCCACCAATGACAACTTCATCAAACCGCTGTAACCTTGCGCTATCTCTCCTGCCCAAATGATGCAGAAGGCAAAGTCTGCCAAAGTTGTCAGTCCACCAATTATTGCGAACATTGCATTGTTTTTTACTAGAATGTCGATGTTAGTGTTATCCTGAGACGAATAAATTGCTACCAACGCAGCGGCAGCGTTATAGCTAGGGAAGGCTCGTACATGTGCTGCGCCCGTCACTATTGACAAGCTCAAGGAGAGCCAAGCGAGTCTTGCGAATCTGATTTGTATGACGTCTAACTTGCGTCTTTGGGCCGTCATTGTGAATAGGAGTAGGAGTGAAGGAAGATGTTATTAACTATGGAGGGCAGTTCAGGTGAAAGGCGGAAATTTTAAAAACTCCATTTGAATTTTCACTCGAGAGTTTTCTCTCGAGGAGATTTGCCACACAGTGAAGAGAGAATTGAATTCGGTTGAGCCCAGCGGAGAGACAATAGGATACAGGAGAGACCACCTCGTCTTTCTCACTACTCACCATGTTCAGGAACACGTTCCAGAGTGGATTCCTGTCGATTCTTTATTCGATTGGGTCGAAGCCACTTCAGATTTGGGATTCGAAAGTGAAAAATGGGCACATCAAAAGGATAACAGATCAAGACATTCAAAGCTCTGTTCTGGAAATTATGGGCACGAATGTTTCGACGAGCTACATTGTTGCCCCGGACAATCCAAAGCAGACCTTGGGAATCAAGCTGCCATTCCTTGTCATGATTATCAAGAATCTAAACAAGTATTTCACATTCGAGGTACAAGTTCTTGATGACAAGGGCGTCAAGAGGAGGTTTCGAGCGTCAAACTATCAGTCATCGACTCGAGTGAAACCGTTCATTTGCACTATGCCAATGCGTTTGGATGAGGGTTGGAATCAAATCCAATTTAATCTATCGGATTTCACCCGTCGTGCTTATGGAACCAACTATGTCGAGACTCTTCGTGTTCAGATCCATGCCAACTGTCGGTAAGATTGGAACTACATTTTGCTGTGTATCTTAATATACGGTCGACGCTGACAATGTTCCTTTTCCCTTTCCAATATAGTATTCGTCGGATATACTTTTCAGATCGTCTCTATACCGAGGAAGAACTCCCGGCTGAGTTTAAGTTGTTCCTTCCTACTGCTGCTCCTGCTGCGACTAATTCTACCGCTACTACCGCCGTCGCTTCAGATCCGGCGAAGAAGCAGGAAGAGACGGATACGGATTGGAAAGAAAAGTCTATTGCTGTAAAGAAGACGGAGAAGTCTGTCGCAGAGGGCAAGGAACTTGAGGAAAACATTGAAGAGAAAGAAAACAGCGCAGAGAACTCCGCTGTAGCTGTCGACCCCGCCGAAACTTTACGAGAGAAGAATGAAACGGAGTTGATAGCCTAACATCAGAACTTATAACATTATTAAGTGTCATTTCTCAGTAAGTTTGTGCGTAAACTCTGAAGGTCCAGAATTTGGGCAGATGAAGTTGTGTCTTGATATTCTTTCAATCAATGCGACAACGATGCGATCGCCTGGCCACTTTTTTATCCACAAGTGGGAACATATCTTGCACATTGTCCAATCCTTGTCTAGATACGCATTCATCATGCTGTCGTACAAATCTCTGTGAGAGATTTCGTTATCAGAACCAATTTTCGATTGTGCGTCTCGAATCAACCCTCTATAATCATTTTCGGTATCTTCGTCCCACGCAGTCATTTCAACCAACTCGCTATGATTGTCGACAGGATCATTTGACCAATCCGAGCCGTTTGGGGCGTGGTAAATTTGAATTGGATCTGTAGAGCCTTTGAATATCACTCTGTCTACTCGTCGACACGTAGATTGGACGTTGCCTGATAATCCGGTAAAGAACGCCTCGCTCATGAGTAATGGCACACGATATTGTTTTGTCGCAGCTTCTAGCCGAGAGGCAATGTTAACATGTGGTGAGAGGTACGACGCATCGATCTTTATTTTGCTGCCGATGGCTACAATTTAGAAGCAGTAGTTATGTGTAGAATGGTGAACAAAAGGTCAGATGCAATTGATTTTGTGACATGAAAAGTTGACTAGTGTAATAGCGTAATGGCCTGAGTGCCTGAACCACACGTACCTCCCTCGATTGCCCTGTAAGTAGTTCAGGTAGAACAAGAGATTATGATGATGTGAGATGTGTAAATTGCGGAAAAGCATGAAAATGAGATGATGCACAGTCCAAATGGAACCTACCAACCCTTGTGAAGGCCAACTCCAATGGCCACGTTGTATGACTTTAAGCTGGAAGCCCATGCAGTACTAATGTTGCCCCCGCCATCATCATCTAGGAACGAAGCAAGATTTCCAGCGTGCTGAATGTCGCGAATAACTCTTTGGCATGCAGCTAGTGCTGAATCGTACAAATCCTTTTGCAAATCTCCACTACTCTTGGTTCCATTTTTGCCTCCCTTGAGTTTCCACACCAGCAGAAATGCGTCGCCAATGTTTTTGTTTGGATGACCACCCGAATTCACCACGTGTTTATGAGTAATTGCAGCAACCTTATTCACGAAGATCATGACGTCCTGTTGAAGCCCTTCAGTCGCAAATGTAAAGTTCCGAATGTCAGCAAAGCCAAATATTGCATTCACTCGAACGCCTGGAATCATGGGATTCAGCTCGCCCATGTCTGATAGATTTTTTGCGATAATTTCGGCCCCTGCTGACCCAAACCCAACTTGCAGCAAAGCTGCCATCTTAGTTATTGCTTGCTCGAGCACATCCGTTTCACTTGAATCATTGCCCCGATTGTTCTTTACTCTCTCTAGATGTAGCAGCGGGTTCTCGGATAGCTGCTGAACGGTGTGCTTCATTTTCTCAATCGGGTGGATGACCAGCTGATAAGCATCTCTGCTGAAAAGAAGGCCCATCGAGGCGAGAAGGGTTGACACGAAGGCGGTAATAATGATCGACAAAATTGCTTGTGTGGTAGTGTCTTGAGAAACATCAAAGGATGCAGTTACAGCTTCGTCCGTTTCTGAGACAAGTGTTAGGATCTCCACGTCACGCAGTGAATCTAGGCGTGCTCCATCGAGGAAGTCGTATCCGGCACCGTTGCTGAAAGCAACTATATTATCGTGTGATTCGAAGTAGCTCTCGCGTAGTACAGTTGAGTTCGGATACATTCCTACAGAGTCGAGTTGTATCTGTCTTGCATCCGGTATCAAGTCAATTGAGGTAGCGGAAAAGACAATTAGCATCAGTACGACAGCCAAAATAACCTTCTTCGTAATACTCTCTGTCATCCGCCGTCCAATAATGCTCATACTAAATGTGAGATCATTTTCTAGTTCGTCTTTTGATTCATTTTGAGGGGTTCCCTTGATTACTCGCTTGAGTGTCCAGGTTGCAAACTTGAATATCTTCAACAGACGGATCAACCTCAAAAGTCTTCCTGCACGAGCACCAACCTTTGCAGCTCTGCCAGCACGTGCTAAAGCAAGTTCATTCAGACTCATCCCCATATCTGTGTTTTCAAAACTCTCCAAGAAGAAGCTGATTTCAAAGTAAAGCGAGATCGTAGCTACGAAATCAAGCCAAAAGAAGAACTTCAAGTATCCTTTTGAGCAGAGTAAGGAAAGGCAGATCTCTATCACAAAGATTGAGAACGCAGCTAGGGTCGCGAAATCCATAATTGTATCTGATTCCTTGTTGCCAAACGCTAAATTGAAGTCAAATGCAAATAGTGCAAATATTGTAGACAAAAATGTGAGAGCTTGAAATAGATGCGAATCCAAGCACCTCTTCAGTGCGGTATACACAATATTGCTAGACTTCAACACAGTGCTCTGCAAAGATAAGCGCCGCAGAGGTGTACTCTGATCTTCGAATACTCGACCTAGCTCGGGATCTACCTCTTTCCGTAATGAATTATTCAAGGAGATGACACTTGCTCGTCTAACATCAATATCTGCACTGCTCTGAGTGGCATCGGATGGGATCCCGGGAATATGCGTCTCGCCGATGGCATCTTTGTGCCCCACACTATCGTTGTCGCCATCGTTGCAATCACTCGGGAGCAGAAAGCTAACATCTTTCCCCTTTGACTTTTCAATAAAGTTGACAATATCTTCCGTTTTCAAGATACCTCTATGTAACATCGACTGATAAAAGGCTCGATTAAGTTGGAGTGGCTTGATGCAATGATCCTCCACGAGTGGTAGAAAGTCTGCAAGTAGTCGAAAGACGGGATGTACCACCGCATCGATAAAGGCTACTTGCATCCTCGGAAGATTCTCATGCGATCTATCCATAAATGGACTGCGCGGAAGTCCAAGCTCTATTTCTTTGTCACCTTGACGAAAGAACTCCGTTTGGACGGAGTAAGCCCATTTTCGGGCAATTGTCCCTGGTCTCGTTGGGTTGGAGACATCCGAAACGTGAAGTATGAGGCTAGAGAGGAGACCTCTGGATAGTTTCTTCATTTCCATTCCATGTTTGAATCTTGTCATTAGCATGTAGTGATTCTTGGCGTCGGTGTCGAGAATCAAGTCTATTAAACGCGAACGCATTCTTGTCATCTCTTCGTTGCTGAGTCTAGCGAAAATGTTGCACTCCTTCTTCCTCAATATCCTAAACAAATAGGCGGCTGAGTAATTCTCAAGAATACTGATGCCATTATATGTCACTGCGTGATCGCTGTTTGTATTCTGATGAAATGCATTGTTGTACCCATCATGACCCAAGTCGTGGGCGAGTGCAGCCACCAGGATTGAAAGGACGTTGAAGCTCTCCAAGTATTCATCAGCTCCGCATTTCGTCATGATTAGATAGGAAACGTGCAAAACATCAAACGCGTGATAGGAATTGTGGTATGGAGCTTCGCTGTTGTAGCCATTCTTGATCTCCGCGATGAAATTGCAAAACGTAGACATCGGGATGGAGTAGCGCGAGAACAATCCTCGCTCATCAAATATATCAATGGCATGATGAATTAGCTCCTGCTCAGATTGTTGGAAGACATCGTAATCCCACGCCCTGTCATTCACGGCAACACTTGATCTTCTAACGTTGAAAACTGAAGGGTGTTTCGACAGCATGAATGCACCTCTCCCCCCTCCGCCGGATTTAACAATAAGAGATGATTGCTTCTCTGCTACTCCGGTGTCGCTGGTAATATTGATCGTTTCTCCCTGATCAAAGTTCTTTGCCTCATATGTATGGTGAATAGCCTCGCTGTGATCAGCAATTAGCTCTTTTTGCTTGGAGTTGACAATCGCATGACCTAGTTGCAAAGCAATAATTCTTGCGAACTGTGAGTCCGCTGCATTGAAGGATGACGAACCATTCTCTTTGTTTCTAAACTCAACGACGCCAATGCTCTTCCCATCTGTAAAGTCGTGTATAGGCCACGCCAGATAACAAGTGGTGACAAAATTAGGAAGTTCATCAACCTCTTCCAGCCAAAGATCTGATTGTGAAGCTCTACTCAAATTGCACCCTGTAGAGTCCGAAAGAACAGCTCCAGTGATTCCTCGATCGATCGGCTTCGTGGCGATCACAATTTTGCCGGCCGCATCTTTTAGGTAGGTGAGTAGCTTTTGTTCCTTGGTGTCGCGAATGAAGAGAAAGCATTTCTCTGCACCAAGCAATGCCGCAGCTTTCGTTGTGATTTTGCTGAAATCTCTCTCTTCAAAAGAGGAAGTAAATGAAGGAGAAAGTAACAGGTCGAATGTGTCATAATTTAATGCAGAGAGACGAATTTTCGAACTCAGTATTCCCTTGAGCGAGGATGACGATGACGTTAATGAAGAAATTGACGACGACCTCCTCGATTTCGGAACGATCGCCGCTTCTTCATCCCGAGGGTTGATTTGATTGGTCATCACGAGATCGCTCGACCCCCTGGACCTCATTCTAAGCTAATAATCGATGATTGATTGATTCGCAAAGGAAGAAGGCTGGCAAAAAAGAGAGCTTGTCCATGAAGAAATTATTATGTATTCGCAAAAAATGACGGCGCCAAATTGAGACCGAAAAATTTGGCTTTTTTTATTCTTGTTAGCTGTGTATGCTATGATGTGTAGGTGGTTTGGGTCTGTAGCTAGCATGCATCATGGCAAGCTCAACCGCTGTGTTGACTGTCCATGAAGGACATTGTCCAGTAATTTGGTGGAGTGGATGCTAAAGAAACATTATTTGAAGATGTAAGACACAATAAGCAAAAATACAATTCATACATAATCTGATCATCGTCTCTAGATGGAACATACCTGGTTTGTGTCTCGATCTGTGACGAGAGCATTGATTGATGATTTCGTCTCTGTCAATGTGACCTCCTGCTGCTTCAAGTGCATCAAGAAACTTCCTGCACTCTTCACAATCATGTCCAGGCAAAGCCATGCGTTCAGCTCGTTTCCTGACTACTTCTTGATATGCAAAGGTAGGCTTGTCACCTTCCTCCGCTTTGGCACGAATTTGTTTCTTGTACGGGTTCACTGCTGCGTTAGGTTTCGCTGGTGGTGTTTTGCCACCTCGTGTCAAGTTGGTGTTGGACGATGATTTGTCTGTGAAATTATTCACGGAATAGGATTTCAGGGCGGACCTTTGTGTTTTGCTACTATTGGCAAATGAACTATCAGAATCTTTGAGTCTCCTTCGTTTCACATCAGTATCATCTACAGGATTGGAACTTTTATAACCTACATTCCTGGGATGCGACCGGACAGCCAGTTTGCCATCTGTTTTTTTTGTATTGTCACGGGTGAAGCCGCTGACATACTGGCCATTCGTTGAATGGTTCTTCCCGTTGCTGACTCCCTCATCCTCTCCACTGAATTGAATACTCCTTTTGTCCATTTGCTCAGCTTTTAGACGAAGCAGTTCATCCCTTGCTTTCTTTAGCTCATTTTCATATCGGGTTGTGACCTGATCAAGTTCCATCTGTTTCATTCCTAAGGCCGCTTTGTAGCTTTCCTTGGCTTTCTCAAATGATTTCTTTTGCATTTCATATTCGGATTGACGGCTACAAAGCTCGACTTCATATTGCTCCCTTACAAACTTGGTTTCATTTTCGGCATGAAGAGCGTGATCTGTTGCCTTCAAAGCCTGGGCCTGAAGTGACATAGCATTCGAGCGGAGTTTTGATAGGGCAAGACGAGTCGTGTCTAGTTGAGCTTGCAAAGCGCGTGCTTCGTTGGCAGCAAAACGTGTAAAGATTTCTGAAATCTCATTCAAATACGGTGGGATGGAAGATGATTGCTGATTTAGTGGCTTGTTCACGTCGTTCGAACCTGATCTCTTTGTAAAGCAGAGCTTCGTTCCCGATGGAGATTTAGAGATTGTCACACCGACTCTACATTGTGAGATGGTAGGTTCAGGTTCAACACCACCGCTTATTCCAAACACAAAGTCCAAGCCAGTGGCTAATTCATCGAGTTTCCTCTGATTCTCACCACTACTTTTCTGCGAAGCCTGTGATGGACTGCTTCTCTTTTGATCATCGATGCCACTACTAATTGTGCAAATCACGTCACGGAAAAAAATCACATTGCAATGGTCAATACTCATCCCACGGTCAAAAATGATAAATGCTTGGTCTTCTTCGTTCTGTACTTGGTGCAACTCTTCTGCTTCTACAGAAGATGAATCACCTAGGGCAGAGACATACTTTTGAAATTGATGCAGAACGTCGTGGAATTTGTCTACGTCTACATCAAAAACAGATGGGTCCTTCTCGGACAGCTGCTTTGCTTCCTCTACTTCCTCTATACATTGCCGTATATCTGCTAATGTGAATACAAAATCTGCATTCTCAGCACTACAAGAACTTGGCTTGAAATCTTGCTCATGTATTTGTCGTTCCGTAGATTCATGATCCTTACTCACGGCCGGACTGTGATGTTGCTGCGATGCATTCAATTCGAGCGGAGGAACACGACTTGCTGGCAAGATGCTCTCGGTTATTGTCGTATTTTTAACGTTGGAATCAGGCTTCTTGAGCAGCTCAAGTGACATATGCGTTTCGTCTACAGATATCTCTTCATCTTGCTGTTGCTGTTGTTGTTGTTTTTGATGCTCCGTCGTACCTATTGGTTGGCATAAAATGATCTTGGTATAATTTCCCTGTTCCAGTCTATCTTCGCCGATTGTTGTTGATAAGCGATTATCCTCTCTATCTTCAACGTTGGCTGGATCAATTTTATTGCTCAATTCATTCTTGTTAGAATGAACTTTGGGCGCGGTCAGAGTTGCAGCATTTTCAATATTGGAGATTTCATTCTTGACGACAGATCCATCCAATGGATCTATCTTCTTTTTAAATGGCCCATCCAACGGGTCCATCTCGGCAGCAATATTCTCATGAACTTCTCCCTTTTGGAAATCAATGCCAAAGTCGATTGTTTCCTCAGCGTAGTAGTTGTTGTCGTCGACCTTTTGAGACATTGGAGGACAATGAATTTCGGACGGCGCATGGGCAATGTCATTTGATGGCAGTGCCGCAGAAGGTAAGGACTGCTGTGGTGGGCAGTCATCAAAGACATCTTCGTCGTTATTTTTTCTGTCCTGAACACTTTTACCACTATTTCTGAGAGGAAACCGAATCTGAGTCCCCGCAACGAAGCTGCCCTCGTCAGTGAGTGGAGACATCATATCATTAGACTCACTACATTGACTCTGTAATGCAGCTGAAAACTCAGCATTGGGGTCTAGATTGAGCTCCCCCGTTTGATCTAAAAACTTGGCACATTCAATCTTGATCTTCTGATCGCCGCCGCTTTCTTTATTGTCACGAGACTTGCGTGACTTTCGTGATTTCTTCTCCTTCTTTCTGTGGGAGGGAAGAGATTTTATAAAGCTCTTCATCTTGCTGTGGTGGCTGTAGCGGTAGGTGCGATGGTGGTGGTGCCAACGATAAATAGGTTTATTGCTGTTGCCTCTTATTGCACCATAGTAGTTTTGCTGTTCGTTTGGCTTGATGACCTCAAAAAACTCGTAGATACATTTAATGTGTTTATTAGTAGATATGAGTTACATACGTACCTGCCTCGGGAACCGGGAACCTTATCCTGCTCAATAAACTCGACATCGATCAACAACATCCACAAACCTTTGGTGACATCGACACCTACCAAGATGAAGGTCTATGCTACCCTGTTATTGGCGGCCATCCATACGGCCTCATTCGTTGAGGCTGATGCCTTCATCTCTGCATCTCCAGCCTCGGTGCCTTCACGTGGACAGGGCTATGCTAAAATTCCATTGACCAAGGCCAGCAGCAGCCATCAGCGCGGGGTGGCGGCAACTTCTGCGTTGCAAATGTCAGGAGGCGGTGGCGGTGATGATACAGTTTCCACAGAGGGCACGGCAACTATTTCTGATGAGGTATTCAACTTGGTCAAGAGTATTGTTGGTGCTGGTGTATTGAGTCTGCCTGCAGGTGAGTATCAGAATGTTGGTTCATCATACAATAAAACACATCCCGCTTTCGCTTCAACGTAGCGAACTGTATACTCCTGGGTCTCGACTCTAACAACTATCATCATGCACTGCAAACTTGGTCAACCACTTTTTCAGGAATTGCTGCCTTCGGTAACGCTCCTAGTGCCCTTATTCCGGCAACATTTCTTACTATTTTCACCGGTGCTATCTCCGCATACACCTTCATGCTCATTGCACGTGTATGCAAGATGACTGGCGCAACATCCTACGCAGATGCTTGGGACAAAACACGAGGAACCAAGACTGCTTGGATTGTAGCTCTTTCGTCGGCTTTGGATTGTTTCATGGGAAATTTATCATACTCCATGATTCTTGCAGATTCCATTCGTGATTTGCTGTCTACATTCTCAATTGCTACTACCCGCACTCGATCACTCATTGGTGTGACTACGCTCATCCTCCTTCCTTTGTGTTTGGTAAAGAATCTTGCAACACTTGCACCTTTCTCGCTTCTCGGTATTACTGGAATGGCTTACACATCCTTTGCCATCGGTATTCGATACTTTGGTGGAGCATATGCTGAAGGAGGTCGCTTCGCTGCAGATATTGCTGCCAACATGCAACCCAGCTTTGGAACTGTTGGCGCTTCCGGCGTTATGTCTGCCAACTCCCTTATTTTGGTATGCATGTTGAGTACTGCTTATATTGCTCATTTCAATGCTCCTCGATTCTTCCGTGAACTCAAAGACAACACCATGCCTCGGTTTGGGAAGATGACTAGTATTTCATTTGGAATCTCAACTGCAATTTATGCAGCTGTATCTGCAATGGCATTCTTAACTTTTGGGGCGAACTGTGACGGGCTTATTTTGAATAATTATTCCACAAAGGATCTTCTCATCAGTGCCAGTAGATTTGCGGTGGCAATCTCTCTTATCTTTTCGTGAGTTATCTTGAAAATGCTTTGATCTACTACTTTTTGTCAAAAGTGCTTCCTCATCTTAACATTGTTGCATCGATTCGTCTTTTCAGCTACCCACTCCTCTTTGTTGGAACGAGAGATGGAACACTTGATCTATTGAGAATTCCCGAGGAAAAGCGCACCGCATCTCTCCTCAACCAAACTACATACGCACTTCTCGCTATAACGACTGCAATGGCATGGAAGCTCACTGATTTATCATTTGTCTCTTCTATTAGTGGAGCTGTATTTGGTACAGCGCTCATTTTTGTATTCCCATCGCTCATGTTCAGAGCCGCTGTGAAGAATCTTGGTGACAAGGCTACTGCCAGTCAGAAGAAGGAGGGAAAATTTGCGATGATTGTGAACCTCATAGGTATTGCTATCGCTGCAATTGGGACTAAGATGAGTTTAGCGTGAGATATCACTCATTCTTGATTTAAATTAAAAACTAAGGATTCAATTCAATTCTACCATGTTCATATACTCAAAATGGCTTCCTTTGAGACAAAGCAAAGAGCCGTACCATACAATTATTCGTGTTAAGGGCATACACAAGCGAACGACATTCAGTGGCTGCCGTTTAAGAAGTCATCAAGATTGAACTCCCTCTCCTTTGAACCGCGGAGAAAATCATCCAATTCGTCTAGAAAACTGCTTCTTTGTGACAGTGATTGCGACTGTGATTCAGTTTGCGATGGTCGCTGGGTCTGCTTCAGGTCTGTTATTTGTCCCTCATGCGCTGATAATCCTCCAACAAAATGTTGCAGCTGTGTTTGTGTTAGTTGTTGCTTTTGTTGCTGTTGCTGCTGCTGCATTTGTTGCAGCCTCTGCTCAACTAGGAATGGCCGTGATTGAGACCCACCGACAAACTGTTGCTGTGTTTGCTGCTGCAACTTTTGTTGCATCTGCTGCTGCAACTTTTGTTGCATCTGCTCCTGCAACTTTTGTTGCATCTGCTCCTGCATTACCTTCGACACAGCTGCAGGCCAATTCTGGGTACTGTTTGTTGAAGGTAACGAATTATCATCTGTCATGCCACGATTGTAAGATGAGGTCGATGTCGATGGAAGAGGGAAATGAGCAGTTGGCACGGAGCTAAACTCAGAATTTTTTATCGCGGTGGCATCAACATCATTCAATGGTACATTGTAACTAGTATTTGTTGAGTGAATACTTGCAATACAAGAGTGGCGCCTTGGTAGCTTGGATGATCTTCGCACAGCAGGTTCTATTGGCGAAGAAAGTAATTTGTGAGCCAATTGACTGTTCATACCATTGTCACCGAATGCTGTATCAGAGAGCCAGTTTGTGAAGTCCTTTGTTAATGAGGGGGATTCGGGTGACATTTGAAAAGTTTTTTTGATTGGCATGGGAGATATATCAAGCTTATCAGATATTTCCAGCAAATCGTCTTGCATAGGCGCCGAGATTGAATTAATGGCGACATCGAAGGGGTCGACAACTGTCATCGAGGTAAAATCATCGACAGTAGGCGTCGAGGTCGAACGAGAGCCTACGATGAGAGGCCTCGAGAGAGAACCGGTGGAGACCCTCCTACGAGCCTTGTTTGAACTCTTGACCTTATCATTGCTCTTTGATGGCGAGCTTGCGACCGGTTTAGCCTTGGCGCCGGGGTAGACAATCTTTTTCAAGAGGTCGGGCTTGTCCTTAACAAAGTTCTCATGGTAATATGCCCCCAGCTGTGGACCCTTCGATATTCGGGTGAATTTCCACCGTTTCAGACGTCTGGTGAAGCTAGTGAACTTGGTTGCTCCTCTACTCCCAAAATAAATGGGTATGACCTTCTTTGAAAACTGACGGCAGCATGTGAGAATTGGAGAGAGTGACGTAAGAAATAATATGATAAACATGTTCATATCGGAAGCTCACCTTCTCCTTGTCAAAGATAACGAAGTGCGTACCACATGGTAGCCAATGAATGCAATCATCACTTGATTCATCAGAAACGATGCGATGTAGAACTGTTGGAAAAGAATCGTGATTGGACCCGCCTAGGTCCAACTCAGAGGATGATGGAGACGGAGAATTCTCCTCTCTATTCATGGACATGGAGAAAAGATCGACGTCGACGCCGTGAAGCAGGATGTTAACATTAGTTTCGCTCATGATGGTGTATATTTATTCTTAATTGTCGACAACTCTTTGCATGTGGTGCTCGAGAGTTGCATCAGAAATACTCCTATCAACGAGCAGAACTGCGATAGTATGGATGCTGCGTGCAGTTTGCAGGAGAGAAGATGGCAGCCGAGAGGCCGTGGCTTTGTCCCGGAATCAGCAGAGAACGTTCAGCCAACTTCTCCTCGAGTTTGCGAAGTTGCGAACTCATCTGTCCAACCTACAAAAAATTGTAGGAATTAATATCTACATAGGGAAAGTAAATCACGAATTGGTTGGGAGAGAAACAATGTCTTTTATTTTGTTAGGCCGTCTAAAATTATTGTGTTCGTACGTCTAATGTTGTATAATGTCGTCTCTCATTCTCGCAAAGTCTGGGGAAGCGGCATTGAATAATGTCCTTAAAGAGGATTTTCTGCTATCTTGAGGCCTTTCTAGGTTCTAGGTATTCGCCCGCATAAGGATAACCTCGAACCTTAAAAGTTTGTGAGTTGTGAGTACCATATTAAATGAAAATGAAAATGAAAATAAAAATAAGACAGTGATCATCATCTCTCCAGAGTACTTAGTCTGGGCTCACAGCGTACTTAGGTGTACTTAGAAGTAAGTAAGTATCGTAGCTGCGTGCTACAAAAAAAAAGCAGCTGCTATTTTTTGTCATTACCGTTTTTAGTACCTATTATTAATTCCTATGTGCAATGTTGAAGAAAGTCAAACACACATCAAAACTCACCAACAAACCACTAACAAACACTAACAAGCATGGTGGTAAGTATGCCAGCTATGATGGATATTCACCCTCATGACGCCTCCTTACAGCTCATTTGAATGATCCAACGGCATCACACATTAGCGCAGACATATGAGGACGTATTATAGTGCTTGAAAAGGATAAACAGTTGTATACGGATACTTTTAAATGTGATAAATGTTCATAATTGTGCTGAAATCAAAATATTATGTCAGATTAAATGACCTTTGCAATTAACAGACGTTGGTAACATGAACTACTACAGCTCGGTAATACTCTCTATTACTATCAGTAATGATATATTGCTTGGATATGTTGCATGGGGTCCCTCGTATGGCCACCTGTTGTCCATCTTCCCCTCTCTTATCGACATTTTTTACATCAATAGTCCTCTCGGAATGAGTTGATGACGACCCCCATTCATACCCCCAAACAAAGTAGATCGTTACCGCTTCATACTATACTAAATGTAGCTGTTTTTGACGGTTTGAACCTCCACCGTATCAACATCCACCACTATTATGTCATCATTTGCCACTCAAATTGTGTGTAGGATTTGATACACCTATTACTCGAAGCTGATTGTCAGGTCACATCTTCTCTCTTCAGATCCAGAACGCGCCACCCATCCCTATGTACCTTTGGAGGGTAAGCTGGGGTAGTTGGAGTAGTCATGTAATATTGAGATCTTTGGCAAGACGATGTCTGGAGGGCGGAGATGTTTAAATTGTATTTTTTTGGGACAGTTACCGGTTGGTGTCAACAGACACATCAGAGACCCTCCGCTGACCCCACCGCCGGCAAACATCCTTCACATGATGGTGGTTGGCGATAATCAGCAGTGATTGGCGTAGTATAGCAGGTTATGCTGTCGATATCACCGCATATGTTGCCAAAATTTTCCTCCTCAACCCGGGCAAAAAATAATCGGTGTTTGGGTGGTGGGTGTAGCTCCACCGATAGCCCATGCCGATGAGCCAAAAGGCACGAACCCATTCTATTGGTGGTGATGAGCAAATTCGTACCTTTAGGGGTGCATTGGACGAGGTGGGATCGAGATTGGTTCCACTGATAGGGAGGTGGTCAAAAAGTAGAGCACGCAGCTACATGGAACTAATTTCATGGTGGTTGCCGCTGTGTTGGCTTGCAACGGGCGGAGTTAGAAGGCGATAAGCCCCGTGCGATCGGCCTTGTGTCACACAAAACGATTTTTGCATGCTTTGATTGCGCGCTAACAAAAAAATCCGTCTAAATTAGCAAACTACTAATAAAATGATCAAAATAACTAGCGAAAGTGATTTTCTGCCATAGCTTGGCTACGTTGGGGTGGAGAAGGCAGTTTGATGAAGCCTAATTGCATCTATGCATATGAAGATCCTATGTTGAACTCGGTGGTAGAAAATTCGGCCAGGAAAAGGTACCTCAAATGTTGCCCTAGTTAATTTATTAGGTGTGAAATGTGGAGCCGAATACTGACTCCCACGTTGAATTTCGACCTCTTCCGAGTGGATAACCGAATTCTACGCGAAATTCTGGGTTAGAATGAGTCTTGCCTAACTTATTGTTGTCGATGAAGCTCTCCCTATCAGCGTTGCCAAAATAGCAAGAGTACAGTTAGTATTTTGTGAGCTTTGTCTGTTGTGACAGAAGAAAAAGCATGTTCCCGCCGGAATTGGGTAGGAGTAGCTACTGTAGGAATTGTCCTACGTACGTAGAAAAGTTTTGTGCGAGAGAAGGATTGGGGGAACGGGGCTTAGCAGCATACCGTTGGAAAGCTGAGAGTCTGATCTTTCATTTGATTACGGCTAATTATACTTTTTCCTATGTAGAACGTAGTATGTTTTAGGTTTAAGTTAAAATTGTAGCACGCTGCCCGATTTTTTGGCGAAGCCCAGACTACTTAGACGATAGGATACATACTTATTTACTTATATACATACTTATCTTCCATGAAGGACACAAAGGACATTTTAAAATGGTGCGGAAAATGCATGTGGACCGCCCGTGTGGACATTCTGACCGGCGCCGCACCCTTTTATGACACTCCATAATAAGCCAAGGCCCGGCAAAGCATGCAACAAGCAAACATCTTGTGTATGTAGTAGATATATCCTCTCTCTATCACAATAGATCACAATCTACATACTCGATGTTGTAACAGTGACCATTGTTAACAATAATCATGTCATACAACTATGATGAATGCGTGCAATCGATTCAGCAGCACCGCCGGACCGCATATGCCTCCACTGCCGCTTCAACGCCTGATCTGGACGCACTACAACAATCCATGGATGGATTTGCCTCCCTTTCGAAAAATTGTCCCATGACTCCGCTGCTTTGGATGCAGTATGCTCAAGATACGAGGGCCTTGATGGAGGGATTGTGGATGATGGAAAAAACGGCTATTGATGACAGCTCTCAGCAGCAGCAATTGGTAGTTCAAGCCAAAAGGGAAGCGTACGAATCATCTGCTGGCATTTTGGAACTGGCGCTGATTGAATTCCCGGGGTGTGCTCTACTTCATTTGTATAACCTTGAAAATACGATCGCCTATGAATGCGAATGCGGAGAGATTGGTAGTAGCAACAAAGTGTCCAGTGCGTTCTTGAAAGAGTGGCAATCTGTTGGCAGGGGGACGCATGTAAATGAAGGGTTCATTGTTTCGGACATGTTCAGATTATATGCTTCTTTCCTTTTGCTGCGTCTTTCGCTGGTAGCCAAAGAACAACCACGTCAATCTGCGTCAATTATGGACGAATTATGTGGTGTCTTTGACAAATGGAGCCGAACGCCAATGGGAGAAGGATCCAACGATGAAATGATGCAGGATATGGAGTGCTTGTGGGAAGGGGCGTGTTCACTAATAATTGCATCTTACGATGAAGCGAACGAGAGTGAAAAAGTCAACGCAACAACACAGCTAGAGGGGCGCAAAACATCTGTTTGGGCTAATATTGATGCAAATAGAAGGGTAACGTCGTCGCTTACGAATGTTCTGTCTTCGTGTGAAAATCAAATAGACGTTGCCATGTCAAACGAGGGAATCGCATTGCCCTGGCTGTCGTTGTTTCGAGAGCAGCAAGATCAAGGCATGCCAGAATCAAAAAATGTCAGCAGCTATCTAGAATCTTTGAAGCATAGAAATTACTGCTGGGATCGCATAGTTTTGGCCGAAACCGACGATGTAGCGATTAGGTTTCTCTTGGGGTTGGGAGGAGCTGAAACGTCGCGAGCCTTTTTGAAAGCAATTTCCTATATTAGACGCATCTATCAAGACGTAACAACACGAAAAGGAAAAACTGGGAGTGGGAGTGACAATGACGGATCACCGCTCCAGGATCTTGTTGCCGACCATGGTTATGATATTATTGTCTCTCTCTACGAACGGGCTATCTCTGAATGCCCAACTGTTGAAGCCTTGTGGGCATCTTACATGAAATTTCTGAGCGAGGAATTTCTTTCTACGAGACATGATCTCAAGAATGGGAAGCAAAATTCCCAGGAACTTCTACAACAACAATCTCGTATCGAGCATGGCCTACTTTCAGCATCTCGTCGCTCCATTAGAAATTGCCCTTATAGCAGTGCACTTTTTGAGAAACGCATGACGACCATTGGGTTAGTATCAATCACCTTGGAGCCAGATGATATTGGTGCAGTTATTAAAGAAGCGATAGAATTGGGGTTTCTTTCATCCAATAAAGAAGCAATGCTTAATTTGAGACTGGTGGCAATAAATGTTGTGAAAAGAAGGTTGCTAAGTCTGATATCGTTGCGGTCTACGGGAAAAGATTTTGACGAAGAGGAAATGATGAATGTAATCGCAACCAAAAAGCAAAAATCGCCCAAAACATCCGTCATTTATCAACAATTGGATCCATCTGTAATCGAAGAAGTAAAGGATCTGATTGAAGACATAAGGGATATGTATGATGACACTGAGAATTATTTGTTCAAAACACACTCAACTTGGGTAGGGGGTAAAGTGACGTTCTGGAAACATCGCGCAACCTCGGAAGCGTATGTCCTCTGCCCTATTGCCAAGAATGACGTCAACGATATGCAAGATGTGAATAGGTCTGATCCGCAAGACATGGAGGCGATTCGCTGCTTCGAAAAGCTTGTCAAGGCAGAGAAACCAAGCAACCCTAATTCGTGGCTGGAGTACATACGATATGTTAGCTCATCTCATGTGTATTCATTTGGAGGCGACAACAATTTTTCTCAGTCAAATCCGGATGGTTTTTCGGCAGTTCCATCTGTAATTCGCAAAACACGGGGACTTTACAATCGAGCCTTGTCATCTGTGCGAAAAGCCGGACAAAGTGAAACTAACATCGATTTTACACGGGGAGAGGCAACTGACATGTTTGAAAAGAGTTATGACAGCTCATTATTGGACTTGTGTAGAGAATTCTTGTGCTTTGAGCGTTCTTTTGGATCTGATGAAACTTTGTCCCGAGCGCAAACGTTAGTACAAAGCAAAATGGCTCTGTGGACCCCACCACCACCACCGCAAATGATTACCAATGGAAATGAACATGAACAATCCGATGATAAGCATGGGAAACGAAAAGCAGTGGAAGATGCTCCTCCGACCGAGGCAATGGAAGAAGATGGTGATGATGAAATACCTAGCCAAGCCAGGACCAAGAAAGTCAAAATCCAAACAAATTTGAAGCAGCCTAAGAAGACGGATGGAGTCCACAAAGTTCGAATCGGCAAGTTAGAGTATCCTGCGCACCCGTATACAATCCATGTATCTAATCTTTGCAAGGAAACACAAGACATGGACCTCGTAGATGTATTCCGCAAAGAAATTGGAGACATTGTACATGCAAAAATTCTCCGAGAGAAGAAATTTGGAAAGGGTGGGCATCATCCTGGCGAATCGAAATGCTCAGGTCTGGTACAATTTGAAGAGAGTATCTCTGTTGAGAGGGCCCTCTTGAAAGATGGGGCATTGGATATAGGTGGAAACTTGATTAAGATCCAAAGATCTCACCTACCTGCTGTTGGTATTGTTCCGCAAGGGATGCATCGTGTCAAGCCGAAAGGTGAAGGGAAAAGTTCCAAACGGAATCAAATGAAGAAAGCATCAAAACTACAAGTGGAAACAAACAAAGACAGAATGGATTGTGACAGTGAAGGAGTTGGAAAGTCTAACAAAGATACTGGAGTTGGCGATGTCGAAGCTCCGAGTTCTATTTCCCTCAGCGTTCTATCGTTCAAGCCTAGGACAATGAAACGGAAGCCCATTCTCGACACAAAAAAGTAATTCGCACTTGTTGACAGAGGAATGATAAAGTTACAATTTTTCATAGCTGATAGTTACAATTGTCGTTTGATAGATTTATCCGATGCCATAACCACCAGAACGTCTGCCTTTCCCTGGCTTTACTCCTCTTTGTTTCTTCGATTTTGAGGCTGATTTCTCTATTGTATCAAAGATTTCAGCCAGATATTTTCCAATTTTCTTGCCTTCTTGACGTGATACATTCCATCCAAGCTGAAATGGCGGTAATTGATATATAGGCCGAGTGTCATATTGATCTTCATCGCTCGCTTCCACGATACTCAACCGTTCGTCTTCTTCAGAGTCTTGTTGACCTTCCTCACTGTCAACGAAGCTTTCTAAATTGTATTCTGCCTGAATCATTGCTTTCAGCTCTTTGCCAACCGTATCAAACTCTTCAGGAAAGCGCAACGGGGATAGATCTACAACCAACTTATCTTCGTGATCTCCCGACGGTGTTGGGCTAAGTTTATGCAATACAATAGCTGGTTTTCCACGTGCATCGCTCAAACTTCTGTACGTGTTGAGCAGGGGGGCATCCCTACGTTGAGATCGCCATGCAGACCCAGTGACCTGAAGGAAGCCCTGTCTCCGTGCTTGGTCGAATGATCTTCGCTCATCTTCATTTAGACGGTGAGGTATTCCTCTGCTACCAGTTCCTTTCTTCTTCGCAGGCTGCCCGAACGAGATCCTTTCAACATCCCGGACATCCGGACGCCAGCAGTCTTGATTTGAGCTCCAAAATGCTGTGTCAGAAGAAGTCTTAGATGATGACAGAGCTCTACTGCGGAGTCGAAACATACTTTCCCTCGAGGTCGGTGCACAGAAAGAAACAACCGTAGTAGAGCGTAGTGATACAAGTAGTACCGTCATTACGGTAACAATCGTTTTCGACATGATCATCCTTCAGCTCATACTCCCCACGTATTATGTCTCGTAGACGCATCGCTGCCAAATAATCAGATAGCATGCAAGCAGGAACAACAACAACAGTGCACGCAGGTGAGATGTGAGATGTGAGATGTGAGTCAGAGAAAAAACATCATCAAAATGTCGCTCCGTCTACGTACCTGTCTTATCAGACGCAAGATAATAGTACCGTGTCGAAGTGTCTTACATAGAAGTACTTATACATATATATATATATGTATGTACAACCAGGGTTATACCTAGAGTCCGAAAATACGTAGGTACGTACGTATTGGGTAATACCCATCCGTATTTTCGACTGGGTACGTATTACTTGGTTACGTACCCATTACCTAGGTGACCCAGTTAGGTACGAGTAAGGTCCTTGAATGGGTACTTTTTTGAAGAATTTTGGCCATTTCAGGGGTGAATTTCGCTATTTTACGGGTATTTTGAGCTCATTTGTACCTGATTAGGAGTACCCAGAAGGTAGTTACCCTTAGGTAAGTACGTATCAGGTAAGCACCCATACAGAAATCGAGCAGGTACGTAAAATAGTTGCACCCAATACCCAAAAATACCTGCTATGTACCCAGGTATTTTTTCGGTGGGTACGGAGTGGATACAACCCTGCTTACAACAACATAGTAAGTCTTGAGACTTCAAGAAAGATGTATCGTACCCTCTAGAATTTACATAATCAACGATGTCGACAAAGCAACAATACATAAGTACCATCATTTGAAGAGAAATATGAAGAACTAATTATACAACAAGTTTTATTCAGTGCCAATGCAAAAAACAACGCACAAAACTAGACCGAAAAAGTGACCAAATACATATGAACAATGACAATTAACTAACATTTGGGATCCGTTATGAGGGCACTTCGTCGTCAATACGCGCATGAGCCGCTTCTAGTAACCCATTATACTCGATGGTGATACGATACAAGCACATTATCGCTGCTCAGACGTTAGGTGTGCGTAAAAGCAAAGCTAGAGCTACGTATGTGATTTGAGAGGTCCAATGTGGGCTGGCCAGCAGCACCACATCCTACCAAAATCGTACCTATTATCATCAATACACGCATGAGCCGCTTCTAGTGGCTCATTATAGTCGGCGGTGATACCATACAAGCACATTTTCATTGCTCAGACATTTGGCGTGCGTAGAAGCAAAGCTAGAGGTTCGTAGCTGATCTGAGAGGTCCAGTGTGGGTCGACCAGCAGCACCACATCCTACCAAAATCGTACCAATCGTCGTCAATACACGCATGAGCCGCTTCTAGTGGCCCATTATAGTCGGCGGTGATACGATACAAGCACATTATCGCTGCTCAGACGTTTGGCGTGCGTAGAAGCAAAGCTAGAGGTTCGTAGCTGATCTGAGAGGTCCAGTGTGGGCTGGCCAGCAGCACCACATCCTACCAAAATCGTACTTATCGTCGCCATTACACGCATGAGCCGCTTCTAGTGGCCCATTAGAGTCGGCGGTGATACCATACAAGCACATTATCGCTGCTCAGACGTTTGGCGTGCGTAGAAGCAAAGCTAGAGGTTCGTAGCTGATCTGAGAGGTCCAGTGTGGGTCGACCAGCAGCACCACATCCTACCAAAATCGTACTTATCGTCGTCATTACACGCATGAGCCGCTTCTAGTGGCCCATTATAGTCGGTGGTGATACGATACAAGCACATTATCGCTGCTCAGACGTTTGGCGTGCGTAGAAGCAAAGCTAGAGGTTCGTAGCTGATCTGAGAGGTCCAGTGTGGGTCGACCAGCAGCACCACATCCTACCAAAATCGTACCAATCGTCGTCATTACGCGCATGAGTCGCTTCTCTAGTGGCCTAATAGTCGGTGGTGATATCATACAAGCACATTATCATTGCTCAGACATTTGGCGTGCGTAGAAGCAAAGCTAGAGGTTCGTAGCTGATCTGAGAGGTCCAGTGTGGGTCGGCCAGCAGCACCACATCCTACCCAAATCGTACCTATCGTCGTCATTACTCGCATGAGCCGCTTCTAGTGGCCCATTATAGTCGGCGGTGATACGATACAAGCACATTATCGCTGCTCAGACGTTTGGCGTGCGTAGAAGCAAAGCTAGAGGTTCGTAGCTGATCTGAGAGGTCCAGTGGCACCACATCCTACCAAAATCGTACTTATCGTCGCCATTACACGCATGAGTCGCTTCTCTAGTGGCCTAATAGTCGGTGGTGATACCATACAAGCACATTATCATTGCTCAGACGTTTGGCGTGCGTAGAAGCAAAGCTAGAGGTTCGTAGCTGATCCGAGAGGTCCAGTGTGGGTCGACCAGCAGCACCACATCCTACCAAAATCGTACCTATCGTCGTCATTACACGCATGAGCCGCTTCTAGTGGCCCATTATAGTCGGCGGTGATACGATACAAGCACATTATCGCTGCTCAGACGTTTGGCGTGCGTAGAAGCAAAGCTAGAGGTTCGTAGCTGATCTGAGAGGTCCAGTGTGGGTCGACCAGCAGCACCACATCCTACCAAAATCGTACCAATCGTCGTCATTACGCGCATGAGTCGCTTCTCTAGTGGCCTAATAGTCGGTGGTGATATCATACAAGCACATTTTCATTGCTCAGACGTTTGGCGTGCGTAGAAGCAAAGCTAGAGGTTCGTAGCTGATCTGAGAGGTCCAGTGTGGGTCGGCCAGCAGCACCACATCCTACCCAAATCGTACCTATCGTCGTCATTAAGTCTAGTAGCTACATATGAGATCCAGTGTGGGCTGGCGAGCTGCCAAATTGGATTAATCGTCGTCATTACACGCATGAGCCGCTTCTAGTGGCCCATTTTAGTCTTGACTGTTTTCATTATATATTGTCGTAGTGCTCTTGTTAGAATGCCACACCATTTCCCTGATTCTTTCGAACGGCACTCAAAATAATCGCGAACGGGGAGGGACCCGTGAAGCGCCAAGAACAAAAACGAATACTCAAGAATCCAGGGTTGTTCACATTCGTTTTGAGAAATTGCGGGAAGCCCTTAAGTGTAGAAATCCTTAATTATTGCGGGAAGGAATTTTGTTAGGGTTAGTCATTGTTACATTTTGTTACACCAACATAACAGTGTTCGAATATATATCGTCACACAAATGTTACAGCGATTCTTTTGGCACCCTATCGTTTCGAATCGTACAACTGACTCATTTGATCGAATAAGTAATGCTGCCCGCATAAGCTATGATACGGCTAGGCAATGCTCTAGAGAAAAGAATTTTATTAGCTGAAGTTAGTGAGTAGTGAGAAGAATCTGCCGCTGACCCCATCGCCTGCCTCACGCAGGCATGGGGTCGGCGTTCGAAAATCAAGATACCTGTGCCTTCCTGAGGTTGCTGCTCACTGTTCAGCCTCGGCTGCGTGCTGTGCCTATGTACAACTGCTTTATCTCTTCTCTTTTCCTCGCACACGGTGCACCCTAGTTTTTCCATTATTTTGTGGTGATGCTTTTGAAGATATATGACATGAAGCAGATCATTAGGTAAGGCTCACTTCACCCAAGATCTCAAATTCTGACGTTTATTTAATATGTGTCAAGCTTTCAGTTTTTTAACCGTTTTAGGTGTTTATGATGTAAAAGCAGAGTAGCACTGCTCTTGGAAGCCGCGTAGCTTGACTGATGGGGCCAATTTGCTGGCTGACAGCACCTCTTCATACATCTTTGTCGGACAAATATCCGATTAGGATCTTGACAATTGTCGTGGGCGTTCATGAGGTTTGTTATATCCCCTCTTTAATCATAGCACCTTAATCTTTCATCGCCCCTCTTCATCGGTCAGCACAACTTTTGTTCGTATCGTACGATACTTTCTCGAATTTCAACCTCGGGATTAGAATTGCGGCAAGACTGGGATCGGGAGAGGGGGTAAAATTTCGACTCTGTGAGGCTGAGATTTTGAGGGGGGCACAGGAAAAGTTGGGGGGTACGTAGGTACCCAACAAAGCTTGCACTTCAAGCACCATGATGTAGGTACATACTTCATGTTGCGTCTCCAGAGAGTGTAGCTCATAGAATATTGTAGCGTGACAAGACAATGGTATTGTTGCACAAGTTCGTCGGTGGTGTGCAGCTTCTTCTGCTAGTAGCATTATTTTCATCTGTTACTTCTTTTTCTTCTACATTTTCTCCGTCACATCGTGGAGTTGCGGCACCTCAGCAATTTAACCTAATCAGATCGGATTTCTCTCTTCAAAATTCACCGAGCAATGATGGTGATCAAGGCTACAATGATGATGCATTTGGGTTGATATTTCTATCAGGAGGAATTCTTGCAAAAGATGTTGACTTTTCTGGTACATTTCTTGCTCTCTCAGCAATAGCTGCAACATGCACCACTGTAGGCACAATCAAATTTGACGAAAGAATTCCAGCTGCTGTTGCCCTCATGACTCTACTGATATCACCAATTGAGTCTTCTTTAAGATTATTCGGTTCGTTGGGAAGTATTGCACCTCCGTCACTAGTTGAACTCGCCTTGTGTACAGTGAGCGCTACATGGGCATTTGTAAAATGGTCAAAACAAGAATCTTAATAGCGGAAAGTTATTATGTACGAAAGTTTTGATAGATTACTTACATTAAAGGCTTTACTGTCACTATCTACTGAAAGAAACCAGACTTTTTGCCTGCTTTCTTCTCTTGCAACTCTTGCAGCTTCTCTACCAATTCCTTCTCCTCATTCGAAAGCTTCGACGGGATATCTACTTTCATTGTAACGTAATGGTCTCCCCTTTTGTTGGCATCCCCAAGCACAGGAGCTCCATTCCCTTTGAGTCCTCATGACCTGATCCGGCTGAGTTCCTGGAGGAACCTTAATAGTGACTTCTCCATCAACAACAGGAACCTTCAACGAAGTTCCAAGGATTGCATCAACATACGATATAGAGGCATCAGAATAAATCTCTGGTCCCTCCCTTCGGAAATTGGGATCATTCTTAACCTTCAAGAAGATATATAAATCACCAGCGGGGCCTCCATTGGGGCCTGCATCTCCCTCAGCCCTCACACGCAGCTTATTTCCATCCTCAACACCAGGCGGGATGTCGACCTTGATCTGCTTCGTTTTGCTGACAGTTCCTTCTCCAGAACATGTTCCACAATATTCCTCAACCTTTTGACCAGTTCCACGACAAGAAGGACATGTTTGCTGTGTTTGGAAGTTACCCAAAGGAGTTCTAGTAACCTGCATTGTCACACCAACTCCAGTTACAAGGTTGAGCAGGTAGTTACCTTGGCACCAGGCTTGACACCAGATCCACTACACGTTCCACAGGTCTCTAGATGGCGAATTCGAACCTTCTCCTCTCCACCGAAGATTGCCTTCTTAAAATCCAATTCCAAATCAAACCTCAAATCATCACCTGCCATAGGACCCGTTCGTCGTCCACCACGTCCGCCTCTCCCTCCAGCGAATCCGGCTCCTCCAGGGCCTCCCGGTCCTCCGCCTCCGAAAAAGGTATCAAAAATATCACCCAAATCAACCTCTTGAGAGAATCCAGCTCCACCAAAGGGACTTCCGTAGCCATATGGACTTCCACCTTCACTGGCAGCAGAACTTCCAACACCAGCTTCACCGAACATATCGTAACGTTTACGTTTGTCATCATCACTCAGCACCTCATAGGCTCGATTGACCTCTTGGAACTCATTGGTGGTATCCTTGCCAGGGTTGGCGTCAGGGTGATATTTTTTCGCAAGTTTTCGGTATGCCGATTTAATTTCTTTACTGTCAGCACCGCGTGCAACACCGAGAATGGAATAAAAGTCACGAGAGTTATTGCGTGATGACATGTAGAGTTGTGTGCTTGATGTGCGTGATTGTTGAGATGATGGGAGAGGAGAGTGATTGCTCGTTTTCATCGGTGAGACGGGTTGGAAGGCACGCATTGGCGAGAATGCCATGGTGGAACTGCTGGTGCAGAACACTGCGAGTGCTAATGGAAGTAGTTTCATCTTGTGATTGTTCTGTGATGTATGAATTGGCGACTTTATAATATTCACTAAATGATGATCGGTGTGATCGCAGATGAGACGGAAGTTAAGATCCGACAAAACTGACAAGGTAACTGTAGTTTGATCAACTCAATAACAACGCGTGGGAGAGAGAGTAGATCTTCTTGGAGTTCGGTGGGATAGATGAAAGTTGGAGTTTGGAGTGACGTCCATCGTCGACGATGGATGGATGGGCGGCGGTGTGGTTGTTTTTGCTTGAGTCAGCGCGAAATTTTTCAAGAGATGCCACGTGTAACGTTTGTGAAGATGTGGAATGTGTATATCTCTTTCTCGTATCGCGTCTATTAGGTACAGTACTTCTTCCAAGGATCAAGGATGAATCGAAGTCACAAGGAATCAATTCAATCGTTGTATAACAATGACACAACATTGTGGAACAACGAAGCAAACGCTCGAATGATTCAATGCAAAGATGATCGAATTGAGCAAATTAGAACTCGGGCTCACAAGTTGAAAGCAAAGAGGGAAGCTGAACGGCTCGAGTTCGTGAAAGATTGCTATCATAGACAATGGAGGGAATCTTGTGATGAGATGCGGGTATTGCAATCCAAAGAGATGTTAAATCAGATTGTCAAGGACAGACAGTTGGACACACAGACCGCAAGGGCAAACACTGACGAAGACGACGACTCTCACTCTGGGGATATGTGCATACTACGTGATGAAGGCAACAAGCAACAAAAGCATCGCGAAAGCATCCTCCGAACACGGAGTGCTCTGGACAAACAAATCGAGCTGAAGCAAAAGCAAGCAGCAGCAGCTGCGTCACAAAGGCATCTAGAAGAGCAAGAGCAAATGCGACTTATGTCGAAGATTGAAAGGGAAGCTCGAGAATCAGAGAGACTGGCATCAGAGAAGATCAAACAGGAGCAGAGAGAAGTCCACGATGAAACATTGGAGCGTGCCAAAGAGAAGCAAATGAGGCAAGAATTGGAGAAGCATCAAGATGCGATATTGTTGCAACACGCATTAGCCTTGGAAAGAGATGCCATCCTTGCCGAACAGGCAAAAAAACATGATGGCAAGGAAGCATCCGAGGAATTCATTCGTTGCCTAAAAGAACAAACACAACACGAAGAGGTCGAGAACGAGACAGTAAACAAGATACGATCGCAGCAGATGGACCGCATTGCAAAGGCAAAGGATGATCGTTTGAAAGCAGAACAAATGGAGAGAGATCGACAGCAAGAGTTAATTTCATGGTCAAGAGAGCAACAAATATTGAGAAAGTCAAAAGAGGCCGCAATGGAGCAAATGAAAGAGAAAGAGTTCGAAGAAGAGGCCAGGGCGGCCGTATTAAGAGCAGAGGAAGCCGAAAGGAGAGACAATGAGAAGGCAAGATTGGCCAGATTAGAGGTAAGTCCACGTCCCACCAGCTCTGTCTTTGATCACAAACGAACAAGATCATTCACATTTGCAATTCTTCAACCCCAACATCTATTTCGAGTAGACTGCTATTGCAAACAAGGAAATGGCAAAGGAGCGCAAGGAGCAAGAACGATTGCGGAAGCAAAAGATGCATCAAGAAGAGAGGGCTCGCCTACAGACACTAGAGCGTGCTATGTACCCACCTCAAGTGAACGTGTGAACACTAACATAATCATTACATTGATCAATATGTGCAGTTCATCTCATTATTAATTACAACAAGATAACATTATGCCATCGTTTGTAGGACAGCAAATACCTACCAATTGGCTCTTGACACAGTTGTCGTGAGCCGAGCAGCTTGCCGAACCCGCTGACGCTATATCTATTGTACCTTCTGCCTTCTCCGAAGAATTTGAGCTGCTTTGGTTATCATTGCTTGGCACACTTGCTGTGGTATTCGACGAAAATCCCGGCCTAGTGCTTATCCAGTATAGCACTTGGCTCTTGCTGGATCCAGAATCTAATTGATTACTGACCAAACTTTGCGCCTCCGTCCAAGCTTTGTTAGGATCAACGATTGCTTCGTTGCTTATTAAATAGCCCGTCCAAGCCTTTTCTACTGAACCAATATTCATTAGAACCTGTCTTTCTCCTTTAACATATGCTTTGTCAAACAGTTCTGAAGTTATCGCGGTAACTGGCATAAAATTGATCAAATGAACATACACAACTTCGGTGCCAAACCATGTAGTACTAGTCACGTCCGTCATACCCAGGTTACCGACCATGTAATTCTGCTGAAAAAGTGTGTTGTATGGCACAGGTAATAAGCTCGATCCAGATGTAGCTGTGAAGGGGTCGACTGACCTTGGCGTCATGTGCCAATACGTCTTTGCCCCTGTTATTTCAGTCGCCAAGAGCAATCGCGCATAGTCCACGATCTTGTCACCCTCCGGGCTGCCGGCCCATCTTACCTTCGACCAAAGATAAGCGCCGAAATAACAATTTGTCGCTTCACTTGAACTTTCCTGTGATTTTCCATCCGCAAACGGAAACAAGCCAGAAGCAAACGAATGTCCATCAAACCACGACTTGTGACGAGCCAAGGGGAAGAAAATTTCGCCCTTGCTACCAGGATTCATTACAGCACTTGAATTATGAGCAACATCATAGAAAAGTGAATCAATATAGGAACCATACTGGGATGTGAATTTGGGCCTCGCTCTACCGAGTACAGCAGCAGCGTATAGCACATATCCATAATGAAAATGATGATCTGACGAAGAGAGAGCACAGAAGTTTTAGAACAGCCCCACAGCAATTGAAATTGCGTTACTTCATCAATGATTTCAGGTGAGTTGTTCTTACCATTGTATCTGACATTTCCGAAGTCACTGAACACATCTGTCAGCCCGTCTTTTGAAACGATACCGCCCAAATCTACGTCATAAAATAACCGTCGGTCATCACCATCTCCAACCAGCCACATCGTCAAATGTTTTTCTAGTAGGGCATACGCCCTCTGCGACGTAATTCTGGACGAATCATTGCTCTCATGTTTTGCAGCAGTCACGTTCTTCACAGTGGCGTGTTTCGCTTGGGCATTCGCTCCTTCAACAGAATCTGCAATGAGCGCCAATTGTGCAAGCCTTGCAATACCTTTCCCGAAACCATACGCACCACTTTCAAGCACAGGCAAATTAATTTTAAGATCGGAATCGACTGTTTGCAGTATTAGATCGCGGATAGATTGGTCCATAGAAGATAAAGAGAGGCTTGGATTTTGTATTCCGACGATGGATGTTTCGTCATCGAAGCCAATTGATGTCAATTTTTCCTCATATGTCCAGGAGCTACCAACAACTGGTACCATTCTTCCTTTTATACACCGGAAAAATAGATCAAACTCTTTTGGATTGAACAGTATTTTATCCGCCGACGAGATGGACGACGCATGATGTGGTAGAGACAGCATTAAAAGCTCCATCTGGGCACTAGTGGATGTAGATTCCAATGAAGACATATGCATTGTTTTGAATGTAAATGTTATACCCCCGACATTGCTTTCCTTCGCCGAAGATGATAAGTGACGTAACCTCCTTCGACCAGATGCAATTGATGACGCAAGAGGGGCAGGTGACCCAGAACGAAAGTTCCAATTTACTGTACCTCCGATTGGAAACGTACCGGCGTGATAGATGAGACGCTTAACTCCAGAAGAAGAAGCAAGCTCTACCTCGTCCAATGGTTTTGAAGTAGTCACATTTGAGCCCGTTGATAGATTAGCCGGAGACGGCGGCACCAGTGCCAAACGAATCACGCCCTGAAATGGTTCTGAAGTTTTGATCTTTCGTCTTGCTGCCTGATCGAACTCAAACGTAATCGGTTCTGATGCAAACACGAGCCATGTCAAACCTTCTTGGGTTGTAACCACAAACTGTACTCCAGTCATAATCTTCTTTTGTCGAGTAGATTTCTCTGATATGCCACAGACACCGAACTTTTTGCTGCTCGAGCCTGTCGTCGTCGTCGTCGTCGATGATGATGGTTCCGAAAAAATACTCATTCTTCTTCGATTTGATTCTGTCGAATTGGATTTCTTTGGTTCAGTAGTTAGTCGTTCTTCCTCCGTCTTCATTGTTGGTACACACGCAATATCTGTAAAGTCCGAAAGAGCAGTCAATTCAGGACGAAGTCCATAGTATCGAGCAGTAATGTAAGGCGATCCCTGAACTATATACGTATCCCAATGCTTCAATTGATCCGAATTGGTTGTATTTTGTTTTCCTGATGTTTCTTTTGCTTCACCATAGTACCGTAAAGTGACACTTAAACTATCGTATTTCACAACATGCCGATTGTGGATGTTGTCAACTGAACCAATTGATACATCGGGAGCAAATGCATCCTGGATACTATTGGGTTGTATTTTACGCCGCGAAGCCGAATAAGACACCTGCAGCCTTCCAAGCGCTGACCACTGAAATGAGTAGGGGTAAGCTACGATCGGGTATGAAGATTGTGATTTTGTAGTCAGTTTTGGCTTCCCGTCAGACGTTTGAGGAAGAAGAACTAAATTTGTCCAAAATGCTCCAGTCGGAAAAGGAAACCGCAGAAATGGCTTCATTGACGAGGAAGCTAATCTCCTCCTCTCATCATTGTCCCCTCCAGTTAAATGCGTTGGGTCGGCTGATGATTTAGCTCTTGTAATGTCAATCCCTTCTCCATGGTATAGTAGCGATGGATGGAAAAGAGACTCATCTAAAAAGTTGGAAACAGGATCCCCGTATGCAGCTCGACTGATCTTTTGATAGGGAACGCCACCCCATAGCGCAGAGTGAGTTGTAGACGCCTTGTCTCCTACAGGATCACCAGAAAAAATGTTATGATTATGCACGTCTTGATGATGTTGATATTGAACGTATAAAAATGCTGGGACCGCACATATGGCAATACCCACTACCAATCCGAGGCACACCAAAGGTAATGCTGGATCCGAGCCAAAAAATCTATTAAGGAAACCCCGCTTCTGTCTCTCTACATCATCCATGAAGTGTCTAAACGTACTGTCATCAAGTTCTTGAGAGTAGGCAAGAGTGTCCAGATCTTCATAGACCATCACATTGTTTCCTATAAGAGAATCTACAATCGAATCCTCCCTGTTGCTTTTGGGGTTTCTGCCGCGGCCAAGATCTGGGGCACTATCAAAACGAGAACTGCGTGGCTGCAACTGCAACGATTTCGACAAATTGAACTTTACATCGTCAACTAGCAGCTTCTCTCCAAGCAGCGGATCTGATTCTTGTGTTCGTGTAGTTTCAGCGCTGTTACTTGTGTTGCGAGGAATATTAGAGCCACCGGTTCGCGGTGGAGTTTTGTAAGAGGAATTATTCAGATTTCCACGCGGTGGCGTTGTTGGTTTTTCATCGCTTCTGTCCGTAGAACCATATGCCTTCACCATTGTGCAACTTTGACACCTCTACGCAGTATCCACCATTTCCCGATAAATTCTATGGTATGATTTACTCCTAAGTACTTCAAATAATAAAACAAATAATGTTGTGACATGATTGAATGTGTTCATGTGCACATGCTGCGCCTGGTGCATGATCCATGTTCTTGTTGAGGAGATGAAAGATGCGAACAGTGGTCGAACATGCGTCACCGGTAGAAGGTCCTGTCACCGCTCGGAGTGTCACACTGTCGTGCCTGTCGATCGCGTTCGTCACAAAAATGGCTCTTTAGCTTGCTTGGCTGGGCTGTTGCTGTGTTACTTATGGTAGTTGCTGAACGAACGCTGCGATTATTTGATGAAAGAATTAATCATGAACCTCTCTCTAGATAGAGAAGTAGAGAGACATGAAAGGCGTAACTAAATTCCTTGTGACAACCACCTGTGTTTACTCTGCCTCTGGGCATGATGATTTAGAGGGATTCTGCGCTCCAGTTTTACCTGCATATCAAAACCATCCAACTGAGATAGAGTTTGTAGGCTGCGAGTGCGAAGAAAGTCACAGCGGAAAAGAACAAACACTTGTTGTTTGAACCTTCATCAAAGATATCGCGTCGAAAACAACTGCCTCTTGTAACGCGAAGTTTTGCTTATTCACACAACAATGCATGGAGCCGGATAATTTTAATGCTATTGAATTAGGTACAAACACCTTCGACTTATCTTTATTTGACGCATGGTGTGTGGATGAAAACTCAGACCAAAAAGAGATTAATCCTACAAGATATCCTAGTCAAAGACCAATAAAAGAAATAGAGCTGGATCAGAGCATTCTGACTAGCCCGCAAACATCAAAGCCGAGCATTTCTCAAAACATAGACACAACTTCACATGCAGGCAGAACACTCTCTTCATTTGGGATTATGCTTGCTCCTACATTAATACTAATTTACGCAATATAGACCAGCAGACAAGAGACCATTAACGGTCAATTTTGCCACATGCCATGTATCGAGTAGTTCAAGCATTGCATTTAGATATCTGTAGCAACTGTCATTTAAGCTAACCTCATTCTCTTGAGCCCCCTCAAAAGAGCACCACGATTATCACCCCTCTTGTAAACACCTGTAAGTTTTGTCTCCTCCTTCCCTAATAATCCGAATCCGCTTTTGTGCTCAACCTCAACCAATCTTGCTCCCTTGCCTCCAGGCAAATCGAATGCTCTATCACGAGGCATCGCCGAACGAGAGGAGAATTCCACCTCTTCCAATGGCGACGTATCGCATGTACGGCGGGGCAGATTGCTGATGCGATAGTAGGCAGCTAATACAGGAGCACGTCCATCAGTCACAGTTGGTTGTACCTCCGCTTCATCTTCAGTAAGTCCAAGGCTTTGATTGATGAACAGATTCATAAGCTCACGTTCTTCTTCTGACATACCCTTCAAATTTGACTGCACAAACGATTCATCAACCTGAAACACGCCACGTCCAAGTGCCTTATCCACGACACTCTTGAGAGCACCACCACCACGCAATCTCAACACCAAATGAAGTGTGGCATCATCTCCAATATTGTAATCATCGATTGTCTTGCCATCTTGCAGCTGCTGCCCACCAAAGATGATCCGTTGTTGCTCCGCAGGAATTCCCTCCTTTTCGGCAATTTTAGCCTTCACATCTTCGATAGATTCTCCCTCCTCAACTTCAATGGAGACAGTTTTACCTGTGAGAGTCTTAACGAAGAGTTGCATGCCACCGCGGACGTGTAGGGCGGTGTTTAGCGCCGAGGAAGGTTTGCTGTGATGAAGAGGTGCTGCTGCCCCGAGGAAGGGAAGACGAGCACCACTGCATGATTGAGAAGAGGCAAGGAGGCACGCAGCCAACAGAAGAGAGGATTTGGAGGACACCATGGTTGTTTTTGGGACCGATAGTGGGAAGAATGCTCGATTTATCGTCGATGCTTTTGACATCAACCGCAACGTGGAATTTTATTTTTGAAATCTGCGGTTTTCCCCGGTTCTCTTGTTGGGATTGAGCGTTCGCAGTAGATAGTTCGTAGTCTCATCCGAGCTTCATCGAAGGATTGATCAGCATTGCTGAGTGCATTGTTTATCCTTGCCTCTTGCCTATTCGTCTTCTCCACCATTGAATTACCATGAATACTTCATCCGCCCCGCAAATGATTGAGTATGTGAATCAGTCATTGTCATTCACACCCCACGATACAAAATGGGTACCCGGAACTGCCAAGCTTACTGTCGTAGGCGTAAGTCCGGGCGGAAAGGGAGTGCTCTCAATTCATGAGCTTGCACGAGATGGAACGAAGAACTTGTTTCAAGATCTTTCTTTCGGACCGAGCGGAATCAAATGCGCTTCATTCGGAGCGAGTAGGTTGGGCGACGGACATCTCGCAATGGGTTGCTACGATGGATCGCTATCAATTTGCGATATGAATGTTGCCACCAGTGATCGAAATAAGAAGGAGCTGTTCAGTGTCAAGGCTCACGATGGAATAATCAATGCGTTGGATGGCGTAGGTGGAACGAATTGTAGCTACGGTGCGCCTGAATTGGTAACTGGAGGGAAAGATGGGTGCGTCAAGGTGTGGGATCAGCGTACGACCAAGCCTGTTGTAACTCTCAACCCGGATAAATCATCCACCGCACGAGATTGCTGGACTGTTGCATTTGGCGATAGCTACAATAACGAAGAACGATCCATTTTGGCTGGATTTGATAATGGAGACGTCAAGCTGTTTGATTTGAGAACAAGCAAGATCGTATGGGAGACAAACGTAGACAATGGTGTAACATCTGTCCAATTCGATCGTCAGGACATTCCAAAGAACAAAGTGATTGTAACGACGTTGGAGAGTCGGTTTAGGTGTTATGATATGAGAACGCTGCACCCCGAAGACGGATTTGCGTTCACGTCCGAGCGAGCTCATCGCAGCACTGTTTGGATTTCCAAGGTCCTACCCCAAAATCGCGATATCTTTCTCACCGCAGGAGGAAATGGAGGCTTGAATATTTACAAGTATCACTACCCTAAAAACAGAGTAGGCAAGCATATGCAAGATGGAGCAGCGATCGGGATTGCAGGTTCAGCGGAATTGCTGAACAGTCGAGTGATATCTACCCAGCCAGTGACCAGCTTCGACTGGAGCCCTGACAGGCAAGGTTTGTGCTGCCTGAGTTCTATGGACCAAACGCTACGTGTCTTTGTCATTACGAAACTGGAAAAGCATTGATTTTGTGGTTGATGCCGTAGGCTGCAAATTCTATGTTTATAAGTTGTCTCAGATCGAGCTTACTCATCGTCATCATCATCATCGTCGTCGTCATCATCATCATCGTCATCATCATCTCCTTTTCCTTCCTTTTTCTTCTTCTTTTCTTCCAAGTATTGCTTGTATTCTTCCTCTTTGATAGCTAAACCCTTCTTGACCCATTTCCTCTCCTTGTATGCCTTGATCTGCCCACGAATCATTGTTATGACGAACACTGGAAAGATAGAATAAAATGCCCCCTTTTTGATTATCTGTGTGTGATCCTTTTTGGAGATTGGTGCCTTGTGGTTGTTGTATGCCATTTTGTCTGTCAGAACGACATCACCTCCTCCTCCTCCACTTCCTTTGGATGGACCTAGTTTGTTACTCGATGCACCACCTCCCAGTGATACTACACCGCTATCAAAATCATCTTCGTCATCTTCACCAAATCCAAATTCGTCTGATTCCCATTCACTAACTTGGGACTTTTTCTTTTCTTTCCTTGCAGCTCGACGTCCTTTCGTCTTGGTCTGTTCTTGCGAGGCAGCACTGTCATCATCTTCACCACTATCGCCAATGGTCAATGCAGCAGTGTCTCCTGGCTTATAGTTTTCCAAGGCCTCCTCTCCCTCTACTTCAACCTTTGCCAAAATTTCTTCATACTCTTCAACATTTGCACCAGGCGCCAGACTTAACTTCTTCTTGACATCTTTGAAATCTTGGAAGTTGTATGCACTTCCGTCTGCTGCCACTGAAGACGCTGCATGCGCTGTGGATCCTGTTGTGCGACGTACAAAAGGCACAGAGAGCATAGGTCCGTATAGCAGTGTGGTGGAAAGAGCAATAGCTTTGCCATATTTCTTGACCAAAGCGCGTTTACGACCGACTCTTCGTGTATCATCATTGTTTTGCTGCAACTCTATTCTGTGATGATCATTCTGATTGTTGACCATATGCAGGGAAGAAGTTGTTTGTATAATATGTGCTCTTTTTGAAGATTTATCAATTGAAAAGCCAGCCACCGAACATGCCATCAATACCACACCCAAGTAAATGCAACGCATGCAAGTGGTAGTTCTTGAGCTTGAAGCTCTCGTTGATGATTGACTCATTTTTGAGCAAATACTACTACAAAACTGAAGCGTATGATGAAAGAATGACCTCAATCCCTTTGAGAAAGATTGTGGATCAATTGAAGAACCGACTTTAAGCACAACAACAGCGAGAGAGTACCACTGGATCGATGTAAAGAGCTCCACATCCAGCCAGAGCAACCAACAACCTCCAACAACCAACAACGCAAAAACCAAAAATCCAAGCAAGAGAAGCAAGCAAGCGTCACAGTGAAAGTGCCGCGTGGAATCTACCAGAGTGATGGGGTTTTAATGACAGCATAGATAAACTACAACCCCGCTATTATGATGGACGAACGAAGCCACCTGTCCTTCTCTTTTCCTCGACACCGCCACCGCAGATTTTTCCTCTCCAAAACAAAATCTCAGAAAAACGTTTAGTTGATAGCAGTAGCAGTAGCAATAGCATTGGTTGCCCTGCAGCTTTAGATGAATAGCTGAAAACACTGGCGTCATGGCAGCACTCCACGATGCAGCCGTCATCTTTGGTCGGAGAAGTTTGGGATCTCTTTGCCGCCTTAGCGGCAACAAAAATGCTACTCATTTACGAAGCATCTCATCTAGAGTCATCGTTCCCAATAACAGTCAGATAGCCAAGCTAAATGCACATCTAACCCAACCAAGCTCATTGCTCATGCGTCGTTACAATGTCATCAATCACACGCGGTGTTATTCTTCTTCAACAAGAAAGCTTGGTGATAACCAGACCGATTCTATATCAAAGGACCAAACAATAACCGCAAACAATAAAGGAGGAGACAAAGGCATTTTCGCAAAGATATGGGATAGATACTCATTCCAAGGCCAGCAAAAGCGTATTATTCTTGGAGAACGCCTATTTCGAAGTGCACAATATCGAGCAAACGACCCGTGAGTTTTGTAGGTGCTTGAATCTGTACTATGAAACGAAGCAACATTCATCTCACTCATTCTTACATTGTACCTGTATTGAATACAATTCATTTCAACAGGAAGTGGTACACTGAAGCAAGAATTCCTTTTGAATTTCGACCACGTCATGCAATGATCACAATGCACGTTTGGTTTCTGCACAAAAGGTTGCTAATTGATACAGTCGATCCACATCTAGCACTCTTGGTTCAGGTATGTCCAAAGTTGTATTGATTGCTGATACTTTCTTACTCGGCATCAATCTCACCTCACCCGTTACCAATCACCAAATATAGGAGGAACTGTTTGATATCCTTTGGAACGATACTCGTGCACGTATCCGTGCTGAGGGTGTGAATGAACTAACAGTGAACAAACACCTAAAGGACGTTCAGCAATTGACTTTCTTACATTTAACTCATTACGATCATGCATTTCAAGAATTTGCAAATGAGGATGGGAAGAGATTTGAAGAGCTTGCTGGAGCAATTTGGATTCACGTATTGAATAGAGATGAGGAGGCATACAATGATCAGTTGAAGCGATTGGCAGCATATGTGGAGTATCAATATGTCAACCTTATGCATGGAGTGCCTGATGATTATTTCTGGGAGGGCAGAATTCCTTGGGGTGATATGCCTGTGTTTACTGACATGAAAGACAATGACGGAAAAGAACTGGACGATCCTGTGACTGAAGTAGAAGGATTGGAAACCCTGCCAGAGCCTTGGGTGAAGACCTTGACTGATGCTGGTTCACCCTATTATTGGAATACAGATACCAACATTACATCATGGAAAAAACCAACTCTTTAGAATCTAAGTAGTAGTAGGATGTAAATAAGTAGCACAGAGTGAATGGGCAAGCTGCTTTCTTTCTTCATCAGTCGCATTGCAGCTTATTAGTATAGATTCTCTAGCTTGCTTGTTCGACTCGACTCATGCAAATCGACTCCCGAATGATCCCCCCACGAAGCCTTATCCCTCACAACAAATCCCAGCCTAGCCAGAAACTTCCATGCCCCCTCATGAATTACATGTTTATTACTAGCTGACATATTTGACTCCCCCCCTAGATCTCAGGCTAGCCAAAATTTATTTTCCCGGGTTGGGATTTGCGTTTTCTCCTGATGAGTCACAACTCTGAAGAGTGAGACGAGAGGCGTTTCGCTCATCATCACGCCCATCACATCAACGGAGCAACATCCGTCATCGTTGTTTGCAAATTCCACTCTACTTCTACTAACCTATTGGAGAGTACGCAACTAACTCTCTACAAGTTTGCAGCAGAGGAGTGGTAGTAGCTGTGTCTGGTCAGTGAAAACATCTACAATGGCGATAATTGCACCACATATGAAAAAGACATTCATCATGTCTCTTCTTCTCACACTAGCAGCACTCGAGAGGAAGGCAGTCCTATCGTTTCAGCCAACCGGCAGATTCGCTCGGCAAGGAGCATCACGATCAGTTGGCACTTCTACGTCAGTATTGTATGCCAAGGGAGGCGGTGGAGGCGGAAGGAAGAAACCGCCAAAGAACATCTATGCTGATACCATCCTCCTTCCTCAAACTGAGTTTTCACAACGTGCAAATGCAATTAAGCGTGAACCCGAGCTTCAGGAGTACTGGAAGTCTAGCAACCTCTACTCGAAGCTTTCCAAAGCTGCAGCTGCTAATGATGCTGAACGTTTCGTTCTTCACGATGGTCCGCCGTATGCTAATGGAGATTTGCACATCGGGCATGCTCTTAACAAATTATTGAAAGATTTTATCAACCGCCATCAAATGCTTAAGGGAAAGCAAGTTCACTACGTTCCTGGATGGGATTGTCATGGACTTCCAATTGAGTTGAAGGTTTTGCAGACGATGAAATCTAAGGAGCGTCAGGCTCTTACGCCGATTACTCTTCGCGAGAAGGCTGCTGAATTTGCTAAAGAAACAGTTGAAAAACAGAGCGCATCTTTCCAACGCTACGGAGTGATTGGTGACTTTTGAAAATCCTTATTTGACTTTGCTTCCTGAATACGAAGCAGCCCAAATTCGTGTCTTTGGTGAAATGTATAAGGCGGGATACATCTTCCGTGGGAGGAAACCCGTGCATTGGAGTCCTTCGAGTAGGACAGCACTTGCTGAAGCAGAGTTGGAATATCCCGAGGGACACGTCAGTAAATCTATTTACGTTGCTTTGGATGTTGTTAGTCCTTCGGAAGAACTCAAACAGTACACTGAAGGTGACGAAAAGTTGAAGGTGGCTATTTGGACTACCACTCCCTGGACAATTCCCGCTAACTTGGCAGTGGCAGTCAATCCTGAGCTTGAATACTGCATCGTTGATTCCCACTCTTCTGTTTTGGACGGGAAATCCAAACTACTTGTTGCAAAGGGGCTAGTAGAAACATTGGAGGTAAGTTGTTTGTTGCTCAAAACCACGAGGATTGTATGTACAGGATTTATTTTGCTAATGCTTTGATCGTTTTGATTTTTCAGTCCAAGTTTGAGCTTCCCGAAGGAGAGAAGCTCAATGTAATTGCTTCGTTTGATGGGGAATCTCTTGTTGGAACCACCTATCAGCACCCGTTGTATGATCGTAAGTCTGAGGTTATTGCAGGAGGTGACTACATCACCACAGAATCTGGTACGGGACTTGTGCACACTGCCCCTGGTCATGGACAAGAGGATTACATTACTGGGTTGAAATATGGATTAGAACTTTTGAGTCCAGTTGACGATGTTGGAAAATTCACAACTGAAGCAGGATCATCCACAGTCGTTGGAGATGATTTCGTCGGAATGAGTGTTTTGGGAGAGGGAAACACTGCCGTGATTGAGGCCTTGGAGCAAGCGGGAGCATTGATCCGAGCGGAAGATTATGGTCACAAGTATCCTTATGATTGGAGGACAAAGAAACCCACAATTTTCAGGGCCACTGCGCAATGGTTTGCTTCCGTAGAAGGATTCCGTGACGATGCATTGAATGCAGTAGACACAGTGAAGTGGATCCCAGATGTTGGCAAAAATCGTATCAAATCATTCGTTGAATCTCGTGGTGATTGGTGTATTTCTCGTCAACGATCATGGGGAGTCCCTATTCCTGTCTTCTACGACAAGGAAACCGGTGGCACCAAAACCCTTCTCGACGAGCACACTCTTGACCACATTCAGTCAATCATTGCAGAGCATGGATGTGATGCATGGTGGAAAATGGACGAGGTTGATCTCCTTCCCGAAATGTACAAGGATCAAGCTGATAAATGGACAAAAGGAACTGATACGATGGATGTGTGGTTTGATTCTGGTTCCTCCTGGGCTGGTGTAGTGCAAGAACGCGCGGAGAAAGAAATGGGTCTCAGTTTCCCTGCGGATGTCTACCTTGAGGGAAGTGATCAGCACAGAGGGTGGTTCCAATCGAGTTTGTTGACATCTGTTGCCGCAAACAAGGGAAAGGCACCATACAAAGCAGTTCTCACGCACGGGTTCGTTCTCGATGAGAAGGGTTTCAAGATGTCGAAGAGTCTTGGAAATGTTGTCAATCCGTTACAGGTCATCGAAGGAGGAAACAATAAAAAGCTTGAGCCAGCATACGGTGCGGATGTATTGCGTCTTTGGGTAGCATCTGTTGATTACGCCGGAGATGTTAGAGTGGGTGCAAATATCATCAAGCAAACCTTTGAATCATACCGCAAGCTACGTAACACTGCTCGTTACTTGATCGGAAACTTGGCTGATTATGATCCCAGCAAAGACGCTGTTGCTTATGACGACTTACCTTCTATGGACAAATGGATGCTTGGAACCATGTCTCAGGTACTAAACGAAGTTGATGATGCCCTCTCGAATTATCAATTCGGTCGCGCAACCAACGAAATCTTGCGCTTTTCAACTGCGGACTTATCAAACTTTTATTTGGACGTGGCGAAGGACCGACTTTACATTTCTGCTGTCGATGATGCGAGAAGGAGGAGTTGTCAAACTGTCATCCACGCCCTTCTCGAGGGATTTGCCAAGTCAATAGCACCAATTTTACCTCACATGGCAGAAGACATTTGGCAGAATCTTCCCTACAAATCTGAAGATGACAATTCATCAGTATTTGAGGGCGGGCTTCCAGAGAAGCTCATATCATACCCTGAAGTTGACGCTGAAAAATGGGACCTCGTACGTAACGTGAGAACAGATGTGAACCAAGTTTTGGAATCTGCACGTCAAGACAAGTTAGTTGGAGCATCTTTGGATGCTGCCGCATACATTTACACTTCTGATGACAAGGATCAAGGCTGTCCTATCTGAATTAGATGGTGATGAAAGCCTAATCGCTCCAAGTGTCAAGACAAATGGTGTTGATGAGCTCCGTACTGCTTTCATGATATCGCAGGTTCATATTGTTGATTCGGAAGATGAAATCACTGCAGCCTGCGACTCGCAATACACTGGCAAGGGCGAACTCAGTGGATGCATGATTGGTGTGAAGAAAGCTGAAGGTACCAAATGTGGACGTTGCTGGTTCTACGACAAAGAAGTAGGTAAGCATGGATCTGAGTATGGACCTGATCTTTGTCAAAGATGTGGAGAGGCAATCTCTTCATGGGAGGAGAGTTCTGGAAACAAATTTTCTGCCCCAGTTGTTGAGGAGGCAGCACCAGTAGCTTAAAATGTGAATGTAGGTTTCCTATTAATTTGAAGGTCGATAATTTTGCATCTATTACTCTTCATCATCAGAGGATGAGCTGTCGCTATCACTATCACTGGAATCTTGTCCCTTCTTTGCTTCTCCTTCACTCTCTTCACTACTGCTGCTGCTGCTACTACTACTAGAGCTGCTGCTGCTATCGTCATTATCCTCTTCAGCAGCTGCCTCAATTTGTTTTTTCTTGTCTGACTTGCTCAACTTTTGCCTTTTTGATCTGCTTCGTCTCTTTCTTCGTTTGTGCTGTTTGCTCTTGCTCTGCCTTCTTTTGCGCTGCTTTGTTTCCAGCACGAGCCTTCATCTTGTTAAGTTCTAAATCAGCTGGCCTTGCGAACCGACATTGAGTCTCATCATCTCTCTTCTTGCTACAAAAAAAGAAGTACTTCCCAAGTGCTCTGGAGTTATCTCCTCCTGCTTTCGATCTCTTAACCTTGTTGAGACGAGATGTTATGCCACAGAAGCACTTTGGAGGTGGTATCTCTTGCATCTTTTGAGCCTCTGCAATATCTTCAGGCGAAGGGATCCTTCCCAGGCACTGGTACATGGCCAGATGGTTTTCGCTTGCGTTTTTTGTCGCCTGTCTTCTTTGTTGGACAAACCTGTATCCAATGTCCTGGCACACTGCATAGACGACAAACATATCCATCAGGAGGTGTGGATTCCTTGCGCTTGGTTGTTTTTGCTGCTTCCTCTCCACCCATCTTTTTCAAGTTATTGCGTATCTGTTGTCGAATAAAGAAGCGTATGTTGATGTTTCATGCATGCCACGACTGTTAGAATGAGCTGTACTTCCGATAGGGCCAAAATGGTACTTTAGGGCTTAGGGTGATGTTGTTGGTGATGGATGGGACAGACCAGTTGAGTCGAGTCAAATTCAAATGTCGGATGTCGGAGGTCGAAAGAAAAAGATGATGAGCAAGATGGCGCCCTTCGGCACTCCTGCAATCCACCATAAAAAAAGTGCTTCGTAGCAGCAGCGTAATAACTCTCAAACAAAACAAATAAAATGGCTGTAAGTAATCAATAATAAACGTATGGTGTGAGGTGATAAGGATGTCCTGTTACTTAGTTTTCGGAGTAAAACACATCATGTGTGTCCTCTTCAAATTTTGAATCTTTTGTATCTATTGCGTTGATTTTATCATAAATCTCACCTCAATTCTTAACGAATTCCATCCCCTCTTCATTTATCACAGCGTTCAAGACGTGGAGGCGGCGGAGGAGGAGGACTCTTCGGAAGCAGGAAGGCAGCCCCTGCTGCTCCCAGGAGAAAGCCAGCACCCCCAGCTCCAGCCCGTGCGGCTCCTCAACAACAAACTCCTGCTCCCATGCAGGCGCAACCACCCGCCCCACAACAAAGCGGGGGAATGCTCTCCGGAATCGGATCTACCATTGCCCAGGGTATGGCATTCGGAACGGGATCAGCAATTGCTCACCGTGCAGTTGGCGCTGTCGCCAACTCATTTGGTGGGAGCGACGAAGCAGCTCCAGTTGAGCAGCAACTACAGCCACAGCAGCAGTATGCTGCTAATCCCCAGCAACAACAACTTACTGGGCCATGTGCAAATGATAAGGAGATGTTCTTTGATTGCTTGAAGGTCAACCAAGGTGATCAGCAGTCCTGTTCTTTCCTTTACGACCAACTCCAATCTTGCCAACGCAACGAAACCACCTTTGGTTAAGATATGAGGAGGGCTTGATTTCCCGTATAATAACACAAACCATGCTGGGATTGATTGGCCGAGCCATAGTTTAGAGGGACGATATTGTTGTTATAGAATTCAAATGATTAGATAGACGCAGATTTTTGATACTACTGATCTCCACTATGAATTTTAACTACTTCACTTTGTTTTAACAATAATATTACTCCACTGAGCTCTCGTCACAGTACGAGTTACTCACATACTTGTTCCCCTCCCACGGATGACCACCTTCATGATGATGCTGGTAGTGATTTGAAGGGGGTGGCTCCATTGATCTTCTTGAAACTCTATTATTTCCATAACTACTACAAGTTGATGTCGACTCAGATGCGTCATGAGAATACTGACCAAGGCTGTATTCGCTGCTCTTGTGCTGGTGTGCATCATAGGGCGACCTCATATTCACATGATGACGCGGTGGACTATGATTTCGATGAGGACTAACATAATACGGCTCATGCTGGGTGCTTGAATCTGAGGAGGCTGGATTTGGAAACAACGTCTGTTGTTCTCTATTTCCACCCGATTGAGCTTGAGCAGCAGCTCTTTTATCAAGCAGCCTCACAAGGTGACCACCGTCACTGCTAGATTGAGAAGAAGACGCTTGATTTATCGTTGTTTCCATTCTTGAATTGGTGCGTTGATGATGTCGGGACGAGAGCGGATTCCTTGATTCACCGTTTGTTGACCCAGTGGAAAATCTGCTCGAAGAAGACTGACTACGATGGATCGTTGAATTGGTTTTGGTCAACTTCTTGTTTGCTGCTATTGCCTGCGCATGAAGTAGCCGTTCTCTATCAGCAGCTGCAGCTCGTACTTCAAGAAATTCCTTCTGTATTTCCTCCATGGTACTCTTGCCTAACATGCGACTCTGGTGAGCATTTGCCAGCAAATTGTCCTGGCGCTTTGTCGACTCTTCCATGGCTCGTTCCTGTGCAGCAATTGCCTTTTCAAATGCTTGACGTTGCTGTGCAAAGCTCTCCACTAGCTGTGCTCGTTCTGATCTGATGGATTCAAGCAAGCTGCTCTCGGTAAGCTCAGAAGCCTCAACACAACGATCGTACTCTGAGCTTAAAGCAGCATGAGAGCTCATTATATCTCCCATTTGCTTTGAAAGCTCACTTAATTTCGACGTCAGCTGAGCATTTTTCTTGTCAAGCTCATCATTCGTTTTCTTCAGCTTCTTATTGTCTGCAGTCAAAGAGTCCAATTCGTGCTGGTGCTTCTTTGACGCATGCTCATTGCGGACTTTCAACTCTTCCAACTGCTCCTCCAAATTAGATACTGTATTTGATAAGTAATCTTCATTGGTAAACCTCGAACGGAGTTGTGACTCCAAAGCTTCCGCCATAGCTTTCGCTGTATTGACTTCTGATTTCAGCTTGGCAATCGTTTCAATGTCATCCTGCCTACTTTGTTGTGCCTCTGAACGTGTTCTGCTGATTATCTCATCATGATGCTCGACTTTTGCCTTCATAGATTCATTTTCGTTCATGTACTTATCGCGGTCTTCTCTTGCTTCTTCCAAATCGTTATTTGCAGCCTCTAATGACGCTTCCATTGAAGCTAGTTCTTTCTTCAACTTTCTTACTTCTTCCTGCGACTTCCTTTCCCTCGAATCTCTCAGCTCCATCTCTTTCATTTGACTATTCAACTCTTCCTCCAATCTAACAATTATCTTTTGGCTTGCGCCTCGTTCATTGGTTGCCTCATGCTGCACGGCTGCGACAATGTTGGCACTTTCATTCTGGATCGTAGAGGATATCCGATCAGAGACATATCTAGCACGCTTCAAAGCCCGAAAGGCTGCACGGCATCGATCACTGGTAGCTCCCTTCTCTTGACATTGTTCGCGTAGAACATCGTAAGGTGTCCTGCCAAACTTGTCTTGGACATCCACCGCATTCGGAAACGATGTCAAGATAAGATTGATGACACGTTCATTTGGTTCATTCTCTGCCTTACTCAATAACAAGTGCAGTGGCAGCATCCCCTGATCATCTGGACTAGAAGCACCTTCTGGATACGAATCCAGCAAAATGTCAACCAAGTGTTCCATTTGCCTAGCTGCCAATACAGCATTCGAGTCTCCAAGGTCTTCCACTGCCACAGAAGCCTCACGTTGCATACAAACCAAATGCAGAGGAAGGTGTCTCCATAGGATGCGTCCATCAGAAGAGTGCCGTGAGACAATCCATGTAGCGGCTTCATCAGGGTGGGATTGAGCGCGAGTACGGGCACCATCCCATCGTCGATAGTTGATCCAACGAAAAAGTTCTGTAGGATTCAGGTAGTAATCTACCTCTTTCGGCATCACAGAAGAAGACGGAGAAGGTTGTGACCCCGGCCTTGGCTGCTGAGGAGTAGACGCTGTTTGTGGACTTACCGCAGCCACCATATTTGGCTGATAGGCTGGAGGCGTCGCCATGGAGATCGATTATTTACAGTGCTCCAGCCAGGGCTCTTCGATTGCTTGTGTTTGTCGATGGTAGGAGAGGAGAAAGATGTCATGTGCAAATGTGGAAATTGGCGATTTTCTCTTACGAATGCCGCCGACGTCGGCCATTGTCTTTTTTAGCTTGAAGCTTTCTCCCTATCATCGTTCTCAAAAATCGAAGATAGGTGCGCGTTTTCAATTCATCCTGAGACCACGTTTTCACTTCCCCCCAACGGGCATGAGTGCGCTCGATAGATCCGTTTGATAAGAGCCGATCTTATCATCTTCTTGCAATGACACTGAGGATCACTGGTTGATAAAAGCCCCCCCCCCGTTGTGTAATAGTAATAAATAAAACAGAAATACCATGTCAGAAGTCCCCCCTACCCGTATGAACCAGCAGGTCTACAAGACCAAAAAGAAGGGAGCCGAATCTGGACACAGGCTCCTCAAAAAGAAGGCCGACGCCCTCAAAGTTAAATTCCGTGACTATGCCAAAAACATTGCCGAAACCAAGTCTGGTATGGCTGCTGACTCATCGTCCGCATTTTTCTCCTTAACACAAGCTGAATATGCTGCCGGTAATTTCAAGCAAAAGGTATCAGAGGGATCCATGACGGCACGTGTACGTGTCGGCGCCGGTATTGACAATGTTGCCGGAGTTAAGCTTCCGGTCTTCTCATACTTTGAAACCGGGGTGCCCACCGACAATGCCAGTTTGGGTCTTGTCGGAGGAGGAAAGAAAATTCAACAGGTCCGTGAAAAGTACTCGGCATTGCTCCAAAATTTGATTAAGCTTGCGTCATTGCAAACCAGTTTTGTAACTCTAGATGAAGCCATGAAGGTGACCAACCGTCGTGTGAATGCCTTAGAGAATGTTACCATTCCCAAAATTCAGGGCGTTCTTGACTACATTGACCGTGAGTTGGATGAATTGGAGCGTGAGGATTTCACCCGTCTGAAGTTGGTGCAGGGTAAGAAGGAGGTTCAGGAGCAGGAACAGAAGAAAATGATGCAGGGAGCGGATACAAATGATGAAGATATTATGGGTACCTTTGATGCTGGGGATGATGAAGACGTCGTCTTTTAAATTACAAGGGTCTGCTCTCCCTTTTTTGAAGCTTTTATTGTATCTTATCGGAACAAGAGGGAGTCCGATTTAGAGTTGTGTAGGAATGTATGTTTGGCAGTAAGTAGTTTAAGATTAAAACACTGCTGATCCGAACAGTGATAGGTTAGAGGGGGTGTTGAAACGAAATCTTCTGAATATCATCTATGATGCTTACTCTTCCGTCTTTACCAGGTGATGCTTAACCACTTCTCTACTTATTGTTACCCGCTATTGGGATGGTTTGCAACAAGCAACCCAACACCCAAGTTGCAACGACAAACGACCCCCACAAACCAAAATACAAATTTGATGGGCATGGCACTTTGTCTGATACACCTCCAGTGAAGCTGGCAATAACAACACCCTTGCAACCCACAAGAGCAGCTGCAAAGGCAGTTTCGAGAGCCCATGTAAGTTTGGGGCTGCTCACATCCGATAACCTACGGTTGCGATAATAAAGATACCCCCAAGTCAGCAAGCACGAAGCCACACTCATCCACATCCAAAGATTTCGGGCTGATATGATGGTGCAATTCATCTCTCCCTGATCATCTTTCATGAAGTTATTGTGTAGAGTGTGTTCGAAGAAAGCTAACAAGGTAATAGTTGCGAAAATTGCCAATAGCATCCAAAATTTCTTTAACGGAAAAGTGGAATCAAACAAAACATTTTGGAATGTCAGGTGCCTCCCAGCGTTGGTCCGCCAAAGCTCATAATTGAAAACACAGGCAATGAAGTTAGTCCAAGTCGAGAAGAACACATTTGCCTGCGCTTCACCTACGCTAAATCTGCTTGTGTTCGTCTCGAGCGCACAGATTGCAATACAAGTCAGTACGAGAAGTAAGTTTCTCTCCGACTTGCTTCCATCGGCGAAGAAGTGACGAAACGTTTTTGGAAAGAAGTAAGAGTCAAAATGGGCTATTACAACTAGCAAGCTGACGAAGGCCATGAGGGCAGAAATTGCGATTGCCCCATAAGCTTTCCACCTCTGGACAATGTTGCCGTTCACTCCGTAGAAATACATGATGCGTTGGTCATTCAGAGCGTTAACCCACGCACTGGTTATGTCTTGTTGTTGAGTTGTAAGTGTCACGTTATGGTCCGACGCAGCCTCTTGGACCATTTGAATTGTTGGAGGTTCCACAGTCCCATTCGTGCAGAAAATTGTCGATGAGATCATGCTGACTATCGATGATATAGCACAAACGCAGTAGCCGTATAACCTAGGACTTGCGCTAATATCATTCTGCAGAAGAGATGAAGCGGCGGCTGATCTTGCATCTTTATCTCTACGGCGATTGCTGCCCTCTGGCTGAACGAAAACGGTGGACACACTTGCAACATCGTCTCCTGCCGCTAATCTCTCCTCCGTAGAGGTATTGCGAGGTTGCTCAGGGTATGACGTCGGGTCTCTGATTAGTATTTGGGAGGGCATTGTACTATCGTCGGGTTCTACATCATCATGTTCTCGTGCCTTTGCCACTGACATATAAAAATGCACCAAAAAATTTGAGGAATTGGTACATTTTTTGGCGGGCCCATAAACCGAAGATACTTTTGCTCGTCGTTCATCGTCAACCCATCGATCAAATCCAATGCTCAACATTCCTTTGTCCCCTATCAAACTACAGATAATGCCCCGTGCTCCGATCCTCCGCTGCACCATGCAAGGGAGGCTGGCTGCTGCGTTTCCTAGTAGCTGCCGATCTGGAGCAGTTTCTTGCAGCTCTTCAGTGACAAGGCATCAGACATGCCGGCTGTTTTCATCCACACAAACAACTCTGTCGCCGACGAGACGAAGCAATGCACATTTCTATCCTCTCAACAAAAATATCATCTTGCTACAGAGGCAAAGCTTTGGTATCTGTAGTAGCGTGTATAACAGCTTCATAATACCTCCATCATCATGCACCATCAGTAATTCAAGCAAAAATCTTACGAGAGGATTTGCCAGCGGTGGCAAAAAGAGTGACTTGGTTGTTAGCAAATTCGACAATACACTCAAATCACTTCGAGAACTTCACAACTACGTGAAGACTCATCTCAGTCTAGATGTCTGGGCTTTAAACATCATACTAATTGCGTTTGTCATCGGTCCAACTGTCTGGACTGCAATGAGAGAAGCCCCACACGATGACGATGATTACGCTTTCAGCATACCAGTGGATGATCCTGTGGAGCACTCAGTGAGGATACTGATGGAGAGCACTGGTAGCAATGAGCAGAGTCAAGACGAGAAGTCTGCACCAAACATTACGCGTAGAAAATCTGGAAATAATGACAAGACAACAATAATCTCTCCCGAAGAAGACGCAAAACGCATCCTAAATGATCTACTTGGGAGTGACAATGTAAAGACGACCGCATCTCGTGTCGCCAGTAATGTCATCCAATCACCACCATTCCAAAATGCTGTAAAAGTTCTGGTGAGAAATGTATGGAATGATCTGATCAATGATCCAGAAACTTCGACTCAATTGACATCACTTGTTCAGTCAGTGCTCCAAAATGAACGAATATACGCTGCTGTAAAAGAACTATTGATGCAACTACTCAATGATGAAGAAGTTTACGACGAATTAACAAAGCTTGTTGTCCAGCTCGGCGAGGAACGCGATGTACTTAGTGCAACACAAAAACTGTTGACAGTGAGTGCCCACGCTACACTGAATGATCCTGATGTGTTAGATCACTCTATGGAGTTTGCAACAGAAGTGGTCGGAGATGATGTAGTACAAAGAACTGGAGGAGAAGCTTTGAGAAACACGGTAGGGTATGCAGTGCAGCCCACTGGTGGTGCAATGCTTGCTGGTTTGGGCACGGTAGTTTTAGCTGGTGTACTTCATTTTTATTTTTCTCGAGGGGGTGACAGTGGATCAACAAGTAATGTGTCTGGGAATAGCATTAGTGACCGCACATCGCCATTGATGTCTCAAACATCATTGTCATCACTCGATACTCCATCATCTAGTGCATCAGCATCATGGGCGCCATTGTTTCAGAAGCTTACATCTATTCCATGCAATGTTTATGAATTGATTCGCAACGCAGCTGCGAAAGTATTATCGTTGAACGGGGCCATAACTACCTTTTGTTCATCGGGTTGGGGTTTCACACGCGCAGTTTCATCGAAGATGGGAAATGCAATGACATCAATCTACAGATTCGTTGTCTCAAATACTATACACTGGCTAAGTATTGGGACTAACAGTTGGAGATACATTGTTTTCGTGTTGCGGGATAGAAGTAGCATATCATCGGGTGCATCATAAGATGCTCTGTTGAAAGAAAAATACCCTGTGTTTAATTACTGTTACAATTATTGGTCTACGCAATGGATTCGAGCTTTCCATTTTGGAATCATCGCAATGTTATAAGACGACCTCGAATTCTTCAGCTTCATTCGGTTGTATCTCAACTTCTTCAATTTGTTTCTTGTCCTCCAAATGCTGATATCCACCTTTTGCTGGGGCACGGACTGATTCTTGTGCACCGGCATATTCATCAGAATCAATGACAATCTTTTCTGGACGTGTATCTTCGTTGTCAGGTCTTGACGAGCAATACCGGGACACTGCGAGATACACAAACACAAATCCAATCACTGCTTGACACAATAACACAGCAGCTAAAGCAAGCGTATTGACTTGTTTCATCCCAAAGCAAAGAGCACCCGCAAGAGAAAGTGCAATGGTGGCCCCGTAAAATAAAATTCCAATTCCACAGTAACTTAATGCAAGGCCCCATCTTTTCGTACCCAGACGACACAAAACGAGTACTCCAAGTACCATGACGAACGCTAATGCAGTCACGAGCATGATCGTGGTTGGAACCGTGAAGCTTTTCGTCCGACAGGTATTCTGCTCGGTGGAACCATTTCTCATGATTTCTCCGCAGAGTTCCTTTTCGAAGATGATGTTGTCACTTGAAGAACCTCTTTTGTATCCTTTGATTCGTAGGCATCCACTTTCTGCTGCGTCTTGTGGAAAATCAAACTCGATTGTACTAAATTGGTAATTCGTTTCAGCGCTGACAGCCATGCATCCTTCTGTAAAATGGTGCTCTTTAGGCTTGAAGATGTTCTTTATATTTCCTGGGCCTGCGTTTGTTAGGGGTCCAGAGTGCAATAGAGGGAAGCCTCCAACAAACTCATTTTGACCCGAATAATCTGTGCTTGATCCGTCATCAAATGCAATCATGTGGTTATCTCCTGATATGACAAATAGATTCTTTGAACCAGCACCAACCGTAGAAGCTATGAAAGAAGACAATTCATCTCGGTCGGAGACAAAACCACCCCAACTATCCGATCCTACCTTATCTGGACTTGTCCATGGACGACTGCTCGCCAAAACAACGTAGTCATAATTGTCTGCTTGCGACAACTCATTGAACAGCCACTGTTTTTGCTCATCACTATACACTTTTCCACCAAATGAGGCTGTTGACTTTCTTGATTCACTGCGCAAATCTAAAATGATGAATCTCACTGTACCAAATGTAAAAGCTTGATACTTTGCAGCTGTCACTTCATCTGTTGAAGTTTGTGTTTGTATCGCGCCAAGACTATAGTGAGGTATGCCAAGAGAATAGCCCTGCTTCGCGATATTGCCTGCATCTACGTTACTCCCATCATCATTATTTGCTAGCCAATCGTGGTCATCCCAGATGTAAGCGAAATTTGTTCCCATGTAAAGATTTCGTTGCGAGGGAGAACCCATAACTTTATCATATGCCTCCAATCGTCTGTCAACATCCAAGGTAACTAAATCCTCATAATGGAAATCACCGAGATTAATAAATAATTGTGGGTCCAAATCCAAAATGGACTCAAACATCTGAGATTGACTCCCAGTCAAAGAGCAAGCTCCCAAAGCTACCGTAAAATTCATTCGAGATCCCTCAATAGCTGGTGTCTTGAAAGAGCCGATATTATCATCAATGACGGTAACTGAATTAGGTACAACTTGCGGCTGCGTAATCGCATAATAATATGTAGTCAATGGCTCAAGAGAATCAAGCCGAAGTTTCTTCACGAAATGCTCTTCCTCTGAAAAGTCCTTGTATGATACAGGAACAACGAGGACTTGATCCTTCTCTATTCCCAAATTTTTGTTGGGAGATACGACAAACTCTCTCAGTAAATTATCATCCGAAGCAGGCCCCCTAACGCGGAACTCGGCAGATGTGGATGTGACTCCTCCGGCCAATGCCCAGTTTCGATAGGGAGTACGGTTGTAGTCCATGTGGGTGATGATTACCGAGATGATGAACATGAGGATTGTAAAGAATAGTTGTACGCATGTGTAGGTGAGCAGATTGAACCCTCCATTTTCCTTCCACTTGGACTTGCAACATCCAGGCTCAGCTTGTTTGCCATCGTCGTTATCGTCGTTTACTGAAGATGGTGTCAGCGCGTCGCCATCCGATAGGGGAGAACCAGATAAAGAATCATTGCTGTTCTTCTTGTTGTTTTTGGATTTGACAAACTCCTCAATCCGTCGCTCTACCATATCAGCTCGCAACCCTGGACACTTTGATCCATACCGCTCAATAATATATTGAAACCGATCATCGTTCCTCGAATAGACGCCCTGCCGTATGCATTCCTTTGCAATCGATCTGACAGCGGCGCTTTGGAGCAACTCCTTTTTAGCCTTTTCAGTGTCATAAGCTGCTTGCTTCTTTTCTACGTAGACAGCGTTTTCGCTGTCTTCCGTGTAGTCATCTGATACCACCGATGCCGCGTCCGTCATTGTTCCAATATATTATTGATCGTATTAAGCTCCATAAATACGCCTCGAGTGAGTAGTAAGTATTATTGTATACTGAAGCCACCCCTTATTGCTTATTGCGAATTGCGAACACTAAACACTTTTGCTATTATGTAACTTCTTCAGTGTGATATCCCGTGATATGGTGGAATATTTGAGTTTTCCTTCTTTCAGGAAAGAGAAAGAAGCCAAAGAGAGGCCAAAGACCAAAGAGCTGCCGCCAAAGAGGTCGTCATCAGAGAAAGAAGTTACATTTGTAACCACTGTTGTAACACACGACGAAATAACGATGTTTCATAATTTATTGGTTTTGGTGTTGTCAATGGCAATGGTGTTGATCGTACAGAGTATTATCGTTCCTTGAATAAGAGATAACTAATCAAATCATGCCAGCAACAGCAGGACGTGTGCGCATGCCGCATAATAATCGCGTATCAACCAGTAAAGCTCTAAACACAAGCGATATCTGGAGCAAAACGATCGGTCATGATCCTTACGCCGGTGCCGAAGATCAATCTGCAGATAAGGAGTCGGAAGAGAAGGCTCGTGGTCTATTGGAATTGGCTCGTCATCAAAATCTTACTGGGGGGAGGAATGCTTCTGGGAATGATGATTTTGCACGCAAAATGTTCTTGGGGTTGAAGGGAGGGAAGAAGCGTGCAAGTGATAGGAACAACAGCGCAGGGGGGAATTTAGATGCGGACACTCGAGCTCTGTTGGAGGAAGAAAGCAGCAGTAGCGAAGAAGAATTTATGGAAGTGAAACACAACAACACCGTTGATGATGGCGCTAATCTAAAAGGGGGGGAATCAGACGCATCATCATCTGGCGATGAAGATGATGATGACAGTCGAGACGAACGACGCAGACGGAAACGAAAAAGAGAAAAGAAACGAAGTAAAAGCAGAAGTCGCAAGAGGAAAAAGTCAGACAAGAAGCATCGTCGAAAGAGAGATTATTCATCATCAACATCGGATTCAGATGATTCAGGTAGTTCTACATCATCTGAGGAGGAACGTCACCGTAGGAAGCGTCGTCATCAGAAGAAGCATGAAAGGAGTAGGGATAAGAAAAGACGCCGCAAACATGATGATCGTGATAGAAAAAGATAGAAAAATAAAGTACAATTACACTGACTACTTTATTAAGTTGTATCTATCGACGAGTATTTTGTTGCTGATGGGGATGAGATGCATTGTTTGATTGGCCTTGGTTTTGTGGCTGCTGCCGGTGCTGCTGCATCTGCTGTTGATTTTGAAACTGTTGCAATTGGATTTGTTGTTGTTGCTGCTGCAGGCGAATCTGTTGCTGTTGTAACATCCATTGATATTGTTCAGGACTATGACTCATGTTCATAAATGATTGGCGATTCACAACATTGTTGTTTGGTAATGCCACTGATTGATTCTGCTGCATGGGCATGTTTCGATGTTGATGCTGCATGGATATATTCGGATTCTGCTGCTGCATAATGTTCTGCTGTTGATTCGACTGTTGCATAGGATTCTGCAACTGCATGGGTGGATTTGACTGCAGCATAGGATTCTGCAGCTGCATGGGTTGATTCGACGGCTGTAAGGGTTGGTTTGGCTGCTGCATAGGTTGATTCTGTTGCATCAAAGTAGGAGTCGTCGTCGCAACAGGGGCGGGTTGTTGACGAGGCGCACTGGATACGACTGACTGTGAACTTTTTGGGCTAGTCTCGCCAGCTTGAGTTTGACTCTTTCTTCTCGCCTTCGCTTCTTTTTTAGGAGAGTCATCAACAACATTTGTCGACTTTCTCTTGGTCTGAGTCTTTTGCTCAACTTCTTTTGTCTTACTACCAGTATTCTTCGGTGGTCTGACAACAAACGAGTAGCCAAGTCTCATGTCATCTTCTGTTATGGAAAGAGGATCAGATGTCATAGGGCCATCAATTTTTTTATGTGATCCTGGATTCGTTTCTGCTGGAGCACTTGCTTTGGAAACAAATGACAAAGGTCCTTCGAGCATACTCAAATGACGCTGCTGTACGAGAGCTGCTGTTTGTCTACCAGATGAACAGCATACAGACAAATTTTGCCGCGGCATATGACTGACTTGATCTAATGGTAGAATAGAATGGGGATTATCTTCTTCAGGTGGAGAAAGATTTAGTTGCCAGCCAGGTTCAGGCCAATTCTTACTCGTGGATGTCGGCACAGGAGCAAGTGCCTCTTCAGCTTGTGGATATAAAGATAGCAAGAGAAGTTCTTCGGCTCGCAACTTTGGATCAATGTTTGCATCTGATTTACCAACCATTTCCTTGACTTCATTCAAAATGCTTACCTGCGTCGGTCTCAACATCGTCACGATACGGCGTCTCGTCATCTTTTGAGCGAAACTTTTCTTCTCCTCTTCAGAAATGTCATGAACTGGATCCGAGTTACTTTTCTTGAGGTTAACCTGAGCTCTCCTTCTTTGAGCAACCTGACAAATTGAGTTGATTAGATTTTCTGCACGCTTGTCAATCATATTAACTTCAATTCCAGATTTTGAGTTCACCTCCTTCTTAAACGCATCGAGTTTTTGTATTTCCTGCTTCACCTTCTCGAGCTCTTCCTTCTTGGAGATCAACACCTTTCTCGCGAGCTCAAGCGGCTCGCGAAGGGCTGATTCTTCGTTTCGCTTACTTTCGTAAGCAGTCTTGTACTTGTACATGGTAGATAATATCTTCTGTTGACCCTCAGGGTTGAGGAGGTTGGGCGATGGAGCGCCATCCTTGCCAAAGAATTGCTGCAAATGAAGCTTTAGCTTGTCCATCGTCGCCTTCGATCTTTCGAGATGCTGCGTCGCATCTCTGTGTGCTTGTGCAATTTTCTGCTCTCGAAGGGACAAGGTAGTGATGTCTGACTCCAATTCCTCTATACGAGTTTTGTAGCTAGCGACAAGTTTTGTGGCATTTTCGATACGGGTAGTGTTGGACATTTTTTGGATCTCAGGATAACTCTGAGCCCTGTCGTTCATAGCTGTTTCTCGGCTTGTCCTTGTGTCTGTAACCATGCATTTCACTAAACCACCATCCAGCAGTTTCTGATTAGATGTTGAACCAGCCGATACTTTTTCTAACCCATAGCCAGGCGGAATTTCACCACATACTATAGAATAGAGGAATGATCTTGCCTTGGACCCCCACGGAATGAACAGGCATGGTCGACCAGAAATATCGTCAGTTACTATTGTGCCTATACCAGGAGCAGTATTAGAAACGTTGCCAAATCTTGAGAGGGATTCATTCTCGTGAGTGGATCTCGCCATCAGAAATAGGCCTTCGTTGTGTATGTCCACAGCTACCTGGACCGTTGTCCCATTCATGATGTGTTTGCGTCTTTTGTGTCTCAGAACAGCAGTGTGTGCGGATGAGCTATCAAGATCATTGCCCAGCTCTTGAGGGTAAGACTGAGGATCTACACTCTTCCGTTCCCGTTCAGAGACAGGGGGCTCGATAGGTTTTGCGAACTCAATTTGAATTTCACGTTTCTTTTCCTCAAAGCGCTGCTCATGAAGGCGAGTAAGGTTGGCTTTAAGATTTTTCTGCCTCTGTTGACATTTCTTGATTAGTTCTTCCACAAATGCCTCAGCCTCGGCACTCCTCTTCTTATGGTGAGCCTCCAAAATTTGATTTTGCGCATTCGCATCATTTGCCGACCGTTCCTTCATCGTAGCTTCCTTCACTTCAAACTGTTTCAGTTGATATGCATGGCGAGTCTGGAGCTGGGCAGAAATATTGCTCCACTCCTCCATTATAGCATTTCCAGCTTTACCTGTTTGTTCCGCCTCCTGACGAAGTTGTTGTTGCTGCCTCTCGAGGAGCCACTTTCTCCCCTCCTCAATCTTTCTCTTATCCAGCTCCTGTTGCGTCTTATGTTTCTCAGCAAGCTGCGCACGCTGTGTTTTTTGCTTTATCAGCATATCCTGCCTAATTTTCGATACTTGCTTATTGAGAATTTCAGTTCGCTCTTCCCACTTGGCGATCAAGTAAGCATTAATCTTTGCCATATCTTCTGCCTTGTCTTTTTCCAATTTTTCCAGTTCAGCAGGAAGACGGTTCTTTATATCAGATGAATGGGTTTCTGCACTCTCTGGACCTTTTCCGTTTTCTTCGTGCGTCTCTGAGAAAAATGAGAGGTCGCCATCAATGTCCCCATCCGGAATTAGATCGCTTTGCTCGAAAGAAGGAGTCACCGTTGGTGCTACCAGCCCTTCCGAGATGGTAGCATCTTTTTTAGTAGGAGCGCTTGAAATTGATATTTGCACCGCCTTTCTTTTGGATTTGCGTTTCTTTTTCTTGCCTTTGTTGATGCTCAATACAAAGGCATCGACTTCATCAACACTGGAGGGGGTAGCTTCATCGATAGTTGCTGCGAATGTCTTCGGACCTTCAAGGTCGTGCGATGATGCTGTCTCGATCATGGTGCAAGCGTAGATATGTGAGCAGGAAAGATGATAAGTGTTGGCGGCTACTACGCGGAGCTAGAGCTATAAGTAACTACCACTGATTTCCATCTGGGCGCAGCGGCAAATTATAAGAGCAAATCGCCTACTGTACCGTCGCTATCGCCATGATCGTTATCGACGCGATGTGAGCAGAAGCATTCTGGCACAAAATAAAATTCGACCGGACATACTAAGGGAGAGCTAAAAAGTAAAGACTAACTCTACTAACCATGTAAAGCGTTAGCGTACATGTAGGTAAGTTATACTTACTTAGTATGGCTAGAGCTACTCGGAAAAACAGAATCTGTCCGTGGGCGGAAGAGTTGCGCTTTTTTAAAATCGACTACTAATTCCTACGTCCATGAATTAGAAATAAGCAGCTTAAAAAATAGAGTACAAACAAGCAACTTAAAAAAATATGCGTACAAACCAGGCTCGAGTTACGAGTTAGCTACATACGTTATGTAGGAAGAAGGAGGATAACAAGAGAGGATTCCATTTCACCGATATCACTGTTGATGAGCTCAATCAAAAGCAGTATCGCGAGAAGGGATTCCATTTCACCGATACCGGTATCACTGTTGACGAGCTAAGTCAAAAGCAGAGTGCCCCATCGCCACCCAGATACAAAGACGAGCGCAGTCATGTATCGAAGCCGAAGCTGCAAGTCAATACCAGTGACACGGTGAAGAGGGTAAAGCTATTGCACCGAAAGAACCTGCCTTCTCCCGCCCGTAGAGCAAAATTGAGGAATCTTGACCGAAATGGATTTGACACTTCGCCTTTCTATACCCTGTCCCTGTGAATGAAAAGTGAACTGTACCTGACACTGACATCTCTGAGTTGTAACTTGTGCTGTTGTAGGATAAACTATTTTAGCTGATGTAATTTGAACATGATAAGGCAGCGTGCTCTAAGACTCAGCAGTGAAGATTATAGGCGTGAGAAAATTGAATTCTCAATCAGCCCCGCGCTGGGTAAACAAACGGCAGTATCAATGGAGGCACGGTCAATGGCCGCCTCGTTCGGGCAGGACTCTGGCTATATTAGCACTGCTAGAGAGGCGGGATGCAATCAAGCCATAAAAGCTGAGAAAAGAGAAAATTACTAAATCTCTTTTTCTGCCCACAGGCAAAGGTCTGAGTATCTATCTTGGTGATACATACAACTTATATTTTTACTGCTAGAGCTGGACCACAATAAAATCCACGGCGATGAAGTCGTTTTTGGAATGTTCGTTTGATAATGATAATGGCGGTGCAGATATCATAGCCGAGGTCGCAGACGAGGAGCCTTTACTAAGGGACAACCCACGCCGCTTTGTGTTGTTCCCCATCCAAGATAACGAGGTAGGTGGGACATGCAATTTGCCCAAATGTTACTTGCATACTCTGCCTCACCTCCCTCTGTATGTCTTCGTACTAGAGATATGGGTCATGTACAAAAAGGCACTAGCTTGTTTCTGGACTACCGAGGAAATTGACCTTTCCTCCGACCTCAAAGATTGGGAAGGTCTAGCCGACAACGAACGTCATTTCGTCTCCCACGTCCTTGCCTTTTTTGCTGCCTCCGATGGTATTGTCAACGAGAACCTCTCCAGTAACTTTGCTACTGAGGTGCAAAGCCCTGAGGCACGCTTCTTCTACGGATTTCAAATTGCGGTTGAAAATATTCATAGGTAACAAGATGAAAAAAATGTGTAGGCTTTTACATTGGCTCGTACATACACCATTGACACTCACCTGTTTCCTGGTTTCTGGTATATGTTTACATACATTATAATCTACACAACATTCAAAGCGAAACCTATTCGTTGTTAATTGACACATACATTAAGGACCAAAAGACCAAGTCTCGTATTCTCAATGCCATCGAGACCATTCCCTGTGTTCAAAAGAAGGCTCACTGGGCTCTCCGGTGGTGCGACTCCAACAACGCTTCCTTCGCCGAACGTATCATCGCCTTTGCAGCCGTGGAGGGTATCTTTTTCAGTGGCAGTTTCTGCGCCATCTTTTGGTTGAAGAAGCGTGGTCTCATGCCTGGCCTTTGTTTCTCCAATGAGCTTATCTCGCGTGATGAGGGTCTACATTGTGACTTTGCCTGCCTTCTTTACAGCAAGCTCGTGAACAAATTGCCTGTTATCCGTATTGACGAGATTATAACTAATGCTGTCCAGATCGAGAAGGAGTTTGTGGTGGAGGCCCTTCCTGTTTCCCTGATTGGTATGAACGGAGACCTCATGTGCCAGTACATTGAGTTCTGTGCTGATCGTTTGTTGGCTGCCCTTGGATGCCCCAAGCAATACGGAGCTGCCAATCCATTTGAATGGATGGAGATGATCAGTCTGCAGGGGAAAACTAACTTCTTCGAGAGGCGCGTTGGAGAGTATGCTAAGAGTGGTGTTGGTGTAGCCCAGGAGGATCAAGTGTTCAGCCTCGACGCAGACTTCTGAATTACTCCTATATCTCCCTAATATAGTGCGCTGTTCGATCATCACTGAATGCTGATTAGTAGTCTTTCTTTAGTTTATGTTGTTGTATACGATCTTGACATATTAGTCTCACGCTTATAGCATCAAATTTGAATATATCAATAGCACACAAGTTGGATCCTCAATCAGGCCGATGAAATAAGCCTCAGCAGTATAATATCCGACATCTCTTGCAACCATGACACCAAAACAGCACTTGACTGGAACCTGTGATCGGACTTCAAATAGGTATTGTACTTGTTGCCACAAAAGAGAGGCCAAGCGACTTCCCTGATGCATGGACTTAGGTTTGATGTAAGTCCCAAAAACTCAATTTGAAAAAAGTTCATACCAATTCCGTCCAAGGTAGATTTGAAATTGAAGTTAATCGTGGACTCAGGTTTGATGGTACTGAGTCCCAAAAACTCAATTTGAAAAAAGTTCACACCACTTCCGCCCTGTACATCTTGTAAAAGGTAGCAGACCCCAGAATCAAAACAAAGGGTGAGAACCCTACCTTAGGACTACTATTGAATAATATGCTGCTTGCTTTGATTTGGGGTTGGCCGATCCGAGCTTGGCTCATAAATCCGATTTGCTTTGTTCTCAAAGAAGACATCATTGGCTGCATCGTCATCAACATCTGTCGGTATTATTTCACTTAACTTCAAAATGAAGATTCATTATTCTGGTGGACTATACAGCGGTTCTGTTCGTAAGACGAAGTTGCGCAACAGCAGAGGAAAAGGAAAGGGCATGGCAAAGCACCGTTTCATTCCACACGGATGGGGCGTTTACGAGTTCAAGAGCGATGTAAAATACACGGGATTGTTCCGCGATGGATTCGAACACGGATGGGGCTGCCTAACTTGGTCGAATGGAGACTCGTACACGTGCTACTTCCGAAAAGGTAGACCTGAAGCATCCTCATTGAAGCTTGTCAGAGAAGCTAAAAAATTGAAGACACAAGTTTCGAAACTGACTGCCACTTTGATTGAATACCAAAACAAGCAAGACATCTGAGAGAAGCTGCACAAGCTAGAAGTAACTATGTATTAATGCCATTTACCTATCCAAAATGTGCCACATCTATGTAACACGAATAGAAGGCGATCAACAACACTAAATAGTTTAACCTACACAATATTTTGCAATGACTGCCACTTTGATTGAATACCAAAACAAGCAAGACATCTGAGAGAAGCTGCACAAGCTAGAAGTAACTATGTATTAATGCCATTTACCTATCCAAAATGTGCCACATCTATGTAACACGAATGATATTATAAATTATATATATGTATATTTGGTGCTGGAGCCGTGGCCGTGGCAGTGTTGGTTGGACGGAATGCACCCCTGGCGTTAGTTGATCCGCGAGAGAGGGCGACACATGTTTAACCCGAACAATATTTTGCAATGGCTTTGATAGATGACATGGGGAAAGACGCACGCAATAAATCCAACAATTTCACAGTGAGAGTTCTCTCTTCGTAATCTATCACGGAGGTAAATCACTTTTGTCTCTTCTGCTGCTGGGTGCAGATGTCGATCCAAATCCACCAACACCACGTTGTGTCTCTGTCAATTCGTCAACCTGCACTGCATGAACCATTGAAATTCTTTCGAGGATTAATTGGGCAATGCGATCTCCAATGTAAACATGAAAATCCTCATGACCGAAATTGAAGAGAACCACACCTACATTTCCTCGATCTGTTTAAAAAATATATGAATATGAAATTTTGAGATGGGTTACAATGAAATAAGCGAGGCTGTTAATTTGTACTTCAATTTTAGCTTACAGTCAGCATCGACAACTCCAGCACCACAGCCGATCATTCTCTTAACAGCAACACCACTACATAATACACAACAGAACAAAACGCAGGAATTAATATGAATGCATGATAACATAGCACACAATATCGAGCATTGTCGGACTTGCCTCCTTGGAGCGATACGGGCATAAGTTCCCTCTGGACAGGCAACACTCAAGTCAGTTTTAATAACTGCCATCCCCCCAGCAGGTACGACTTTAGGCTCCGCTGCACATAAATCAAACCCAGCAGATTCGGGTGACCAGCGAGTTGGCATAGTGGCATTAGGACTGAGGAGTTTTACCAATAGCATGATGGGAGGTGTGGAAACAATGTAATAGAAGGCTGGAGATGTATCGCCATCTGCGGAAGTTAGATAGCTGAATAGGGTGGGGGCGGCTCTGGAGAGATAGACGAGATCTTCTTCATAGGACTGATCAAGCCAAACGAACGGTTCCCGGAAAAAAGGGTCCGTCCCCACCTCCTCTGTCCCGCGTCCGGTCGAGCTGCTGCGTACTAATGACGGTACAATATTTGGCAAAGATCCATTCCTCAGAATTCCGCCACCGCCGGCCAGTGCATCTTATCATTATTATTTGCATCTGAACAGCCAATAATAGTCGACTCTCGTGCCTAGCAACTATCGTAACTACTGGGGAGCAGATTTACCTATCAAACTGTATTGTCAGGACACGAAGAAGCAATTTAGCTAGTGAGGGTGGTGAGAAGAAAGATGAGCGAGTATTGACGATGCTATTTGAATTCGGCAAATAAGATATTCTTGCTCACACCATCATATCTTCATCATCCTGTTTTCTGTTCCTCCTGTTGCTTCGGTTGAAGATGGTAATAGGCGCTACTGATTTTGGAGTTGCACGCAAATAGAGAGATAGAACATAGCTGAAAAGTTCAATTGTTGAGGATACTGTAAAACAGAAGAGACATAATGATGCTGATGCGGTCAATAATAGCGTTGCTGTTGTGTGTGTGCCGTTGTGCTGTATCTTTCCAAGCAATAAGATTAGGGAGCACAACAATTAAGCCTAGATTCAGAACGCAGACTAATTTGCAGGCCGCCGGTGAGAACAATGAAGGATATACCGATCAAGGAGATGATGAGCTTGACGAATTAAGTCGCCCATCGATATCATTTACACGCAATTCAATTCTATTCGATGAAAATGCACCAACACAACGAGACAACGGTCCGCTTAGAGTTTGGAAAAGCACAAAATCTTTATTACCAGCAGTAGTGACAGGAGCGTGGGATGATGAGAAAAAGGGAGATCGCAAACCCGTGGAGCACTTGTACAATATGGTCTTTATTCGTATCCCTACAGTACTCATGGCGCTCGTGTATAGTAAGAATCTGATAGATGGGCACGGTTTGATATTAAGTTTCGGTGAAGTGCCTCCGATAGTTGTATTTGCTGTGTTTGCCATTATCTTAAGGTGACGCAGCGCAAACTTTGCTCATCTTCACTAAAGAATGAAGCTGTTTTCAAACTCTACTTTAAATCACTGTCATTCTCTCTATGAAAAACTCTAACTTACAATTCTTTATGATAGCTGAGGAGGCATAGGAGGCTCATCAGTATAACCACCTCCTTCCATTCCATCCTCAGAATCCGAGTCGGAGTTCAAAGCCAAGTCACTAATTTCAAGCTCGGCTTCTTGATACTGTCTAATCAACCTTCTACGTGATGCAGCTCTGCGAATAGCAGCAATGACGATCACCAATGCGGAGAATATGAGAAATCCCGCAACACCTCTGCATTCAGTTGAACTGCACTCATGCTTCATATCATCAATAATTTCAGCAGCTTTGTCTTTGGCCTGATCTGCAAGGTCTGAATAGGTTGAGGTCCTGCCCGTGGTTGAGGAGCCTGTCTGATCCTGCGGTTGTTTATTATTGAACAATTCATAAGAGGCATTGCCTTCATCAGTGGGGGCAGGATTTGTTTCAAAGGAAGAAGATTCAGATTCACCATGAGGTACAGATTCACCATAGCCATCTCCAGTAGGTTCAACTTCAACATTGCCATCTCCCTCCAGAGTTGACTCCTCCCCAATAACTTCAACTTGCTCTTCCTCTTCGGGAATAACTTCCTCCTCAGGAATGACTTCCTCCTCAGGAATAACTTCTTCCTCAGGAATGACTTCCTCCTCGGGAATCACTTCTTCTTCAGGAATCACTTCCTCTTCAGGGATCACTTCCTCTTCTTCTTCTTCGGAAACAATTTCAGTTTTGGTACTTACTGTATATGGATTTGGTGCAACGCTGATAGACGTCCCCTCCGTTGCCAAAAGTTGTGCATAGTCACAGTCACTCTCCGCAAAGCCGACGCGCCCCCGCGGTACATCGAAATAAACATCGTGTCCCATCATTGCATTTGCACCAAGAACGCTTCCACTGCCCTCATCTGTGTAGAAGCGAGCTACATAGGCTTCTTTTTCGGGATCGTACTCCATGTAATGAGAAGCAGGGATAGATAATACAACATCTTTTGGAAATGAGGGAGATAGTGCTTCTCCCGCCCATCCAGGTACATCATTGGGCTCCCCGAAAGGTTCATCACCAACATCTGGTCCTTCATAACCCTGTATAACAATGATGATCGTGGGAAGACTCTCGAGTTCTTCTTTGGTCAGCTTCATTGCCGAATGATTATAATCTTTCCCAGTTATTTTTTTCCAAGTCTCTTTGAACGCAGATGCAATTCGAGAAGTCATGTATGTATCAGTTGTCCCACTGTCCACAATGACTTTGCCGCCGTAATTCAATTGATCCTCCGAAACTTCCAGTCTGTGCATTCGACTACTCATGTCTTGTAAAGTTGTCTGAGCACTCAATCCACCACCCTCACGTAGATACACAGCTCGAAGGTGAACACCAAAAAATCCATTCATATGTGTGTTCTTCGCAAAGACCATCGGGCTAACATTATGAAGCCTTGGATCCACTCCCCCCAGTGTCATGGCACCTGCCCTCGTCCCATCCTTGGACGTATAATCCTGTCGACTAAAACACAAACTAAATTCTTCATTGGGTATAGCATTTTTCGTATGCATCTGTTTCCAAAAGGCAGTCTTATCATTCTCCATCCCCATGATCCCATCTGCTAATTGAGTAATGAACAACCCTGTAATTGATATCTGACATCCAAAGGCCAATTCAAACGCAAATTGTGATGCCTCCACCGGATCAATATGATCGACATCGGGCCCCGTTGCCACCATTGCACCCGTCACCTGCAATGCCTGATCATGAGGTCCACCGGCATAACACAAATCACTACTTTCATAGGCAGTCCAGGAACTTCCCTCGGCATAGGACATGCTAATTTTACACTTTTTGCCCCCGGACATGCTGGAGCAATATCCACGGAAGCACTCCTCACACGTCAACTCTCGAAATGTCGTCGATTGACTATGTTTGAAATATCCATCAGTGTGGTAGGAATCCCCACATCCCTTACATTCCTCACACGGAAAGGCAGTCACGCCCGATCCAGTATCGACAATGACAGTTTGTCGTTGGGGATTGGGCGATCCCACCCAAAGGTCGACGTAATGAGTTCCATACCCTTGATACAATGCGCCCATTTGTTGTTGGAGTTGACGCCCACGGAGAGAGTGGGTGCCGCCAATGCTGTTCTTGACAACATCCTCGGCATTGCTGCTGTGTCTCGAGGTATGCGGTCGGGGAGGCAGTGTCAAATCCAACTCCTGGTTATTTTTTCCTCCGTTCTGTTTGTCGTGCAACTCTCGGAGTTCCCGGCGGCGCCGCTCGAGGTGTTCTTTGTGAGGCACGAGTGGATGAATTATTGTGCCAGTTTCAGCATTGTGCAGAATGCGATGATTCTGTTGTTGTTGTGTATAGGATCTGGCCGTGCCTGCCGAGGCTGCAGTGATGCTGGCAGCCAGTAGGAGTAGGGGCTGAAGCAACGCCATGGTCATGGGATTTGGGATATTGGATTTTAATTTTAGTCGACGCGCGACGCGAGACGGAAGCGAGCGCCGAGAGCGTTACAAATCCTGTCTCGAGCCTTTGTGACGATACGATACGAATACCGTAATCTTAATCTTGCGTTACATTTTCTCGTAGGCGTTGAGAAGCCGATCATCACCCAACGGCTAGCTTCACACGACACTGCCTCCAACACTTCTTTTGTGAACATGATGGCATGGAAGTGGAACACCACGTGAAAATAATAATGCATACGGGAACTGCCAGAACAATCATTGACATCATTACTAAGCATAGAGTACGCTGCAGTCGGTGATAATAAACAGCAATAACCATGAGCTCGGGCCTAATGGCAAGCGCGCAAATGCGCATGAAGCAAAAGAGAGAGAAGGCTTCACAAGCCAAAATGTCTTCTCCTTCATCACATGCTTCGCCATCGTCTCCTGGTGTTGCTTCGCCCACATATCATAATGGAAGCGGAAGTAAACAGCATAACGGGATGAGTCCTGAAAGGAGCTTTCAGCCCGATTCTATGCTGTCAGAACAGCAATATGCAAATTCTCCCCAGTACCATGATAATTACAATGCTCACTACCAGCAGAATTATTCACCATCTTTTCCCGTGCAACGAGAAGAACATTTCGATGCAGCCATACAACATCGTGGCAACTACAGTCATCAGCATCAGCAGCATCATCATCATCTGTCGGCAAAAAATACGCCTTCGCCCAATAAACCACGAAACGGATATGATGCGTACACAAATTCGACCAGAGAAGAGCAGGAGAGGTTGAAACAGCAATATTATTACAATGGAAGTACTATGGAGCAGGCACCACCGCCACCTCCACCACCGCCACCAACAATGCCACCCCAAAGACATGATGGATTTTCTCCTGTCGTTTCCAATACTACTGCTGCGCCAGCCAACCGTCTGTATTTCCAACATTCGCAAGATGAAAACATGATGGACGGTGGTGAATACGAATATGACATTACCGAAGATGATGAAGATGCATATGTCGATGAACGAAATGACACGTTTGCTCCTATCCCTATCACCAATCAAGGCAGGAGAACGCCTGTTTTCAGTCAACCTATGGATGAAGAGAATGAAACGATTAGTTCGGAGCTTGCACTGAATGGTGACCCGACCAAAAAGAAGAAGGAGAGAAAGAGTAGTAAGAAGAGTAAGATGGATGCACGATACCTCATTCATAACATGGGAAGTGATGATTCCTTGGAGAAATCGTTGGCTGATTCGGACGGAGAGAATGTCGGAGCAAGTCCTGATCGACAGTATAACTATGGAGATATTGCAGCCCATGCTGGACGATACGCTGCTGCTGCCAGTGAGCCCGAATCGCTTGCCCCAAAGCCAAACAAAGCGGCTACTACCAATCCTTTTGATGATGATGAAGATGAAGATTCGATAAATCCCAACAAGGGAAAAGGACACTTGCCAATGAGAATTGGGAATGCCACCTCTTGGGATGATGGAGGGAATAAGCAACGAACCATGTGGGAGGATGACAATAGCTCCAATACCATGCAAAAGTTTGACCGAAACTCCAAATCATGGGATCAAGAGAATAAGACTTCATTCGAGCAAAATCTCTGGGCGGGATCGTTCTTTGGAGAGAGTGGTAGTCAATCGAAAGAAAATGATGATCAGTCTCCAAATGTGCAGACTCTTACAGAATGGGACAAGGCTGGAGCAAGGTGGCAAAACAACGCATCCTCACCACCACAAGCAGCGCAAGAAGAACCGGTAGATAGAGAGTTAGAGTCAATATTGGATAAGAACTACCCATGGAAGGGGCAGCAACTGAATTCTACATCTGGTCCAGTAGAATACACGGGTAAACCAGCAGAAGACAATATGCCAGCATCTGATCCAGTGGATTCTGACGGCGATAGCCTCTTTGAGTTTGAGAATAAGAATCAGGATTACAGCACACAAAATGCCATAAATACGACAGCAGATCCTAATGAAACTTTCAACAAGATCTCTCAGGGGATACACCAAGCTGGTGAGGCAAGACGTGTTGCGCAGGCGCAGAACTTGCAAAGGACCGAGAGTGATGAGAGCGCGGAACAGTCAGCAGAGTTTCAAAACGAACGAAAGTATGGTGATCATCTCGGAGGACCAACTACTCCATCGCGGAATGTTGCCTTTGCTGGGGAAGAGGGGAATAAAGTGCACACGTACCATGTTCAACAAGACCGTGATGCCTCCGGTTCAGAATCTGGAACATACGAGACAAGAGATGAGGAAGACGACGATGAAACTGATGGTGAGACACTGGAAGAGGATGGTGATACAATTGACAATTACACGCTCGATGATGCCACCTATGGAGAGTCTACGGTCGGTGGAACAACAGTTGACACAGCACGCAAAGTTGAGGACGACACCAATATTTACGACCATGTTGACAACGCCGTAAAAGCGATAGGATCTGCTCTCGGTGGTATGTTACTTTTCGCGAACAATGCCGCAAATAGTTTGTCTGCTGAGAACGACGATACAAAGGGGACCTCAACAATGGGCCAGGAATCAGATGAATCTAATGATAAGACGACATCTGAGTACGATTGGATAGGTTATATGGAAAAGTTTCTGTTTCCAGAGACGGTAAGTTTGAAAAAGTCTTATACCCCAACTTTCTTGTCTTGTTCATGGACTTATTTTTGTTTCATACGATTTTTTTTTGGTATTATGACCAGGATACGGACGAGGTGACTGACACACAAGGTGGTTCAACGAACGTCTCAACACTGCGGAGCAACAGCAATACCGCTTTCTCAGAGGAGTTGGAGGACAAGGAGGAGGACGAGGACAAGGAGGAGGACGAGGATAGTGATGGTAATCTACTGCAGCAAGCAGTGGCTGCGGCTAGAGCTATTCATCATATTCATGGTATACAATTTGATGAGTCTCAAGATATCAACGTATTGACGGATATCAAATTTGTTGTTGTAACAATCAAGCTTCCGCTTGGACTCTTGTTTCAAGAACACGAGCAAGGTGCTTGGGTATCAAGAGTAGTGCCCGATGGTAATGGAGCGCGTAAGGAGGTTCAGCCAGGTGACCAGCTTGCAGCAATCAATGGGAAAAGTTCTGCACACGCAACGATAGATGAAGTCGCAGCAATTATATCAAGCACTCCCCAAAACGAGGGAGTTGAGCTTACATTCATTAGGTACGTTGGTCAACTACGTCCTGTTCCAGGCGCAGTCATCCAGGAAGGGTTCGAAGTTACTGATAAGAACGTTTCAGCCAATGCAAAGAAATCCAAAAAAGGATTTTTTGGGATGAAGAAGGCCAATCAAACGACAAGTACCAAAGCTACTCTTGACTTTGCACCTAACAACCGAAGACGGGCCAATAAGAATCTCAACATTTCGATGGCACAAGAAAATACCAAGACCAACCAATCTACTGATGTTACGTCGCCGCAAAGGAATAAAGGGAAATCAACTTTCAAGAAGATGTTTGGGGGGAAGAAAAAGTCATAAAATCTATGTCAAAGAGAAGTATAGAGTGATTCTCCGTATATGTATGGATGTTACCAAGAAGGGCTTAGTTCTAAATGAATGTATGTGTTATGTATACTTGAACTATCTAGTTGAATTTTTGATTCTTAGAACCTCAAGCCGGAGGAGGGGGGAGAATCATGGGCCCATCAAAGTCCCAACTTTCCTCATCTGAATCACTTTCTCCACCAGCAAGCCAATACAGAGGATCTTTTGTGTTACCCTCATTTTTGGACGCATTATTGCTTTTCTTCGCTTCTTCTACAGAAGACTGCTTAGTGGAAGACGAGTCAGAATCCTTCTTGTAATTTTCTCTAGCTTTCTCAGATACTTTTGCTGACTCGGTAGATGTAGCAGTGTCATTTCCTTCCACATCGGAATCTGAAGCATCTTTCTCCAAAGGTAACTTGGCGTCAAAAGATTCATCGCGTTGACGAGTCTCGCGCGGTTTTCCCGCGTCACTTCGCAGCACAGCGTATGGAGATTTCATCGATGTTCTATCCGTCTGTGACATGGAACCTCGCCTTGCATTGGCTACTTTCTTCTTACTGCTCTTTTTTCTGTGTTTTCTCGAGACAGACATACGGTCACGATCATCTTCTATTGCCGAATCTTCAATGCGACGACGCTGGGTGTTGCTTCTCTCCGATTGAAGACTTCTCTGTGATTGACTTCTTGAAGGACTGCGTGACCGACGAGAGTCGGATCGAGAGTCGGATCGTATTTTCCTGCGTTTGATGGATCTTTCACGATCCCCATGTCGTCCGTGAGTACTATGCCTCCAGTTCCTGTGCAAGTCGTAATCATCGCTAAACTCGTCTTCTGATGATCCGTAATGCCGTTGTGACGTAATCATTTTCCTCCTCGATGGACGAAGTGTCTCCGCATGATACGATTCACGCCGTTTCATTTCATCATATTCTCGGAGATCATTTGATATAGAGCTTGATTGAATTTGTCTCATTCTCTCCTCTATTTGACGCATACGTTCCGCTACCATCTTCGCCTCCAATTCAAGCTTGCCAAATTCTGCCATTTTCGCTTGATACTTCTTTTCTGCCTGGATTAATTGAAGTTGTTTTGCTTCGTCCACCCTATCACTCGTTTGTGTGGCTATTTCCGCGCTGACAGTCATTCTGGTATTACCAGGTGGAGTTTGGACCATGTCTTTCGGACGATGAGAGGTACTTGCCGATTTGCGTTTAGCTGCAGGATGATTGGAGGACTTTTCGTGGAACAGAGATTGATCTTGAACTTCTGGCTCCTCGTTGTAGCTCGTCTCTAACAAATTGTTTGCCCGTAGAGGTGATGTCATTGACAGAGGCGAAAATGTGGAAAGCGGCGTCTCTTTGCTTTGAATTGGTGTCTTTGGTAGAGGATTATCAGCTTTCGTGGTAATACCTTTGTCATCATTATCAACTCCATCTGCAGACGCAGACGGCCTTGGCTCCGATCGACCAATTTCGGAATTCCGCCTATCGTCAGAATTCATGGTACCTTCGACATTGTCATCAACTCCTTCTGCAGAAGCAGACGGCTTTGGCTCCGATCGTCTAATTTCGGAATTGCGCTTTTCTTCTTCCTTGTCTTCTTCTGTCAAGCACGACATCATCAACTCTCTGATACATATTGATTCAGGTACGTCTTTCTTAGCCGGACTATTTTGTGCTTGACCAACAGATATGCTGCCGCTTTCCGGACATTCGAGATTTGATGTTTGGATAGGAGAGCTAGGGAATGGTGAAATTGGCTGATCATCCAGTCCGGTTGCTTCATGTTCATTCATTTCAGTTGGTGATTCCGCCTCCTCCGCTTTCTCCACCTTTCTAGTCTGTTTATTCTTCGTCTTCTTTGGTGCAGTAGACTTCTTCACTTCATGTTCAATCATTTCTGTTGGTGGCTCCGTCTCCTGCGCCTTCTCCATCTTTCTAGTACGTTCAGTAGCATCACACGAAGTATTCTTCGTCTTCTTTGGTGCAGTAGACCTCGCAGTAGACTTCTTCACTTCCATATTATCATCTGCGTGTTTTTCCTTTGCTGAGTCCTCTTTTTGACCTGAAGGCATGGCTTTCTCCTTCGAGGAAGTAGTCGATGTTTGTAATGTTTCAAGAGAAGACAACCCCTTCTGCCGGCCACCACGGCTCCTTCGTTTCTTTCCTTCACGTTTTTGTTTCGTTGGTAGATCTGGATGTTTTTCCTCGGAAGAGGAAGCAAGTAACGTCAAAGATTCGACTGCTTTCTCATCTTCTTCGTCACGCTTGTCTTTGGAGCAAATATGCCCCTTCTTTGGCTCACCGCATTTGCTGCACTTGTAGCCCTCCTTGACTTTAGATGCGGTTTTTGTTGTCGTTTCCTCCTCTTCTTTTTTGTCTTTCTTTTTCTCATCACTATTGATGTTACTCCTCTTCTCATCGACCTCCTCATCCTCTTTACCTAACAAGTCGTGATAAAATTGAGTTGGACAACTTTTACGTGGAGATGATCGCTTCGATAGAGATGAGTTTTCAAGCGATTTTTCATTCTTGGCATTGCCATAGTTCTTTTTTTGTCTCTTTGACACAACATCACTCTTGACACTTACAAGAGTAGCAGCTGCATTTTCTTCCGTGTTGTTGCTACTGCTATTCTTTCTCTTCGGCCGCCCGACTGGAATATCCCAAGTGAAACCAGCACTCTCGAGCAAATTGGCTTTCTTTTGGGTCATTGAAGTTTTCTCATTTTGTTTCATGGCTTTGTACTCCTTCCTCTGTGCATTGACCCATGATTTGGGTATCGGTGACTGCTGTTCGATATCACCTCTCCCTTGATTCTCTATGGACTGCTTCCATTTATTGAAGTTCTTTAGCCATCTTTCCTCAAGTTTTCCTTTTGGAATAAATTCATTCTCAGATAGTTCACTGCGCTGGGGTGATTCAATATTATTATGGAGTTGTGATTCAATGGCACTCTCGGCATTGACTGCAGCTCTCCTCTTTTGTTTCTTCCTCGATCGAGTTTTATTGTTACCATCATCATCTGATTGAGTAGTATCATTATTATTTGTACCCCTCGTCGCATTCCTTGCCAAGTAATGCAATGCCGATTCAGCCGTGGATCGTTTACTGGGGGTAATGGGCGCAGTACTTCTCATCAAAAAATCCGAATCAATCGCCGGCGACGCCAAACTGTTTGCTATAGCGGCACCATGCGTTCGTGGGGAAAATTTGGCTCTCCTTCCGTACGTCTTTTTGGGTTTACCTCCGCCATTATTAGTGCTATTCTTTGGCGGTGTGTTGTGACCATTTTTATTTTTGTCAGATGATGTAACGGCCGACGTGGCCCTCGCAACATCAGGAGATCGACCGCGTCTACTCTTCTGAATTTTTGTCACTGGTGTATCCGCAAAAGTTGGGCTCCCCAAGGAGTCTTCTAGCCCACGTTTGATCGAACGTCGTGCGGAGGGAGACTTATTGCTGTCTTTCCCCTTTTGTCTGCGTGGCGATGATCTCAGTGGAGTGCGCAACGTTGGCCTCGTTTTTGTAGGCGTCGGCCTCATTGCTTGAATGTCGCTCTCTCAATAACTAACAACAACAATGTAGTTATAATGACAGTAGATTTAGGCGGTGCATTTGGTTGCTATGGCGTCGAGGTTTCTTTAGGGTAGCCTTCCGTGACATGGTTAAGCTTGGTTCTTTGTTCTTTGGCGGCATGATGTGGTACGTAACAGTCTGGTTACCATTGTAACACTTGTTACGCGATGTTACGCGTCGCTTGAAAATGCCAGCTGTGAACTGTGAATGTTGGAAGAATGAAGAATGACACCACCATGCACCATGAACACTGCACCCGGCTGACTAATCCTACTACCTATTCAACAACTGCCAACTGCTGCTGAAAATCAGAAAGGCGCTCGCCATACACTTGTCAACAGTATTCAAAGTATTAGTATTGTTGTTGTTGTCGTTGTTGGCTTGGTTTGCTCTGGGAAACTTTAGCTCTCTAGAAGTGGTCGATGTTTTTGTGCACATGAAAACAAAATCATGGTTTCCGTAGTAAATAATAATGATAGTGATCCCGCCGCTTCCTCTTCTAGTGATGACTCGGATAGCGGCTCTTCATCTGAATCAACAGCATCATCTGATGAAGAACCTCACAGAGAAGAAGGAGCAGCAGCACAAGAGGACGAGGAATTACTATTAAAGATTCAAAATTTGCGTTCGATCATTGATCCAGATCATGTCATGCCTCTAGAGGAATTGTTAGACATTCTAGATGAAAATGAACGGGCGAGCGCCAGGACTGCAACTAATACAGCAACGACGACAGCCAGCAGTACATTATCATCTGAACGTACAAGCGCCAGAACTGCTGGGACTTCTTCATCACCATCTGGGGGCAGTAATCGATGGGACAGATGTCAGGCCCCTTCGTCACGTCCGGGCGTTATTAGTGTAGGGGGTGCAATTACTGGTCGAGTCGTGCCAGTGGGGGAATTGGATGAAATTGAATTAATTGAGAAGAAAATCAATGCAGTGCATAAAGTGCAAGCTCGACTACAATTCAGTGATTTACAGTCCAAAAAGCAAGAGGTGGAACGTATGTACGAGGATGAAAAACGAATGCTGGAAGCGGCAACAATGGGGCAAACCGCAGAAAAGGCTGGACCTCACTTGAAAACGTGGGATCCTCCCAGTGATGAAATGCTGAGGATAGAGCCAACGTTACCGCCACCTGAACCTCTGCCTTTGTCATTAATTGAAGAGGGAATGGACAGTGGCGTTACAAATAGTCAAATAGCCGTCGGGAAATTATTCGACCCAGGTGAGGATGAAGAAGAGAAGCAAGAGGAAGATGTTTCAATAGCAAACAAGTATTCTGAAGTCACATTGGATGACTCAGAATTAGGTGCATATGAGCATGTTGTGAGGTGCTGGAAATGTCGAGCAGGGTTGAAAATCAATATTGAGATTGGCTTGGTTGCGTGTCCACGATGTCGCTCGATCAGTCCGACCACAGATGTAACGAGTGTTGGATAATTTGTAGAATAGATTGTTGTAGAGACTGCAATATTTATCGAACTAAAAGTTGACAACCTTCCTCTTGGGCTTCTGGACCGTTTTCTCTATCTTGTCGTCCTTGTTTGGTTCATCTAAATATTTTTCAATGGTCACTGATTCTTCGTCACTAAATTGTTCTTTCTTGGCCTGCTTAGACGGACAGTCATGAGCGTAATGATCAACTTTGCCACATAGTCTACAAGAACCTCCATTAGGATAAAGCCCTTTACTACTCTCTGGGCAGTTTCCCGCAAGGTGCCCAGTCTTATTGCACACGTAGCAATTTGCAAATGGCAAATCTCCAAGCTTCCCGAAATCAAAGTTGGCCAGTCTTGATCATGCCCTTGACTTTTGGGCACTGCTGGATTCTGTGCTCAGTGCTCCCACACTTGTAACATATGTTGTTGCTTTGCTTCTTTTTGCTCATAGTCTCTTTTGCTGGTACATTGGTGCAATTCTCTGCCGCATGCCCCTTTTGTCGGCAGCGAAAACATACTAGATTCTTATCCCGTGCTCGCGTCATGTGCTTATTCCTTTGGTTCCTAGCTATCGCAGTGTACTTTTCTCTGCGTTGCTCTTTTGTCATTTTGGGCTTTGGACCCTTTCGGCTCTTTTTGTGTGCCTTGCCGGTTCCTTGTTTTCCATCCATTGTGAAAAGATATGGGGGTGAATCAGTGACTAACGGGCCAAATATTACAATAATGGATGAATAATTAAGAGTAATGGTACAATAATGAAGCGAGTGTTGCTGTTTTGCTTTTGTTCTTCGGCAGCATCGCGATGATTGGCTTCGACCAACCCATCAGCTGTTTCTGAGGAAAAGGAAAGGGAGAGGGAAAGAGGGGCGAAAACAGACGTAAATCTAAGTGACTTGCGAGCTAAATAAAACATGATTATAAAGTAGACTTCATCCTAAGGTATAACAATCATCTCAATAACAACAATCTATCTTCCATAGATCGTGTTGTATATCTCACCAATTCAACTTCTTTGTAACCAAGCTGTTGACAAAATGATGCTCGCGAGAGGTCAAATAGCTTCTTTAATTGTATTCCAAGCGTTGCCTTTCCTTCACGTGCAAAATTCTTTTCAAATTCTTTGCTTGGAAGGAATTCCATCTCAACATTCGTCATATTCACCCGATCTAAACCATCCTTGGCCATGTGTGCAACGTTTAGTAGGTCTGGAAGCATCACTGTCTCTGTGCTTGCATCAGTTACGTTCTTTGTTGGGGACTTCTTTCGTTGCAAAGATGCCCACTGACTGCAAGAAGTTGCAATAATGAAATGCTCTGCTGTCAGCCCCAATGCAAGCCAAAAGTCTTTCCCAGTGAAACTTTCCCACGTGCACAAATAATGACAACAAGCTGCAATCGCTGCTGGTGGAAGAAGCTGTGGTGATTGCTCAGCCATTCTTGATAAAGATGTGATTGTTAAATCACAAGCTGGACCACAAAGATGTTTGGACATGCATAACGAAGTGTTAATTGGTGCATAATCATGTATCTGTAAAGATCCAATATCTGCAACAACGCGTTTGATTTGTCTCTCAGGAGAACGGCACCTAGCTCTCATTACGCGCTCTCTGCAGTGATTATGTGCAAAATCTTGTCGATCGACTAAGATGTGAGTCAACTTTGCATTAGTGACTTTCTGCAACCTATCAGACAAGCGACCGGTCCCAGCGCCCAATTCAATTGCAGTTGTTGTGTCATCGTGCAAAGCATTGATTCGACGCAGGTGACCAATGATTGATACTTCTGTAGGACATGCTTTCCTCCATTTTCATCTTCTTTGCTATTGGCCTCACCTACGCTGTAATCGGTTTCGGATAGTATTTCACACAGCACAATATTGGGAAGAAACGTATCGATAACTTGTAGCTTGGCCAAGAGCCTTTGCACTTGCGTGCCAGTGATTTCATGCATTCTACATCTTGCAGCCTTTCCAAGTCCATCCTTATGACTCATTAGATGAATGCTATGCACAGCAACCCCTGCTTAAGACTTTAGCTCTCGTATCGAAGATGTTGAAAACACTCAGCGTTGACCTGTCAACTGAAGAAGCTACATGAAGTAGTGATACTGATCCATCATTAAGCTTGCTGCTTGCAGCTTGCATAGCTGAGCTCGACCCTCGACCTCGATTGTGTTAGATTTTAGATTGTGTTTTGTGTCGGTCTTGTGTCATCGGTCATCGTGATTGAGATTGGTATCCAAACTTATGCCGTCTCTTTTTGTTATCACCCAAAGTAAAAGGGGCTGCCATTAACTATATATCAACAATTAGCCCCCAATACAAACCCTTCATTTTTGCACGGATTTGGGTTTGAGATCTGTTTGAGATACACACCGAACACAAAACATCAACCATGTCGTCACCTACTGTATTCGTATGCACGGCAAACTATACACCAAAAAACAGCAATGAGCGATGACGATTTGATTATCATCACTTGCTGTGCATTCGCAACAATTTTTATGGCAATAGTTGCGTTATTATCATTAAATATTCATGCAGAAGCTGACCTACTTGCCCCGATCTCCCGACCGACACATCAACAGTTCGCTTCTCTTCGACACTCTACGGCAACAAAATAAAAAGAAAAGAATAATAATGACGTCTTAATTTAGGGCATTAGCGGCCTACAAATATTTACATTGGCGTGTCCCCAATGGTTCATGGCATCCAACAGAAAGAAGGGAGAATCCGTACCATCACTATCCAAAACATGATTTTTTACGTCCGTCGGAATCAATTTTCATTGCACGACAGATCTCCAACAACTTTTTCGCTCAGCTCGTGTGCGCACAAAAGCAATCAATCATGGCGGGCAATCCGAGCTCTCACAGCCATTCATTCAATCATGGATGGCTTTCTCGTGATGGCAGAGAAAAAAAGTCGTTGAGATGACTTGCTGCTGCTTTCATGAGCTCATAATTTTTCATTTGGAAAACTGTCAACATCATTTACTAGCAAATCATCCATGTCGGCAATGGCAACCACCTCTGACCTCCGCTCGCCGGCCTCTTCTACCGCCGCCTTCCAACGACGTTCACCCGCAAGCATCGCCACCGCCTTCCAACAACGTTTACCCGCAAGCATCGCCGCAGCCAATGATTACAGTGATTCATCCTCTGTTCAGTTTTGATAGATGGATGAGATCAAGCAACAATCAACTTCAACACCGCCGAGGAAAGCCGGCGGTATACAAATGGGCCCATCATCGCTGAGGAAAGCCGGCGATTCAAATAACGGCCCATTCATCGCTGAGGAAAAGCCGGCGATTCAAATAATGGCCCAGCACCGTGGAAGCCGGTGCTATACAAATCGGCCCAGCACCGCCGAGGAAAAAGCCGGCGGTATACAAATGGGCCCAGTATCGCCGAGGATGGCCGGCGATTAATTAAATTGGCCCTGCTTTTCAGTACTCCTTCGGGTGTACTCGGTTTGGGGTCCGAGAGAGATAGTAATGGTCGGTTTCCAAGGTGGGTCATGGCTGCCTTTGAAGGTGTCGAGAGGCTTAAACAGAGTGTTCGTCCTCCCCAGGGGATAAGATGGGCACAGTTCCTTTAGGGTTTGCCAGACCATAAATCCGTCGTTAAACTACCGTTCGATCTCTTTGAAAAGTATCCCCACCTACAATGTTTACAGCTTGTCTTTGGTTTGATTTGGGGGGCAACATCTTGTCGTTTCTGGAAAGATCATAATAATGATAAGTTAGAAAATCATCTATTTACCAACACATTATCTCTAACGAATCATTTGCTTGTTTTACTTTTACTCTCTTGAAACTGTGTTCGTTGTGGTGATGTTGAGCTGAGCGCGACAACTGTACGTCGTCGGATGTCACACCTCGTCTTCCACTCTTCAGCTCTTTATCCCTCTTTTCCAACATGGTCATTCTTAGTTGGAAAAGCATTGCTACTGCCGTTACAGTAGGGTTTCAATTAGACGTAGTTAATTGCTTTTTCCCACACCCCACCCTTTAACCAATGGGCAGCAGCACCTCATTTAGCCGTATTGTATGTAGCGTCGTCATTATGCGCATGAGCAGCTTCTAGTGACCCATTGTACTCGTTGTTAATACTATACAAGCTCATTAGTACTGCTCAGACGGATTGCTCATGTACAAGCGATGCTGCAGCCTCGTATGGTAGCTGTTCTGAGAGGTCCAGTGCGAGCTGGCCAGCAGCACCTCATTTAGCCGTATATATCGTACCTAGAGTGTCGTCATTATGCGCATGTGCAGCTTCTAGTGGCCCATTATACTCGTTGTCGATACTATACAAGCTCATTAGTACTGCTCAGACGGATTGCTCATGTACAAGCGATGCTGCAGCCTCGTAGCTTGCAGTTGAAGTAGTTGAAGTGTTCGCTCGCTGCGCCCGCTCGCGTCGTCATTATGTGCATGAGCTGCTTCTAGTGACCCATTATACTCGTTGCTGATACTTTACAAGCTCATTAGTACTGCTCAGACGGATTGCTCATGTACAAGCGATGCTGCAGCCTCGTATGGTAGCTGTTCTGAGAGGTCCAGTGCGAGCTGTAGCTGTCCAGCAGCACCTCATTGAGTCGTATCGTATCTAGCGTCGTCATTATGCGCATGAGCAGCTTCTAGTGGCCTATTACACCCGTTTTTGATACTATACAAGCTCATTAGTACTGCTCAGACGGATTGCTCATTTACATGCGACACTTCCATTCTTGGGTCAAGAGCACGGGAATCTACGCTTACCCGTACCCTATTTATTTGTCAACATTGTCGACATGCGCAATGCTAGCGACCGAACCTTTTCTGGTTCGTAGTAGACGGTGTTATTGGTAGATGATATTGAATATGCTGCAAGTTTAAGCAATAAATCTTTTTGGCGTTTATTGTCCTTCATTTTTGATGATATTATACTCCTATTTTTTTACACCTGGAAGATGCTGACGCGCACAAGTACATATGTTTCATGCGACGACACAGCGGAAGTACGCAGTGTTCCCACTAGTGATCATTGCAGAAAAATAATGATCTTCATGGTCGCATTCAAGGTCTCGGTGCTTATCCCCGCCCAGGCTTATTTAATGTAGCTCGAGCTCGAGACTCGAGATTGTACTCGAGATCGAGATGCATTTATTGCAATTTGCTGCTTTTGTGCCATCGTGATTGAGATAGGTATCCAAACTTATGCCGTCTGTTTTTGTTACCATCACCCACCCCCGCCTCCGCGAGAGTAGACATAAACCATGGCAACGATGGCCTCCCTAGCCTTCACCACGAGGGTGAACTCGCTGAGAAAATGTTCCTCTTCATTGCGTAGTGCAGTAGGAGGTAGACAATTCTCCACTAGAGCCAGCGTCAACACCGATGAGAGTGAAGGAGCTAATAAAAAACACCCTCAATCCTTCGTCACAGATGAAGTTCCGCTCGAAGACGGTGAACTAAGCGATCTCCCCCCTTTCTTCCATCAAAATCTACGAAGAGGTCCTTCCCCCCCATCTCATGCTAAGCATTCTCGTCATAAGAATGACGGACGTGATGCTTACTGGCGTCCACCGTGGAAGAGTCGCGCTGACATCATTTCTGCGGAAGATTTTGCCAACCGACCCAGGGTAACTTTCTCAGAGCACTTTGCTAGTTTGCACGATGCCATGGCCACGCTAACTTGGATGACTCAAAATGAAAAGGACGGAATTTATCAAATGTATTGTGATCTGATGACTGTCATGGCAGAGAAAGGTGGAGACCCAAAGAAGGATAGTTGGGGGGTGTTGACAACAAACACATCTCACGAATACATTGTGAGGGTTATTGCTCAGCATTATAATATCACCACATCCAGGGCTGCGGGAGTGATTCAGCTGCAACATAACGAAGAACAGCTGAAGAAAGATCCAAACTTCAAAATTAGACATGATCTTCAAGCCTTTGTGGATGCTAGGGTGCGTGATAGTCACAGAGAAGTGTATCAAAGTTACGGAGAGAAGGATCCTATGGCTTTCACTGAAGATCCAGTTGCGGGTACCGGCTTTCTTGCTAGGGAGGATGTTGGAGCTGCTGCTGTAGTGGGGGCATCTGATTTGGTTGATATTGATGCATTGGTCAAGAAGGTCAAGAGGATGGAGAAAGATGAAGCAAGCATGCGAATTAAGAATCACATCTATGTGGAGGATGTTGATGATAGAACAAGAAATGTGAAAGTTGACAAGGAGGCAAAGAGACTTGAAAAGTCGAAGAAAGCACTTGCGGGACTGTACGATTTAACAAAAGCTAGCGGCGATGGAGAAGAGGAGGCGACAACGTCGATCAAAACAAAAGTACCTCCAATTCCGGAAGGGGCTTTACCTTATCCTGATAACAATGTTGGTTATCAAGAAACACCCAAAACTCGCCGGCCACGTTGGAAGTTTGCGGCCCAAATCATCAATACGCACACATTGGAAAATCCCCCTGGCTCGTCACAGCATGGTAAACGTGTAGCCAAAAGGACCAAAGCCCGCCGTCACGGGAGAATAGTCGACGGAAACACTTTGATAGAGAAAGATGGGGAGGTTCGCGTGGCAACTGTTGCTGAGTTGGAGCAGACAAGCTGGAAACACGTTAGGAATGAGAGTGAGTTCATGTTCAAGGGTGTCAAGGCTGCATGGATGAGGAGGCAACTCGAGCAGGAGGTTGGGGGCTGGGGACGACAAGAAGAGGTTTACAATGAACCGGAAGTAGAAAGTGAGGAGGGTGAGGGTACTGATGAAAACGAAGGAGAAGAAGCTGAAGGCAGTGACGATAAGGAAGAATAAATTACGTTATTGCATCTCAACGCTACGCCACACTGTCTTGATCTTGACGAGCCTGGTATTCCGAATATTTCTTGGCGCAAGCACGGCGGACGCTTCGCCACAATTCTAATGATTTCCTTCGTAGCTCTCTGTAATGATAACGAACAGTTAAAAAGTATCTGACTGATTCAAAATCGTCTTCCAACATCTTCTTCTTCCTTTCAAGATTCTCCATTTCAAGTTGTGCTTTCGCCAAAGCTTCCGTGGAGGAATGTATTTCATGCTGCAGCAACTTTACATCGGCTTTTAGAGTCTCTAAGCAGTGACTTTTCTCACGCTGTAATGAAAGAATCCATAATATGGATTGCGCGTCTTGATGAATTTGACTCGGCAACGTGGTTTGCATCTGCTCATCATTTCTTGATATGTCAAGCTCACTCAGCTTTCCTTTCAGCAATGCCAACGATAATGGCAAACGACACAAGGAGTTGTTGTGTAATATCAATGATTCTAGATGACTGCATTGTCCCAATTCATCAGGTAGAGAAGTCAATATGTTGTCACTGAGAACAAGCTTTTTTAGGCTTTGTAATTGTCCTATACTTCGTGGGAGAGAAATCATCATGTTGTTGTTTGCCTGGATAAGTCTCAAAGACTGGAGTGAACCAATGCTGTCTGGCAGAGCAGTGATTTTATTGGAAGCGCAATGAAACTCCTCAAGATTTTGTAGCAATGCGATTTCATCTGGTATTGCTTGCAATAGATTGAACGAAAGGTCGATAGTGACAAGGCTTGTGTAGGAGAGAATTTGAGGATCCACCACAGAAAGTCCTTGATACTTCAAGTCCATCAAGGTACCTGAAGAATCAGGCTCGTAGTTGTCGATGTCCTCCATATTTTCATTTGATGCTGCTCTGATTAATGAGATTCATCAATAGATATTCATTGCATAAAAGTGCTCTTAAGGAGGCCAAGCGGGAGACCTGAGGTCTACAACCTGCCTTCAGCTCGAATCCACTGTAATTTTTAAAATCAAAAATCAAATCTTGCTCATAATCTTCATCTGCACATTACTTTCACGCTGGAATATTCTGCCTGGCATGCCTCTGTCAAGTGAATACACATGGAGCGAGACGACCGATGCCGTCACGATATCTATACCTTTGAAGGGCGTCTCTCCCAAGGCTGTGGACATTAGTACGACGTCCAACATATTAAAAGTGAACTACAAACCTTATCTTCTTGACTTGAATCTCTTCCAAGATATTAGCGAGGACAAGAGTAAGGCTGTCTTCAAAGATGGCGTACTCAATATTTCTCTCATCAAGAAGGAATTCCAACTATGGGGGCAGTTGTGTTTCATTGGATCCAAGAGTGAAATCGCAGTTAGGAGAGAAGCGTCTTTCAAACTTCGCGATGCGCGTAATCAACAGCAGAGGGAGATTACAGCTGCAAGAAAGGTAGACGAAGAACGACTGATGCTTCGAGAGCAGATGGCATTGGAAGAGAAGGAGAGACAGCGGATGGATGACATTAAAGATCAAGCGAAGAAGAATGCCGAAGATGAAATGTTTGACACCTTCTCAACATTGCGTGAAATCAAAACGAAGGCCTTAGTAGAAGACAAAGAAGACAAACCCTATTTGCCTCCACCTGTGCGGGAGGCCGTACAGTTATCATTTCGTCATACGCCGCGACTGTTCAAGACCCCATTACGCCAATCTACGAAGAAGCAGGAAGAAGAATTCATCATCAAGAATAGATCAAAACTACGAGACAATGCATTGCTAGCCGATACCGATATAGACGTAAGCGACGTTGATCCCATCTGGCTCACTTCCAAAGGTGACGAATTCTACCAGCGCGGAGACATTGGGTCTGCTATCAATGCCTACTCTCAAGCACTCAGTGCTGACAACACAATGGTAGAGACGTTGCTAGCTCGTGCAGCTTGCTACCTAGACCTACGCGAAGCAGAACCCTGTATAGCAGATTGCATGGCTGCTCTCAAATTGAGCGATTCTATTGAGAATCAATTAGAAACCGACGAAGCTAGATTGATGTTCAAGAAAAATTTGCTCATGAGACTTGGTATGGCATATTGCTTACTAGAAGGGCACAAAAAAGCTCTGGAATTGTTTCATTCCGTCCTACAGCTCGACGAGAACGATCGAGATGCACTACAAAACATTCGTTACCTGAAGACACATATGGAAGTTGCCGACCTGAAGGCCAAAGCCGACAGTCGCTTCTCAAAGGGAAGTCTCGAGGAAGCGAAGGAAACTTACTCCAGAGCCCAGGAACTCGATCCTGCTCGCATTCAAGTATTGATGAACCGGGCGGCCTGCCATCTAGCGTTGAAAGACTCTGCCGCCTGCTTGGAAGATTGTAGTACTGCGATGAACCTTCTTTCACGAGGCGAACAAAGGAGTGACAGCTCTGTGTGTGCCCTCGCCAACGTCCTTCACCCCAGCAACAGTACCAAGAGAAAGTGGCAAGTGATCTTACTTTGCCGTCAAGCCGCGGCAAAACAGCTCATAGATGACTTTCGTGAAGCGTTAGGTGATTTGGAAAAGGCACATAGCATTGCCAACAGTGATGATGATTCACTGGCAAAATCGATCGCAAAAGATATTGACGATCTGAAAGCGAAAATGAACTCTACCCAGACTCAGCTTTCATCACCATAGGAAGGGAAGCAATGTCTTTCTCCGAGGATAGGTCTTTCCAAAAGTTGAAATATACCATCCATCATGAGTCCTCTCTGCAGAAATTGATAAATTAGTAGTAACCCATACCAACACGATCCAATGCTTGACGATATGTATCTGAGACAATACTCCTCTCTCTTCATCTCGAACTATTGCCGTATCTCTTTGCAGTTCAATTAATATAGCCAGCATGAAATAAAACATGACTTCAGACAAGTAGTGAGTGCATGATACAAACTCAAACCAGTCCCCTGATGGAATCCGATAAGAGTTGACTCCTCCAGAAGATTTGATTGTCTTATTTGATCTCAAATTTCCGAGAATGACGTGGTGACGGTGTTGTTGATACTGAAAAAAGAGGCAACCCATGAAGACCATGAATGATTTGACTGTAACGATGTTGCTATCTTGTCCCAATTCATCATGGATTGGAATGAAGACGAACGGTAAACAGAGATAGTGAATCACTCCAAGCAAGTAGGTACCCCGCAACGTGCATGCCATTGTCGGGGATAAATTTGTTGGTGTCGGGGATGGAATTGATGGCAGAGTAGGCGCTGATAATGGTAATAACAGCAAATGCCGAGGGTCGGGAATATTATTTGGTCATATATATTGTACTCATACTTATTAGGTGCCTCTTCATTTTTTTGTGTGGTTGACTTTTTTCGAGCATGTTATTTTTGTTCTTCTAGCACTAATGATAACATGAAAATATGCTGCAATATAAAATCGGATGTGCTCTTTCAAGCTGTATCCTTGGTTATTGCTAAAAGTTGATTTATTAGTGATTTTAGCGTACGCCTATAAAGGTACAAATAGGTGACTGCCATGTAGGCGTATCGGGATAGTGGGCGCGTCGGCGTGCCCACAAGAGGGACTGGTTTGACAGGAGGCTTGACGGGAGATTTTGGGTGATTTTGTGTCGATATTCAGGGATTTTGCCCCCATTTTAGCTCATTTTCACCTGATTTTTTGCAGTTGTGGGCCCCACGTGGGCACCGCCAACAAGAGGGTATGAAAAGCGCCCACTATCCCGATACGCCTACTGCCATGGCACCCGAAAACTGAAAGTGGTCAGTGCGAGAAGCTGAATTTGGTGGGGGATTTTTACTAGTGCTAATCGGTCAGAGCTCACGATCATTTTAAAAAACTTTATATGGTTACACTAGATTGGAGAGCGGCCGCCAGAGATGCCAGATTAGCCATCGGGTAAATTCCTTTCTTGTATTTTTGGCCAATTCGGGACGAGAAATAAAAAAATACAAAGCTAAATACAAAGAATTCGACTGGACAACAACCTCACATTCTGGTCAATAACATCGATACCCCAGCTAACATCAATACCTAAACACCCCAACAAGCTCATCTAAGAGTCTTCATCATTGATACGGCACATGAGAGGGTTTCTAGAGGGTCTACTTCAGTCCGATTGCCTCAACATAAACCTTAACTTCGAACTTGACTGATGACACGCTCAACAACAGCACTGGAAGCCTTTACAAGAACAACCAACCATGCAGCGGTCGTAAAGAAATTCAGATTATGGTGATATGTCTTCCTCCACCTCCAGACACGGCGAGCCTTCTCAATAGGACCAACTCTCAAAGTTTGCCAGCATATCTTCCTGATTAGACTGCTGCTTCTTAAAAAGCTTTCATGATACTCCTCCGCATCATCAGAATAGTATTCTACGGTCTTCTGGTTTATCCAAAGAGGTCACCGCTGATCATCATCAATCTTCTTCTCCGGTTGCGTTGATGCTTGCTCTTCGCTTCGTTCCGCTTAATGCTTGTGGTGGCTAAAGTAACGCTGCAGTCAAAATGGCGCCAAGGAATTTGTAAACGTAGGAGTAGTCAGGACATTCTTCAGTGCCGGATATCTGATGATGTGACACAGACGAGACACAGGAATTGGTGATATCCTATTGGGGCATCCGCATGGACCATCTTTTTGTATTTTTTGGGGGAATTTGGCCAAATCATCGACTTTGGAATTTACCCGATAGCTATGCCAGATACCATTCAACAAACACACCGCTGCTCTAGTCATGTTGAGGTTGTTTTGTGGACTAACTATACTTCAGTGCCACGATAATACACTTCTTACTTCGTTGAGATCTGCTCGTGATGCTCTCCAAAATCTTATGCCTGCTCTTGATAGCATTGAGCTCTGTCGAAGCGGTGCGAAGGCTCCCTCACGAACAAGAGCTTATTCACGGACGTCGGCTCTCAATTGAGGACCACAATCATGAACCTCAGCAGCAATCCTCTACACGACAACACGCATCATCACAACATCGGCGAGTAGAAATTACAAACCCAGACGATCATCTCGTAACATCACTCCCCCTCCTCGCAGATGGTAGCTCTCAAAACGCGTCAGTGGGCTGGTCATCTCCCCGCATCAAAGGATCCAGATGATAAAAAGATTTTCTACTGGCTTTTCGAGCCAGGTAATGCTGACAATGTCCCACCTGAAAGTATTCCTCTCATTCTGTGGATAAATGGAGGACCAGGATGCAGCTCCATGAACGGATTATGGTTGGAAAATGGTCCTCTAAGATTGAAAAATGATGGAAACAGTTGGATTGTCGATGTCAATGAGCATAGTTGGAACAATGCTCCTGCTTGGACGATGTATGTTGATCAGCCTGTAGGAACTGGTCTCAGCTTTACCAAAAAAGGAACGTATTGCAAGAATGACTTTGAAGTGAATCGGGACTTTCACTACTTTCTGGAGGAGTTCTTTTTGTTACACGCGGATAAATTCTTGTCGGATGACAACATAAATGGTGCAAGAATGCTGCGACGCTCATTTTACTTCTCTGGAGAATCACATGCGGGGCACTATATTCCAAGTATGATGGACTTTATCCTACAGAGAAATGATGGCAAACTTGTACCAGATCAAAAGAATGGGTTGGAACCTCTACGTGTGAATATACCAATTCGTGGTGCTGCGATTGGCAATGGATGGGTAGATCCGTTTCATCAGTATGCGGCAGCGGATGCTGCATATGGTGCGGGTCTCATTGGGACTGCACAAAAAGCCAATTTTGAAAACATGGAACGTGCCTGCCAAGCAAAGTTAAAGTCGGGCAATTTAAAGTCAGGAGTTTGTTTTTCATTGTTGGATGACATCATAGATCAGTCTCATGGGTCAAGTGCAAATACCGTTGTTAGTCAATACGATACACGAATGTGGGAGATGAAGGGGACTCCACGCTCTTTCCCTCTCGGTCACAAGGATGTAGAAACTTACCTTGGAGGAAAGAAGTCATACAGCAACCCACCTCTTGTTGTTGACTTCCATGACGTGTTAAGATCTATCAATGCAATGGAGTCACTGGAAGCAGGTCTCACTTATGAGGAATGCACTGATCCGCCATACCTTGCATTAGCGCACCAAGATGGTTTGGGTGTAGTCGATGAAGTAGTCCGAATCCTTGATCATGAGTCGAAGCCTCACATGATGTTTTTCAATGGAATAAATGATTTGATCTGCAATCATGTGGGTAACGAACGCCTTTTGGACCTTTTGCCGTGGAGCAAAGCATCTGAATATATACTACAACCAAGGTATGCCTGGTACGCACCTGTCGATCCTTCGCTGAAAAACAATTATAAGGAAGGTCGCCCAGATGGGTATGTCAAGACATTTGAGAATTTGACGTACCTAAAAATCCTTGAGGCCGGTCATATGGTCCCAATGGATCAACCTAGTGTTTCTCTTTCCATGATGCAAATACTCGTGTCTGGCCAGGTAGCATCAGGATTTCTCCATTCTAGACAAAAGATAGACAGCGCAGATGTGAACCAGGAAAAGAGTTGCTCTTTGTCGGAGTGTCCAAATTGCGTACCTGAACAGAAATTTGAAATAAATAAATAAGTGATTAGTTTAGGAGGTATTCAGGAGCTATTTACTGGGCAAGCTGGATCTGAACTTGCCCATTTTAGGTAATAAGAGGAGTGCAGTCTATCTCATAGTTCAGTAGCAAGTCCGCGCTCCTCTTGTCACCTGTGCTAGGTGATGGCATGTTCCCCCTCCCTCCTACTCTCAACTGCCTCTCGACAGGTGAGAGTGGTTGGAGTGAGAGTCCTCACTCAACCTCTGCCACCGCAGAGGTGGGGGAGAGGGGATTACTCCCCACTCTAGGTGTGCCAGTTGGACATCCCCGGCCCATTCTCAATGAGTGGCCGGATGCGGTGGTGCCTGTCCCTAAGTACTCCCTCTGAAGTCCCTCTGTGCAGGAGGGAGTTTGCCCGGACTCTAGAGGGCAAGGGACATGCGAACCCGCACAGAATATCATCTGGCTATGTACGCTGACGCTCACATTTTTCAGCTAAGTGTGTACCCAGTTGACGCATCGCATTCAAGGCCTCTCTACCTGGCATTCCATCAGCCGTGAAGCAGAGGGGGGTGAAGTCCCGACGTCGTTCAAGACAAGCTGCCTTGTAGGTACTTGCGGATTTTCTCCCTCTCTTGTTGCCTCAAGCTAGAGACAGCCGAAGGCGCCTTGTTGCGGTAGGAGCGGCAGTCCGCGTCGGTGATGCGAGTGTCAAAGACAGTTCGACGCTGTCTCTTCCAGAAGTGGGAGACCATTATATCTCCACGCTCTTCCGTTGTTGTCACTGGGGTCGACCCATCAGTTGCGTTGTGTTGTTGCGTGGTATTTTAAGCATCTGCTGCGGCAGCAGCCTCTGCAGCAGTGCGTTGAGTACTAGTGTAGATAAAGGGTTCGTGCTCAACGTCACCGGGAGTTAAGGCTTGCTTGCACAAGGAGCCAAATTCCCTCGTAACATCATTGTGGCGACAATGGACGAGACCGCCCACCTTGCATTGGAGAGCATGTTCCGCCGTCATTTTTGCACCACATCCATCGCATAGGTCTGACATATCCAACGGCTTCAGGTTGTACCGGAGACGTAAGTTGTCTCGAAACTCTTCAGCCGATAGGATCGTGCCATTGAGGCGGTTTGGGACAGCCGTCAGCCAACATCCAGTCTCACAGATCCGTTCCAACCTCCTCTTATCACCTGGTTTCTCTCTCCCCCACTGGGTGAGATGGTACTCAGCATCAAGCTTCTTCGCTTCCTACTGCGATCCAATTTTAGCCATCATAGCTGAGTACTGGTGGGTTTTCGGGCAGAGTTCCCGACGATTGACCAGCGTTTCAACCAGGTTTTCCACCGCTTGTCGCGGCGTTTTGAAGCAATCCTCAGATTGTTCCACAGGGAACCGGATTGCTAAGCCTGCATGTTTCACACTAAGGGAAAGCAGGTGTCGCAACTTTCCAGATAATTCCGATGGGGAGATGCCAAAGAGAGGTGGGATAAATTTCTCTCTAATGGCAACCTCAATCGGAGCAAGAAGGGGCCCCACGTTTGGCACAATGCGCGATAAGTATGTCCATTCATTCTGAAGAGACAGTACAAAACCTGCATAAGCCGCCTGGGGTTGTGTGTAGGCACATTTGCCAAGGACTTCCACCAAGAGAAAGTGGCAAGTGATCTTACTTTGCCGTCAAGCCGCGGCAAAACAGCTCATTGATGGCTTTCGTGAAGCGTTAGGTGATTTGGAAAAGGCACAAAGCATTGCCAACAGTGATGATGATTCGATGGCAAAATCGATCGCAAAAGATATTGACGATCTGAAAGCGAAAATGAACTCTACCCAGACTCAGCTTTCATCACCATAGGAAGGGAAGCAATGTCTTTCTCCGAGGATAGGTCTTTCCAAAAGTTGAAATATACCACCTATGAGTCCTCTCTGCAGAAATTGATAAATTAGTCGTAACCCATACCAACACAATCCAGTGTTTGAAGTTATTTATCCAAGACAATACTTCACTCTCTTCACCTTGAACTTTTGTCGTATCTCTTTGCAGTTCAATCAATATTGCCAGCATGAAATAAATCATGATTTCAGATAGGTAATGAGGGCACGATACAAACTCAAACCAGCCCCCTGATGGAATCCGATAAGAGTTGACTCCAGTAGAAGATTTGATTGTCTTGTTTGATCTCAAAATGCCGAGAATGACATGGTGACGGTGTTGTTGATACTGAAAAAAGAGGCAACCCATGAAGACCATGAATGATTTGACTGTAACAATGCTGCTATCTTGTCCCAATTCATCATGGAATGGAATGAAGACGAACGGTAAACAGAGATAGTGAATCACTCCAAGCAAGTACCCCGCAACGTGCATTCTTGATGTCGAAACCGATTTCTGAACCCACATGCATTCACAAAAGCGTCGAACCAAGTGTATCAGCAATAGATATGCAGGCAGCCACTTTGTGTGCTCAAATGTTGCGTGAATTTCTCTCGAATTATTGCTACTGATTAGAATGGTAATTGTTGTGATGATACTACCAATTGCATAGAAATCAATAAATCTGCCCTTATTCACAGACAAATAACTGCTATTCAATAGGAAGCTCCATATTCGTTGAAAGAGACTGAGACCAATACTATCGCAGTTGCTCTTGTCATTAGAACAGAGCCGAGTCTTTCCGTGTGAAGAGAGCGACTTCAAAGCAGGAGAAACAGTGGATAGGATAGCTGCCGCTGTGAGTATGATGTAGATTGGACCCACTGCATGGTGCAGTAGCAAGATCGAGGAGTGAATCATTTAGGTCTTTCAGCCAACCAAAGCCAGCGCCTCCCAAGCTTCAGGATAGGCATGCAAGCAACAGGCATTGGTCGAAGCGCTGAACTGAAAGTGAAAGTGCGAAGTGCGAAGCTGAATTTTGTCGAGGATTTTTACTAGTGCTAATCGGTCAAAGCTCTCAATCATTAAGCGACTTTATATGGTTGCACTAGTTGGAGAGCGGCCGCCAAGAATGCCATATGCCATTATTATTTATTTGATACCATTCAACAAACACACCGCTGTTCGTAGTCAGTGTTGAGGGTTGAGGGTGTTTTGTGGACTAACTATACTTCAGTGCTACGATAATACACTTCTTACTTCGTTGAGATCTGCTCGTGATGCTCTCCAAAATCTTATGCCTGCTCTTGATAGCATTGAGCTCTGTCGAAGCGGTGCGAAGGCTCCCTCACGAACAAGAGCTTATTCACGGACGTCGGCTCTCAATTGAGGACCACAATCATGAACCTCAGCAGCAATCCTCTACACGACAACACGCATCATCACAACATCGGCGAGTAGAAATTACAAACCCAGACGATCATCTCGTAACATCACTCCCCCTCCTCGCAGATGGAGCTCTCAAAACGCGTCAGTGGGCTGGTCATCTCCCCGCATCAAAGGATCCAGATGATAAAAAGATTTTCTACTGGCTTTTCGAGCCAGGTAATGCTGGCAATGTCCCACCTGAAAGTATTCCTCTTATTCTGTGGATAAATGGAGGACCAGGATGCAGCTCCATGGACGGATTGTGGTTGGAAAATGGTCCTCTAAGATTGAAAAATGATGGAAACAGTTGGATTGTCGATGTCAATGAGCATAGTTGGAACAATGCTCCTGCTTGGACGATGTATGTTGATCAGCCTGTAGGAACTGGTCTAAGCTTTACCAAAAAAGGAACGTATTGCAAGAATGACTTTGAAGTGAATCGGGACTTTCACTACTTTCTGGAGGAGTTCTTCTTGTTACACGCGGATAAATTTTTATCAGATGACAACATAAATGGTGCAAGAATGCTGCGACGCTCATTTTACTTCTCTGGAGAATCACATGCGGGGCACTACATACCAAGTATGATGGACTTTATTCTACAGAGAAATGATGGCAAACTTGTACCAGATCAAAAGAATGGGTTGGAACCTCTACGTGTGAATATACCAATTCGTGGTGCTGCGATTGGCAATGGATGGGTAGATCCGTTTCATCAGTATGCAGCAGCGGATGCTGCATATGGTGCGGGTCTCATTGGGACTGCACAAAAAGCCAATTTTGAAAATATGGAACGTGCCTGCCAAGCAAAGTTAAAGTCGGGCAATTTAAAGTCAGGAGTTTGTTTTTCATTGTTGGATGACATCATAGATCAGTCTCATGGGTCAAGTGCAAATACCGTTGTTAGTCAATACGATACACGAATGTGGGAGATGAAGGGGACTCCACGCTCTTTCCCTCTCGGTCACAAGGATGTAGAAACTTACCTTGGAGGAAAGAAGTCATACAGCAACCCACCTCTTGTTGTTGACTTCCATGACGTGTTAAGATCTATCAATGCAATGGAGTCACTGGAAGCAGGTCTCACTTATGAGGAATGCACTGATCCGCCATACCTTGCATTAGCGCACCAAGATGGTTTGGGTGTAGTCGATGAAGTAGTTCGAATCCTAGATCATGAGTCGAAGCCTCACATGATGTTTTTCAATGGAATAAATGATTTGATCTGCAATCATGTGGGTAACGAACGCCTTTTGGACCTTTTGCCGTGGAGCAAAGCATCTGAATATATACAACAATCAAGGTATGCTTGGGACGCACCTGTCGATCCTTCTTTGAAAAACAATTATAAGGAAGGTCGCCCAGATGGGTATGTCAAGACATTTGAGAATTTGACGTACCTAAAAATCCTTGAGGCCGGTCATATGGTTCCAATGGATCAACCTAGTGTTTCTCTTTCCATGATGCAAATACTCGTGTCTGGCCAGGTAGCATCAGGATTTCTCCATTCTAGACAAAAGATAGACAGCGCAGATGCGAACCAGGAAAAGAGTTGCTCTTTGTCGGAGTGTCCAGATTGCGTACCTGAACAGACATTCACTTCATCCGTCATCTATGACAACTTATCACTCTCATACAGTGATCTTGGGGTTGTACTAGCGGCCTTTTGTTTGGGCATATTATTAACCTGTCTGTTTTTTAGACGCCAAAATACAAGCAGAGCAAAGAGAGAGTTGGTTGTCGCAACCGAAGAAGCTCATGATTTAGAACTGGTATCTTCATCTGAAGGGGACAACTTGTATCATGACTCCCCCTCTCATGAAGATTCTGAATTTACATAGAGATAACATAGACATAGGAGAGAAAGAACTAAAATAAATCGAAAGTGCTTATAAATTTCTCAACTACACAAATATTTGCACCGCCACTTCCATAGTGGCAGCGGCAACTCATGAATATCTTTCTAAGCAGTCAAGCCTGCAGAACGAGATCGCCCAGACCTCCTCTTTGTTGTAGACGACTTCTCTGATTTGACTGCCTGTACATTCGCAGGTCTATTCTCTTCGTCCATTTCTTCATACTCCTCTGGCTCCGGTTCAGAAGCTTCAGCATTCTCCTCTTCGTCAGATTCTTCCCACTCAACCTTTTTTCGTGCAACTCGTCGTGCGGCACGCTTCTTTGCCCTGGCTGCCTTCTTGCTAGCATTCACATTTTCCATTCCAGCCGCTGCACACTTGGTGAACTTTTCTTCAAGCTCCTGCAGCGTTTGCTTTGTCTCAGGCTTGGTAGCATTCTTCTTTGCTTTCGCAATAAAGGACATGAAGTTCTTCAAGACATCTTCATCAAAAAGGGCGTCTTTGTAAAGCTTAAAGTTGTCGTTGAGACACTTGATGCCCTTCTCATTAACTTTCAATTGAGCAATACAGTAAGCAAGATCCGCCTTTTGGTTGATAGTTGTGCATTTCGGGAATCGCAGCACCAGCTTTTCGAGAAGCATTTCATTCTGACGGTCCTTCTTGATGAAGCTGAGGAGGAACTGCATTATTTCACGGAACACTTCCTGTTTGAGATCAAGCTGGCTCAATTGACTGACAATATCAGGAAGCAAATTGTAGATTGGACTGTTCGTCCTCTTGCTGAGTTCATGGAATAGAAGTCGAGCCATGTCACGGATTGTTGACTCGTTGTCTTGCAAGCATAGAGCAATCTCGCAAACTTGCCCCTTGACCTTAACCATGTCATTCAAAATCAAGTGAGTGAGAACCATGAGCGTATGCCTGCGAACCCGGATCGATTTATCACGGAGGCATGCGTAAATCTTGGGTGTGTATGGCTCAAGTTCATTTGGGAATCGGAATGCCAAGTCTCCAAGTGCAACAACAATGTTGGCCCTGAGATCCTGGTCGTCATTTGGTGCTTTGGCTAGCACTGAAAAGAGAAGCGACAGATGCTTCTCGCAGAACGACTTCGAGATGCACATGCACTTGCACAAAGCAAGTGTGGCGCTTTGCATGAGAACAGGTGAAGAGTAAGAACCGTCTTCATTTGCGACAACACGCAAAAGCATAGGAGTAAACAAGCTGATGATTCCTCTGCCGACAATCTCATTTTCAGATATTTCAGCGACCTTGCGCTCTGTTTCGGCTTCTGCCTGGGCGGCAATTCCAAGCTCAGCTTCAATTGCATCGTCGTCATCATCGTCTTTTGATTCGGAATCTTCTGTGACTCCCGCTGATGCTGATTCTTGCTTCTTTACAGTCTTCGCCGCATTCGCGCGACGAACAGAACTGCTGAGCACCTCTGTGTACATGAGCAGCTTCAATGCAATGTGACCGAGAACAAAGAAGAATCTTGCAAGACGCAGAGTGCTCGCTGTGGTGGAGTATTCATCGGAACATCCAAAAATAACTTGTTGGTGGCCCAAAAGGATTTCCATGCTGACTTTCTCAGGTGAAGGACAAATCGTGAAGATGGCATTGATGGATTGCTCAGCAGCACAAAACCATGCATTTGTGTCATCAACATTAGCATCATCGCACCAATCACCACGTGCGATTGCAATAAGGCGCTCGCTGATTAGGTCCAAAATTATGTATTTGGCTGATGAAGGATCAACTTTCGCCCGTGCTACACGTTGAAGGGCGCAGGCAGCAGAACGAGCAGTCTTCCAGTCATGATTTTCTTCGATATGGTCTCCTAGACCTGCATCATAGAGATTCTGCAGACGATAGGCGCTATCAACGATATTA